>NRSV01000028.1:0-399788 GCA_002286855.1 Bipolaris cookei
TAGCTACGTGGATTTATCAATTTGGTGTAGGTGGGGGAGGGGCTATCTAAATCGAGGTGAGGCTCGTGGCCTAGTGTAACGGGGGGTAGTAGGGGGTCTAGCGGAAAAGAGAGAGAAGGGGGGGAGAAATCTCTAAGGTAGCAGTGGAGTGTGTGTGTGTGTTGTGAGTAAGGAAAAACAAGCTTTTGGTCGCCTTGGTCGGAGCTTGGTCGGAGCTTAGTTAGTAGACTGTCGAATACGAAGCTTTAGCCCCGTTAATGTGCGATAAATAGTAGCGTGTGTGTGTCTGGGGAGAAAGTCTTCCGAGTGCAAGGGTTTTGCTTCTTTACTCGCTTGCTTTCCTTGGCTTTCTTTACCCGCGATTGAGGCTAGAGGGGAAATGAATCGGAGGTCCGGTCCACTTTGATGGTGTATCGGACCGGGATGATTGCAATGGTTCGTTGTTACTAGTCCCATCCGTGTTTCTGAGACTTGAGTCGGGGTTCAGACATGAGTTTACATGGGCCCTGACTTGGATGTCGTGCCTATTCTAATGCTTGGCATGATAATAGTTGTACATGTCAGTCTACTTGTGTCCGTGCTGGCGCATGCTGATTGCAAATGACCTGCTCGTTTGAGGTTCAGCGCGAAGTAATTGTTTTTAACCGGCGAAGTAGATTTTGTTATAGTATTCACTGTACTAGTTGCGCCAAGCACACGTGTCCATCTCCAAGGTAGTCTTGCCTTACTTGTTTGGCTCACAAGATTCATCCAGATAGGAATCAAAGAAGATTACAAAGAAGACTATAAGTATCAACTTATTTCCTACTCCTAAAGACAAATCACAACATCAGTATCAAAACACTTTCAAAATCCTCACTACTACACTCATCCACATAGTGCAAACTGCACAAAGTACGACCTGCCTCCCCTCCATCCCTCACTACCTCCAACTAACCCTCTCTCCCTTCCAGCCCTAAAAATGAAACTCTCCCCCTTCACCCTCCTCCTCTTTCCCCTTGCAGCCAGCGCCTGCGCCAACTATCAATCCTGCCACTGCTACAACTCCGACGGGCGCCCCAACGACGTCGTCACAGCAGCAGTATGCGCTGGGCTAGGCGACAGAGGCTCAATGGTGGATGCGAGTCGCGGATCCGACGGCGCACGCGAGTGCAAAGCCAAAAAATCGAAGGAATATGCTTTTAACAATTGTTCTTGGAGGCAGTGGTGTCAGCTTGCGGGCGCGACGGGCGCGGATAGCAGTTGCCGGGATAAGGTATAGAACGTTTGGGTTTGAGAGTTCGAGAGCTGGGGGGTTTAGGGAGAAAGAGGGAGAGATGGAGAGATGTTGGTAGAATTCATTGATGACTCTGGGTATGAGGGTGGGGTTATGCTTGACACTTCCGCTTATGGAAGGAGTGATTGTGCATGGCGTTTTTAGTTATGAGATGAGCCATGTTGGATGAACATACCGGACTTTGAAGCGAAGTAGTATGTTTTTCTTCGTATGTATATCATGTCTAGAAATGCGAGGGATGCATGGACTGCACTGTGGACTTGATATTTAGTGGTCTGTTCTGGTTGGTGAACGAGTAGGGTACAACGTAAGCGTAGTTTTGGTGTACTAATACTTTTACTACCCTCTTGCCTCTTGTGTACTCTTATGTTACATGGGGTTTGGCTATACTTCCTTAGTCTCGGTCCGGGTTAGGACGAGACGGTAATCTGCGGTAGGCTCGGGCATATACTTTCCGGCCACATATGGTTTCCGGCCACCCCACCCAAAGCAGCCGCCCAACTCAAACTTGTGATATTTTCAACACCCCGCTTTCAATATGGATCCACGGCAGCTTGCTATACAAAATGCTGTCGCAGATCTCAATTCTAGTGTTTTTAAGAGTGGACGGGCAGCTGCAAGTTGGCATAAGATCCCGCGATCGACGCTGCAAGGCCGTCGAGCAGGCCAACAACCACACGCGATAGCCCACCAAAACCAGCAGCGATTGACTCTAGAGCAAGAACGATTTCTTGTAGAGTGGATACTAGAAGAAGACTCATGCGGACAGCCGCCATCTCATCCACGCGTCCGAGAAATGGCTACTAGAATTCTACACATAAATGGCGACTACCAGCCACATGGACAACTATGAGTATCTCACTTCGTCGCCCGTAACCCATGCGTCGCATCGATAATCGGCCGAAAGATCGAGAGCGCACGTACTACTGGCGCCAACTACGAGACTGTAAAAGCTTTTCTTGAGCTCTTCGAGCGTACACGTATAGAGCTAGGCATACAGTATGAAGATATATGGAATATGGACGAGACTGGAGTAGCCCTAGGGGTATGTACGAACGCCAGAGTGCTTGCAAACTCTCCAAAGAAGAAAGCTTACGTCAAGTCTCCAGAGGATCGCGAGTGGGTATCGATCATTGAGACCGTCTCCGCCACAGGCGCCAAGCTCTAGTGCCTAGTCGTCTTCAAGGGCAAGCATCTTCAGACTACGTGGTTTCCTACTACTAGTACACCAGACTGGCTATACACTACCTCAGAGAATGGATGGAAATCAAATTCAATTGGATTAGAGTGGCTACAGCGTATCTTTATACCAAATACTACGTCTGCTAGTAGTGGATATCGACTACTCCTTCTTGACGGCCATGGCTCTCATACACCTATCGACTTCATGTGGCTCTGTAAAGTGAATAAGATTCAACTACTATATCTCCCAACGCACGCCTCCCATTTGCTACAGCCACTAGATCTAGCTCCGTTCTCTATACTCAAGTCTCGCTATCGTAATCAGATCCAAGCTCTCTCAGTGCTCGACGACGCAGCACCAGTAAAGAAAGAGCGCTTTGTTGTATCGTACAACAAAGCTAGAGCAGAAGGGCTATCAGAGCGTATCATTAGAGCTGGCTGGAGGGCTGCTGGGCTCTGTCCATACAACCCGGATATTGTGCTACTCTCGTCTCAAGTAACTGGCCGACCAATTACTCCGCCAGCCGCCTGTCAGACCCAATATCTACTAGAACAAGTCTTTAATACCCCTCGGAGCCCACAGGCTCTATATAAGGCTCAACAGCAGCTACTACTGTCAGAATCTCTCTCACGAAGCACCCGGCTCGTGCTTAGCAAAGCAGGTAAGCCTATTGCGGAGGCAAATACTAGAGCTGCCCAACTTGAAGCTCAAAATCAACAGCTTAGACATCAACTAGATAGCTGCAAGACTACTCGTATAAGAAAACGAGTTCAATTTAATCCAAATGAACGCTTTAGTAACGTTGAGAGTATTAAGGCTGCTATTGACCGAGCAGTAGCTCTACAGGCGCGACAGACAGGCATTTCAACGGAGAAAAAAGCTGGAAAAAGCAGCAGCAGAAGCGGCAGCTCTTACTCTTAGCTCTATGTGTAATGAGTGGCAAATATAATTGTTGTTGTTGAAGAAATCGCGACTTTGAGTTGGGCGGCTGCTTTGGGTGGGGTGGCCGGAAACCATATGTGGCCGGAAAGTATATGCCCGAGCCTACCGCAGATTACCGTCTCGTCCTAACCCGGACCGAGACTAAGGAAGTATAGCCAAACCCCATGTAACATAAGAGTACACAAGAGGCAAGAGGGTAGTAAAAGTATTAGTACACCAAAACTACGCTTACGTTGTACCCTACTCGTTCACCAACCAGAACAGACCACTAAATATCAAGTCCACAGTGCAGTCCATGCATCCCTCGCATTTCTAGACATGATATACATACGAAGAAAAACATACTACTTCGCTTCAAAGTCCGGTATGTTCATCCAACATGGCTCATCTCATAACTAAAAACGCCATGCACAATCACTCCTTCCATAAGCGGAAGTGTCAAGCATAACCCCACCCTCATACCCAGAGTCATCAATGAATTCTACCAACATCTCTCCATCTCTCCCTCTTTCTCCCTAAACCCCCCAGCTCTCGAACTCTCAAACCCAAACGTTCTATACCTTATCCCGGCAACTGCTATCCGCGCCCGTCGCGCCCGCAAGCTGACACCACTGCCTCCAAGAACAATTGTTAAAAGCATATTCCTTCGATTTTTTGGCTTTGCACTCGCGTGCGCCGTCGGATCCGCGACTCGCATCCACCATTGAGCCTCTGTCGCCTAGCCCAGCGCATACTGCTGCTGTGACGACGTCGTTGGGGCGCCCGTCGGAGTTGTAGCAGTGGCAGGATTGATAGTTGGCGCAGGCGCTGGCTGCAAGGGGAAAGAGGAGGAGGGTGAAGGGGGAGAGTTTCATTTTTAGGGCTGGAAGGGAGAGAGGGTTAGTTGGAGGTAGTGAGGGATGGAGGGGAGGCAGGTCGTACTTTGTGCAGTTTGCACTATGTGGATGAGTGTAGTAGTGAGGATTTTGAAAGTGTTTTGATACTGATGTTGTGATTTGTCTTTAGGAGTAGGAAATAAGTTGATACTTATAGTCTTCTTTGTAATCTTCTTTGATTCCTATCTGGATGAATCTTGTGAGCCAAACAAGTAAGGCAAGACTACCTTGGAGATGGACACGTGTGCTTGGCGCAACTAGTACAGTGAATACTATAACAAAATCTACTTCGCCGGTTAAAAACAATTACTTCGCGCTGAACCTCAAACGAGCAGGTCATTTGCAATCAGCATGCGCCAGCACGGACACAAGTAGACTGACATGTACAACTATTATCATGCCAAGCATTAGAATAGGCACGACATCCAAGTCAGGGCCCATGTAAACTCATGTCTGAACCCCGACTCAAGTCTCAGAAACACGGATGGGACTAGTAACAACGAACCATTGCAATCATCCCGGTCCGATACACCATCAAAGTGGACCGGACCTCCGATTCATTTCCCCTCTAGCCTCAATCGCGGGTAAAGAAAGCCAAGGAAAGCAAGCGAGTAAAGAAGCAAAACCCTTGCACTCGGAAGACTTTCTCCCCAGACACACACACGCTACTATTTATCGCACATTAACGGGGCTAAAGCTTCGTATTCGACAGTCTACTAACTAAGCTCCGACCAAGCTCCGACCAAGGCGACCAAAAGCTTGTTTTTCCTTACTCACAACACACACACACACTCCACTGCTACCTTAGAGATTTCTCCCCCCCTTCTCTCTCTTTTCCGCTAGACCCCCTACTACCCCCCGTTACACTAGGCCACGAGCCTCACCTCGATTTAGATAGCCCCTCCCCCACCTACACCAAATTGATAAACCCACGTAGCTACCTGCAGGCCTTCAGCCTGCACGTCTTATATAGCCCTCGGGCTGAAACAGGACGTTAATCAACAACAACAACAACAACAACAACAACAACAACAATAATAATAATAATAATAATAATAATAATAATAATAATAATAATAATAATAATAATAATAATAATAATAACACATTCACACATCCGCAGCATATCGCTATCAAGAATCCTGCACCCCGTTTCACCCTGTTCCAAAGAGTCAGAATTAGCAAATGAAGAAAAAAAATCGGGCTGTCGACAAGCAAATGTCAAGTCAGAATCACCCGGTATCACACAGAAAATGGATTGTTGCCGTGGGGTAGTAGGTGCAAATAAAAAGAGTAAGTACTTGGTAGGGATGATTGCGTTTGCACCCAAAAGCCCGGCGCAACGACGGGCACGTTCTAGCCCCCTTCTCGACGGCGCACGGAAGAAAAGAAACTGGGGCAATATTTTGGCAGGTTAGTTGTTGCTAATCATCGGTGGCTTCGGTCGGACTTGGCCCAGGGCTCGGTCCGAGTTTTTTTTACTACTAGTAGGCTGGTGCCGCCGAAGAAGAAGTTGACATGACGCGATGCTGCAGGTGTGCGGCAGGCAAATGTCTTATCGTTCGTGTCAAACTTTATTTTCAACGTCAGTATGATAGAAATTTTGCTGTTTGATAGCAAGTGAATGTGACAAGGACTGGTGGTCGGATTGGGACTCTGGGCTAAGATAGTAGTATGCATGGCAGTCAGTCCTACCAATCTTGCTTGTGTACTATTCGTGCAAGATATCTGCTTGTTTCGTATTATACGTATTGAAGGGTAGGTATCTACTTTTTAAACGCGCTAGTCGCTTACCTACGTGAATAAAGTGAGGTTTTTTTTGAAGCATTAAGTCAAGATAAGTAGCTATTGCTAGCTATTCATGCAATATATTTTCTTGGCGGTTGGAGTCAGTTGTTTGTTAGCTACTCATGCAATATATTTTCTTGGCGGTTGGAGTCAGTTGATTGTTAGCTTAGCACGTAGGATCTCTTCATAAAAACGGCTAAAGGGGATCCTAGTCGGTGGGGGGGAATTAGGTTTCCCCAGGCCCACTTTCGAGTCACTGAGCCACGGGTATAACGCTACTACTACTACTACTACTACTACTACTACTACTACTACTGAGTATCGGACCTAAATAATAGAGTGATGCGCAGGTGGGATTTGTGCCGTGTCTATGCTAGTAATTCGGCCAGCACTTGTACAGACGGCAGATCTACTTGTATAAACACTGTAATTGGACATGATGCGCTTGAACATCGTAAGCTGCCTACTAAGTTGCTAAGTGTTTGGTGGTTTATCATAATCTACCATCTCAAATTATGCAAGCTTTTCAAGCAACAAAATGCATAGACGATTCAAATAGGTTGTAAATTGCTAGTTGATACACATATGTACATAGCAGCATAATGCAGGGTACATTCGATGATTAGCAAGTGTCAAGCATTCAGCCATTCCATTCGTGGAAAACATCATGTGAGGGATGCATATTCCTACATGGGGTATAAACAACTCCCTCTATAGGCCAATTCAACAAGGTGTTTGAATTGCCCCGAGTCAGAGCTCCCCTGGTTTACTGATAGCCTATCCCAAATAGGTTGATTCTTGGTGAACAACCACCGGTGAAATTGATATCGCAATCTGAAAGCAGATAGAGCGACTTTGACGTGCAGCTTGCTATGTTCAGATATCCTGTATATAAGGAGGACAAGACTACGTGCAAAGGAGAATCACCACTCACCACGAGATCCAGCCTTCAAAGCACATCTTCGGACTTCAATCCCTTTAAACGCACTCTTCAATCCTTCTCAAGAATCACTCTTGTCCCACCACTCCTCTCCATCACCATGCGTTTCATCGTCCCCTTGGTTGTCATGGCTACGGCCCTTACCAACGCAGCAGCCATTCCCGAGGCGAATGCCTTGTCTCCTGTTGTCATGACCAGCGTACGACCATATCCCACTCCCATCTCCTCCCCAAGATCCCCTCTTCCTAACCACACACAATAGGATGGCATAACCTCTGAGGTCCTCGACCTCTCCGCCTCTCCTGACCTGGACAAGCGCCAGACCCCCTCTGCCAACGCGCAGGTCATCGGCGACCACTCTGGCAGCGCAGGTCAAGCCGTCGGCCGTATCCTCAACGCCATCCTCAACAAGCTTTTCCCGCTCAAGGACTGGAACCCGGCCCGCGAGGCCTTCACCAAGGAGACGACCGCACTCATGTACCAGAACAACCCGGACCGCAACCGCTGGGTCGCCACCGTGTGCTACAACAAGAGCTGGGACGTCAAGGACCGCGGCGCCATCTCCGACGTCGTCAGCATGAAGCTCAGCTTGGGTGTTTTCCACACCGACTACGACTGCATGTATATCGGTCGCCACAACCAGTTTTACACTCAGTCGGACGGTGGATACATTAACGTCAGTATTCTCTCATCTTCTCAAAACCACAACAATCACAACCACAACAACAGCAACAAAAACATCATCATCATTATTAGAAAAGAATAAAACATACTAACTTTTGTGACACAGCTTGCCTTCCAGTACGACAGCAGGTTCTGCAGCTTCGATGGTAACACTGCCGATCTTACTTGCAACTAGAGCGGCATTACTACGGACTAAGATTTGATTTGGGTTGGGATTCTGACTGGGCAAATCTTGCAACTGACTGAGTGAATAATGTATCGGGGATAGCTAGTAATATTTCCAATGCATGATTATAACAAACTTGGTTCCTACTGTGCACATTTGTTCCAGCTATTTAGCTGCCTATTACCGTTAGTACCTAGAGAGGGTTTTATGCAAGAAGAAAAATGCAATATAAATTAGCCATAAGAACTCTTACTCTTATTCGCCGTAGCTGTACTAAGATGTATGGAGTTTCCATCTTTATTATATGGCGTCTGGTTACGCAACCAACATAAGAATATTAGTACCTAAGCACTGCACAGTGGCCTGAGCAGCGTATAGAACCAGCAATAAATAGACAGAATATTACAGACCCAACGCTACACTCAGCAGAATGATATCCCTTGGAGCCTCGCTTGAATCTCGGCGCCGGTAAATTAGGTAAGTATGCCTGCGCGTTTCTGCGAGTACGTGTGATAATTGCGTGATATGCCGAAAGAAGAAAACAATCTATTTTCTGTGTACGCACAAAGAGTATATATATGTATGTCAAGATGTATCTAGGGTATCAAACTCCCAGAGCGCCTGCACAGTTTTAGCCACAGTGTTGTCGTGAGGCGTTGATCGTCTCCGTGTCTGTGCAGGCGCTCAATGTATGACAATATCGCATTCTATTGTTTAAAAAAGGCCGTATGTGATGAGTTGTTGTTGCTCGGTTTCGTCTCCCTTCCTGCACATTACTCGCCTGTCTTATCGCTATTTCTATCTCACTCCGTAGTTACTTCCCCACAATGCCTTTCTTGTTCGACTTAGAAAAGAAGATCTGCATACTCGCCTAGTACGCCTTCTTTACCGCCATCGAAGAAATCATGCAGACCGTCCATGGCAGCGAACTTGCTCGCAATTTCCAGTCCGCGCAGTCGCTCCGCCTCGATGACGTCCCAGTTCCATTCGTCTGGCTGGACAACCTTGGGTAAGCTAGTTTCGTTTTGCTCATTTTGCTCAGGCGCGGGGCCGTGGTACTCCCATCCCTCTGGTTTTAACGGGACCATCTCGGAGTCTATGAGGGCCTGCTCTGGTGGTACTGTGATTCTACCGCGCTTAATTACGTATTTGGCGATTGCAGTCGCATAAACTGCGCCTCTCAACTTTTCCGGATCAACGTTTGCAGAGCGGCTCTTTGACTTCCTCCAAGGCTGCAGTGTCCAGCTCTCTGGCTGGGCCACACCGGGCTTGACAAGATGGGTGACGAGGTAGAACCACTTCCGATCCCAGCAGAGTAGCCTAGTCCACATTTCGAATTTTTGATAAGGCGGAATCTCCCTCTTGAATAGACAACTTATCCCACCTAGTGCAATGATATGCCTGCCTCGTGTACCCTCTGTGGCTCCCATGGCTCCAGCCACCTGACTCTTCTTGGGGCCAGACAGGCGACTATTTTTTCGGATGGCGTTGCGCATTAATGCGGTGAAGAGGTGGGTGCGTGAAACGTCCATGTCGCTGAAGTAGGTACTGTTGGACTTGTGCAAGTTGTAATCTGTTTCGATGAGTGTGGTTCGAGTCGAGGAGATCATGGGTTGAAATAGGGCATGGGGAGGAATGGGCGTAGGTTGGACGTAAATGTGGTAAAACATGGCGCGAAAGATGCGTATCTGGGTACCTGATCAGTTTGCTGGCTCGCATCTCGTATCGAGTAAAAGTAGTCATACATGCCAGACAAAAGGCAGGTTCTTCAAGTTGACCAAGGCAAGAAGAATCGCAGCCATCCTCCACAAACCACCAGGCGCATGGTAGCCTGTCCAGCGAGCCAGCGCAGCCAGCAGGCTGTCTCTCCATGCCGGTTGCGCCATGAGGGCTGCCATGGACGCGCCTGCAACGACAACGCCAGTCGTTTGCGCCATGGTTACCATACCAGGTTTGACCGACGAGAACCGCAAGAACCAAGGATGACAATAATGAAAATACTGATTTTGAGATTTAAATGCAGGAGCGTTGGTCGGACGAAGTGCAGCACATCCACCTTAATTGGATTGTCACGTTTCTAATCACAAGCCTCGGCTCGGAGTTTAAAGTGCCGATCATCCATGTTGTCGCATCAATGTGTAAGGGAAATCAATGATAACTATAACGCAATCCACCAAGAAAAGTCCGATCGCTCGGCCATGTGTGGGGTTGGACAAATGACGGAGCTTGTTTATTAATGCTCACGCTGGAGAGGATTACTTTTTCTTGCCCTTTGTCTTGTCTACCACGTCGACCCAATTCTTGTTGACGCCTCGCTTCTCCAACGCCTTGATTATGGCGTCCTTTTGCGGGCCTTGAACCATAACCTCCATGACGGGAGCTTTGGGACTGGAACCTTGCAGCTTATCGATGCTCGTGCTGCCTGCACATGTTTTTCTCAGTTCGTCGGCTAGCGGTTGAGGGGGGATATAGTAAGACTCCAGGCCATGAACCTTTGTGACTGTTTTGTTGCCACTGCGTGTCTCAAGGATGATTTGAATCTTGGGCGGAGCGCCCGCTTTGGGCTTCGTGTCCGCGATGGTGGCATCGTTGCGAAGAATTGTGTGCAAAGGAGAGGCGGCCGCGAGCATGCGTTCTGCCAGAGCGTCTCTAGGCATGACCCCTGATGAGAGCGCCGCGTTGTCGGCTGCCGACGAGCCCAGCAGTGCGTCTGCTAGCTGGGGATTTATGTGAACAAGTCGCTTGTTCTTTTGATTGATGAGATTCTCGGCCTCGACATATGCCAAGAGGATCTGTTTGAGCTCGGCAGGCGTGTAAAGACCTCGAGGGTCCGCTTTAGAAGCGGCCAGGATCGGGGCTAATTTCTCCTTGGGTCGGAGTACAGAGACAAGCTTTAATTTCTGGCCGAGTGACGGGTCGGCGGATGGTGGTGGGGCGGCCTTGTCGTTTGTACTCGTGGCAGTCGGACCGTCCTTCTTGGGTAATCTGTATGGGACAAATGACTCCAACTGGCGGTCTTTGAAATCGATATCGAGAACAACAACCTCATTGCCGTCACGGTCCTTAGACTTGATGATGAGCTGCTTGTCGAGATACTTGAGGAACTTTCGCAGATTCTTCCAGCTGGTCTTTTTGATTTGCAAAGAGGCGGTTCGCGCAGGAGTGTAGGTGGGGAGAAAGGGCTGAACGAGTTGCGACATGACATGTGACTGAGACAGAGGGAATTCAAGTCCATAGGTAGGGTGTTGTTTGTTGTGGTCCATGTAGTAGCGCACTCCAAACAGAAAGGCGTTTTTGAAGGCATCGTCGATTTCTGGACATGGTTAGCTGTTGGGTCTGGGGCGTGAGTGCAGCGAGGGTACCTTTTGTCGTCAGCTCCTTGTCCTCGAGCGTGTCGACGAAATCAGGGTTCGAGGGTGCGTCTTCGCCCTGGACAGCCTCGAGGGTTTCGGGCGGAGAAGGGTCGGCGGGGCTGGTACCGAGTAGGATGCCGCCGTCTTGATCATCGTCCCCGTCGAGATGGATGGCGGCAGTGCGGTCCGCGAGGGATGCGTCGTGGGATCTGTCGCTGTCCCAGCCGTCAATGGCGACTGGGGGGTCGCGGCCCGGCTTGCCTGCTGCACTCCAGGACCACAGCTCGTCACCTGCCCAATGGATCGTGGATACGGCATGGCCCTTTGTGCCTTGAGTGCTTCCCAGAGCACTGACATCGACAATGCACTCGCCCACGGCCATGGGCACGGATGGGGCCTCGAGGCTAGCAATGGCAACAATAGCGCCTTTTGTAGCATTTTGGGGGAAGGGAGGGCCTCGCTGCAGGCCGGGCGTCATCAAGTCGGCGCCCTGCTTGAGCTTGTCGACAACGAAGAGCGGGGTGTGGAGCAGAGGAACGATGGCGGGGTTGTGCCAGAGCGTGTAGACGGTGGGGTAGAGGCGGTCGCGCAGCTTGAGCCAGAGGACGCGTTGGTCGCCATCATCGTGGGCGCCGACGTACAGAGTGCCAGTGACGGTGCTGAGATCCGGGCCGGCCGTGGTGGTGAAGCGGGCAGACTGGGCATTGTCGGGCAGTATAGAGCGTCGCAGGGCGGTGAGAGCGGCGGCATCATCAGTGGGCGTGTCTATGGCAAAGTCTGCGATGATCTGGTCCGCTGTCCTGCGCCGGTCGCTCGACTTGAGCGGGGCGAGGGGCTTGATCTGGGCGTTGTCAATATGTGTATACAAGGACTGCAGGGCGACACTTGCATTGGGCTTCTTCTTGAACATGCTCAATCAATGGCCGTGTAATGTGCGGGCGACGAGGGGCGGTGACATGAATGCGTATGGGTGTGTGTGTGTGGCGGGGCACGCCTGCACTGGGCGATGACGCTGCGCGGGCTGCTGCTCGCCCAGGACAACGACGCAGGGGCAGTCGACTATGCAGATGCAGATGCGTTAAGCAAGTGCATATGTATGGCCTGGCCTGGCAACAGCAAAAGCAAAAACATCATGGCCAGCCCCTATACAAGCAGCGAGGCCCCAAAATGAAGGTTGAGGAAGTAATGCCCATGATTGCCATGGCCCTATCCTGCCCTCCCCGCATCCCAGCAGACTGGCCAGGCCGCCGCCGTTGGCACCGAACCCATGTCGCTCATCCGCCGCGCCCCCAAGCTGGTATGTGTGTGTTATCTATGTATGGAGTAGGTTAGTAGGTCTATGTAGTATACGAAGATACGTACAGCAGGTACTACCACACCCATGTATATGCGCTACCTGCATCCTCGACGCACCGTCGCCCCTGTGCCTGTCTGTGCCTGCTGCACTCCACACGACCACACACACACACAACCACACACAACCACACACACACGAACACATCGACGCACACGCCCTGTTTGTCACATCCTCGCCGCCGTCAGCACCGGCACCGAGTAAGATCACATCACGGCCAAAAACTCTGCACGCGCTGGCCCGCCCAGCCAGCCCACAGCGCTAGCCCACTATGCGCACTCGGCCCCGGAGCCTCTGTGCCGTCCATCCTCCCCAACTGTCCATGGAATCATGCGGAGAAGCAGCGCCACAACAAGGCCAAACTGCACCTGTTTGCTCCTGTGCTCCCTGACTCCCTTCCCGCCCTCATAACCGCCCTCGACCCTCCCCGTCTATCGACTTGCCCTCTCCGCCTCAGCCATGGTAAAAGTGTTGAGCCCCATCTGTGAAGCCCTACGCCGCGTGACATCACAGCTCTCTTCCTCGGCTTCCACCTCGGCTTTCCGCCTCCAAGATTGAAATTTTTACCCCAACGCCATGAGCCCCCTTCCAGACATGGGCTGGCAGGAGAACCACGTCGTCCCCAAGCCCACTGACGGCGAGGAGCTCGTCCTCGAGGCCTGGGCCCAGGGCTACCTCGTCGGCTCCCTCATCATCATGGCCTTCATCACCCTCGCAAACATGCGTAGAGGCATCTTGTTGCACAAGGTTAGTCCACATAAAATTCTGCACCCCAATCACTCCCGCGACTTACTAACATTATGCTCCAGTTAATTCTCCTCGAAGTAAGTTTCCATGCCTTTTGATCCTGCGCTCCGTTTTATAGGCGCCCCACTGACCCATCACCCACTCAGCTCATTCTAGGCCTATGGCAAGGCTTCTGGTTATTCTTCCCCACCCCTGTCCACGCCTGGTGGCTCTCCGTCGCCGCCATCTTCCTTAATGCTTCATGGTCGCTGCATAATGTCATTGCCTGGATGAAGATCAAGCCCTTTTTCTCAAAACCCACCAGCTACATCTTCATTGGCACAATCATTCTTGCCCAGCCATACTGGATCCTCGAGATTTATGCAAACTTTGCCTACTTCCACGGCGTCAACAAGCTCTTTCTCAGCACCAGGCCCTATGAGGCTCTCTGCCGCGACCCATGGTGGATCTTGACTACCGTCTATCTCTTCTGGGTCATCAAGACTCAGTATGAGCTCAGCATCAAGGAAATCATACGCATCTCTCCGCGCTTCGGTATCATGCTTTTCTCCATGGTTCTCAGCATCATCTTCATCATAATGGACATATTGTCTGTCACCGGCGCCCTTTCTCTCCCAGGCCCTACAGGAATCAATCCTTTTTGGAAATTCGCCTTTGTCTTCAAGTGCTTGACTGACTCGGTCGTTCTTGACGACTTCAAGGTTGCCCTTGACCGCCTCCGCGCTTTTCGAATCAGCCGCTTGGGCAGTTTTTCCGGAGACATGAGCGACAGCCGCAGCCGCAACGGCAACAACCTCGTCGCTACCTGGGAAGAGATGGAGAGGGAGGCCAACGCTCTTCAAAATGTCCGCAGCCCTGATGGCGACTATATCCATCCTAGCAATTTTCCCTTCAAGCCCAAGCGCGCTCACAGGCCACACAAGGACTCGGTCATGTTTCCAAACCAACCAGACTATCGCGACTACAATGCCGGCCTAGACCCCGAAGATATTGTGCCTAGTGCCCTAGTCGACGAGCCTACAGGGCCATTGGACAATGGACATCCCGGGAGCAAGAAACAGCATCACTTCATTGATGACATGTATGGCCCTGATGAAAGACACAGGGTTGCCGAGAACGACTACGCAAAAGCAATGAGAGATATGCACCGCGATAGTCTGCTCACCCCATCACCAGCCCCAGAGTCCCCGCGTAAATTCGGGCCTCATGGTTGATGATACAAAGTTAAATGTCACGTGACTGTCGATCGAGTCCTTGGCATACTTCTAACCCTAACCGCGCACGAGTCTTGGTCCTAAATCTAGTCTAGTCCGCATCTAAGCATGCATTCGTCGGCACTTCAACTCACTGGATGCCACCACTGGACCCGACTTGGTTCCTCCCTGCAGTCTCAGAGCGGAACCCCAGCTCTAGCTTTATCACCACAGCGGCGACGAGACAAATTTCTCAACCGGGGAAAACCGAAAATCAAAAACACAAATTGAACGGCGATACAAGTTGTTCTTCACAACCACCACTCGAAACTGTCCCTCAACACACAACAAAGACCACCAAATGGCATCATGCGCGTAATACCAGGCCTCGGCCAACTGCAATTGGGCTCATTTTACTCATACACCCATTTGCTTTTTTTAAAAAAGAATTAAGCACTCATGCCAGCCTCATACATATATAAAAACCATGTACTTATATCTGTAGAGCTATGTAGTCATGCCGCATGTATCACACGAGTTGCTTAGACATTAGCAAGAAACAAGAAAGAAAGAAAGTAAAAAGAAAAGAAAAACATGTTAAATTACAAACCACATGTGCAATGCATATTCATATCTTTAAATGAAAAACAAGAAAAGCAAAAAAAGTAAGATCCAAAAAACAGTTGCCGTGATACTATTTCATTTCTCAACCGTCCAACCCGCCCTAACCTCGTCTATTCTCCCATGAACCGCTCGTAAAAATCAATCACGCTAACCTTACTCTCCTTTTCCAGCTCTTGCACGCACTGTCTAGGCGACATCACCAGGCCAATCGTCTGAATCTCGTCTCGCCACTGCTGCACAACGCCCGCTTGGGGCTCTGTATGCACAAAATAAAAGTGGCGATAGTCGCGTCGCATGTCGACGTGCAAGCCCGCATAGTAGCGCATCATGTTTACATTGGCTGCGGCGGGGTCATGTGCGAGTGTTTTGAAGTACGCGACTGGGTCGCTGTCTGCAATTACGCGGCGCTCGGATAGGATGGGGAATTTGTCGGAGACACGACTTGGGGGGTCGGAGGGGTGGTCTTGCTCAATGTACTGTGTGTCGGATAGGAGAGTGTAGAGGCGAGCACGGCTATTGTTGTTGTTGTTATTGTTGTTAGTTTAGATTTGCGACATCATGACGGGCGAACAAACCTCTGCATGTCTGCATCACCACTGTCGAGCCGATTTGCGTGCTTCTCGCAGTGGTCTATTAGGTACTCCATTAGTTCTGGACGGACGCATAGACGCCAGAGTAGACTTGCGTCTTCGACCTGGCGTCCCGGACTCGACAGGCCCTTGTGCTGCTTCAATTTTTCAATTTTCGCAAAGAATAACTGAATGATTTTCAAAGCGACTTGCGGCTCCTTGTCAAATACCTCGTCAGTAATGTAGACGAACCCGCCCATGGGGAAGATTTCCACTGGACCATAGCGGTACACGGGTGGATCAAGTGACAAGGCAGCATCGTACTCGATACCTTCCTGCATGCCAAGCGACCAGACACGAACTTCATGACGGAGCATATCCCCCAGACCGGGTAATTCGGTGAAGTACTCGAAATCAGCATGTACCTGGTACAAGTCAGTACAAGTACAGCACTAATGCCAACTACACGTGCAACCTACGATGATGACGCCAGACCCTCCGCTCTTGATTTTTTCTTGAAATCTCGCCCACCCGCCTGGAAAATGCACACCACTGATCTCGACGTGATGCATCAGCAGCCATCGAGTGATCAACTCCAGCTCCTCCGCATGCTGTTCTGAATGGTACACCAAGAAAGCTCGTCGATCCATTAGCTTAATTCCTCTTTCACAATCATTACTCGCAAATAATTCTTCAAAGTTGAGATCGCAGACCGAGTCAATCCTCTTTCGCACCTTCTCACACGTTGCTTCGGGTGCACTAAGTTCCACAGGCTCCACAATCTCGGGCGACTTGGGGCGAGGTAAATCATCGTCTATAGGCGCCAGGGCCTCCTTTGGTGCCTCAACAGTAGTACTGGAGTCTTGCAGAGTCGCCCTATCTGTAAAACCATTGTTGCTCCTGTCTGGTGGAGGACGAGCAGGAATTCCAGTATCATAATGTCGGTACGGGCAATTCTCCGCGGTTTTTCGACATGTTTCATTGGCCCAGTACCAGCATGTCAAATTCTGAGGGCTCAGCTTTTTCGTACTCTTCACTGGTTTTGGGGCACCACCTTTTCGCTCTTTGTGTGGCTTTACTGGTCTCGATGCAACTTCTATTCGTTCGCGTTTCGGCTTTATATTCTTGTCGATTCGAGTAGCATTCTCGCTAGAGTGATCTTCGTTTTGTACCCAGCCGGTATTTCGATGGGCAAAGAGGCATTTGTCAGCTGGCTTGAAACAGCCAGCTTTCCCGTGCAACCAGTGGGTGCATGTAAGAGGTGGTCGGCGGTATTTTGGGGGTATCAAACCTTCAGCATGACCTACGGGGTAATCGCGCCCCTCTGGATCCTTGTTGCGATGCAGAAAAATACAAGTCTGAGCAGTCTTTGGACAATTGTTGCTGAGCCGCCACGAAGCACACACCTGTGGGATCTTGTCCACCTCCCAGGGTGCCAGGGGAGCATTCTCGTCCGTCAAAATCTCGCTCCTCGACCCTCGCCGAGTA
The DNA here is from genome assembly GCA_002286855.1 of Bipolaris cookei. Classification (NCBI taxonomy): domain Eukaryota; kingdom Fungi; phylum Ascomycota; class Dothideomycetes; order Pleosporales; family Pleosporaceae; genus Bipolaris; species Bipolaris cookei. The sequence continues at coordinate 17,183 of NRSV01000028.1, forward strand.
TCATCACGCTCTAGACTCCTTGCACGGCTCTGGCCAACCTCGCGGCGTGCATAGGGATCGTCACGTGGGACCGGAGGTTTTGGCCTGACGGTACCAGATGGGTCATTCACAATCTCAAGCGCTGCCGGATCAGGCGTGCCTTCAGTGCGCGACCGCTTTTGTGCCACTGCTCGGAAGTGTAGTGTGGAAAATGTTCTGAAACCCTTTGACCATTCACTACGCGCCTGCACCTTTGGTTGATTTACCACCCTTATGGCACCACTACGTATGGCCTTGTTGGCATTTCCCTGACCAGCCGAGTTGGCCGGTCTTTCTACAGAAGCAATTGAAGCATCAGAGGCACGAACTTTTTGCGTTGCGTTGGCAATGTTTGCTTGCTGCTGTTTAGATGTTGAAGGAGGGGCATTAGCTTCATTAGCTGACTGGGGTTTGTCTGTCACAGGTGCTGCTGTCACAGGCGCCGCCGCAGCCGGTTTACCACTTTGCGAAACTGCATCTTTTAGAGATCGAATTGGTTTCTGTAGTTCCTTGTGGGCTGCCTGCTTGGTTTGGTTCGGTATTGCGACTGGTTCCTTGCCCACAAGTACCGCAGTGCGTTTAGTTGGGCTGCCTGGTGGCTGCAATGAATTGCGTCTTGATTGACCATCACTAGCCGAATCCTTGGTGCCAACTGAACTGTGTGCCGTCTTTGTCGAAGTCTTACCCAATTCAGCCATCATTGAGTCATCTGTTAAATCTGCCTCGGATGACGATAAATCCGACTGCACCAAAGGTGGTTTACGCGCTGTTTGAGGTTGCTTGGCTGATGACGAGCTGCGAGCACCGGTGACAGCTTTTTGTGGAAGGTTCTGTTTCTGCGACCGATTTGATGCGGCACGCCCATATTCGTCTTCGCTGTCCGACACAAAGAGTGGTGACCGTTTTTTTGACAAGGCAAGCCTCTGTCGCTTCTTCTGGCGCTTTGCTTTTCTGGCCGCCCTGGCTGTTTCTGCAGCTTCGATTGCAGCATGGAAGTCGTCTATGTTCTTTCGACAGTACCTTTGGAACTGAGGTTTTCCCATAGACTTCTTACGATCATACCATGTTTGGAGCAATGGTGGTGTCCCGGATGGATTGTTGCCATCCTCATCAGGAATTGAAAACGCCGACAAGGGCTCCCAAGTGCCTATGAGGATTTAGTAACTCGTGGATATGCACGTGGATGTGGGGAGGTGAGATTGCATGGCAGGCTACCATGACAAAAGGTCTTGGACAAGTCTATTTTGGAGGGAGGGTTGGAATACTTACATCTTCACTACTCGTTAGCCAGCTTCTGACAAGGCGGAATGGTCAACTCACTCGTGAAGTGGATAGCCATCCCATTTGGTCAGGTACTTGATACCGCGGAAGGCGGGCTGGTGAGGATCATTATGGTCCCAAATATCCCACTTCTCGGCCAGAATTTCCTCGACTGCGTAGACTGCATCGTCAGCGAGCGAGCTCTCGACCGTCGATGTAATGGAAATGTTGTCGGCGTCCAAGTCTGTATCGGATTGTGGAGACATGTGGCGGGTGGGGTCCTGATTGGTGGGGAGCCGCAACCATGAAATGCTGAAACGACACGCAGGTGATCGCTGTGTGTGGATGCAATTTGGCCCGGCACTAAAGCACGCGGTCCTGTGCAAGGAGCAGCAACAGTGGGCATGCAGAAAGAGAGAAAGCAAGGGATTATCTATGTGGCGGTTTAGGTGTCGAGTGATGAGGTGGACAAAACAAGCAAACCAAAACCAGTGCCAGACAGGCACAACCGAGAGCCCCTGCGTTGCATGCACTGTAAGGACTACGTAAGTATATGGGGAAGGTGAAGGTCGGGAATGTCACTAGTGGCTCGCTTACCTAAGACAGGCATGGGCTCGGGCTCGCTCGTTCGCTGGGGTGGGCGCTGGCTGGTGCTTGGTGGAGCAACTCCAGGAGGCAGCGAGATACAAGCATCTGTCCACCACCACCGGCCCCAAAACACACGCCTCTCCTGCCTAGCCTGTCCTGCTTCTGCGACGCCCTCTTGGCTCTGCTTGCTAGTCCCCTCGACCACCTTACCACCAAATTCCCACCGTCCACCCAGCCGCCCAACCACCCACCCTATCTTCCTACTCGCCCACGGTCATAATGGCCAACGACGAATATGACGTGAGTGCCCGTCTGCCTGCAATCGACAGTCTACCACATATGCTGACCGCCCGCCTATATAGTTTCTCTTCAAGGGTACCTCCAGGCCCCGTCATCGCCCTTAGACTGCCCCGCTAACCCCCGCAGTGGTGCTCATCGGAGACTCTGGCGTCGGTAAATCCAACCTTTTGAGCCGTTTCACGCGCAACGAGTTCAACCTCGACTCAAAGTCGACCATCGGCGTCGAGTTTGCGACCCGCTCTATTCAAGTCGACGCCAAGACCATCAAGGCCCAGATTTGGGATACTGCCGGCCAGGAGCGTTACCGCGCCATCACCTCCGCATACTATCGTGGCGCAGTCGGCGCTCTGCTCGTCTACGACATCAGCAAGCACCAGACATACGAGAACGTCACCAGGTGGCTCAAGGAGCTGCGCGACCATGCCGACTCCAACATTGTCATCATGCTCGTTGGTAACAAGAGCGATTTGAGGCATCTGCGGGCAGTGCCAACTGAGGAGGCCAAGCAGTTTGCGAGTGCGTATACCTGACATGCGGCTTCTGGCTGTTCACCCACATTTATACTAACCACTATTTGTAGGCGAGAACAACCTTTCCTTCATTGAGACGTCCGCCTTGGACGCCAGCAACGTCGAGCTTGCTTTCCAGAACATTCTCACAGGTAGGCGCCCCCACCAAGCAGCTCCGAGAAGCATTACCACTAACCTGACTCCCAGAAATCTACCGCATCGTCTCAAGCAAAGCTCTTGATCAGGGCGAAGGCAGTGGCCCAGTCCTGGGCAACGACCGCAAGGTGCTCGAAATCAGCAAGTCGGCCGACGCAGAGCAGAAGAAGGGATGCTGCTAGACAAACAACCCACCAGCCCAAACAGCAATGCTCCGCCCACACTGTCTCTGGCCCTGGCCCTGGCTGCTTCTGCGTGGCGCATGTTGTTTTGACCGGGACAAGGACGGTGCGCTCCCACGGTGGGCGATACCATGAATGCAATGTGCTACACGAGTCACGCAAATGCCCTCCAATTGGCGTCCAGGAAGTCCCTCGCTTTTTACATGTGCTTTGTGTCTCTGCTTGCTTTCTGTTCGGCTAAAGGTGTCTTCGGGGAAGGGGGGTCTCGATACTTGGTTTTGCCTGCTGCAAGGCCATGTTTTTATCATGTTTGGACACGGGAGACGATAATGCAATTGGCTGATGTGTATCTAACGTATTATGCAATGACACTTCATGTTAGATTCTTTCTGCGCGTTCCACAAACATATGTCACAATCACTACTTAAAGAGGAATATTCTTGTCAGAAAGAGGGGAAAATGCAAAAATGTCTATTGATTTAGGTATGCTCATCAAGCTCATGAAACGTCTATGCTCTTTCTACTACCATTCATGTCATTAGGCCGCCATGTCTCTTCTGCTTTTGTCCCAGGAGGCAGATACTGTGCACTCTGCTCAGACGTTCGTCTATATGCAGTCCCGCCCAGGCTGTCATCTCTCTTCTCGTCTCTTGACTCGGAAATGCCTGCCATAGGATACATTCCCGTTCCCGACATGGTCGACGGACTAGCCGTGAATGCCGCTCGTGACTTGACGTCAGTCGCAAGCGGGAGCAGCGTGCCATGGTCCTTGGACTTTAGTGCTTTTGCGCGCTTGTCCGCCTTGGCGGCATCATGCGTGCGGTCGTAGAGATACAGGCCGAGAAACGTAAGCACAAACCCGAATGCCTGTACTTTAGTCATTGGCTTTCCAAACCAGACAATGGCGAAGACAATAACGAAGACGCGCTTGATCAAACTCGCAACGGAGTACGTGACGGGAGAAACCATGGATAGTAGCACGAAAGCTACTATGTTTTGTCCAAAATGGAATGTTCCATTGAAGAGAAACTCGATGAATAGTCGTCCGTGGTCAAGAGCATCAGGGTGATCTGACAGTTCAATTGAAGCATCGTGTAAAAAGTCAAAGATGAGCGTAAAGCCCTCAGACCACAACCACAGTGGGAGGGTAAAAAGGAACGCAAGTCCAGAAGAGTAGCATAGTAGATTGAGTTTGTCTGGCTTGGTGAATCGGTTGGGTGGGAGCCCGTCTTTTTCTGCGGCTGCGGCATCGTTGAAGATTTGCTTCGAGACAATGTTCTGCACTACAAAGAGGATCGCGCTGGCGAAGGCGGAAATCAGGCCGATGAAGTTGGCGTTGAAATCGGCTGAGCATGCTAGTACTACACCCAGAGTGAGCGGTATCAGCGAGAGATATGTAGGCAGCGAGTACTGGATCTTGAAAAAGATGCTGTATGCCATGACGGTCAGGAGTGGCGAAAGTCCCTTGATAGTGTGCACGAGCGAGACGGGTATTCTCGACGTAGCATCGGCGCTCAGTATATGTCCACCAATTTGAAAGCACGTCAGGGGAAGTGTGGCCATGATTAGCTCCCTAGAGGGCGGGCGGATTCCATATTTCAAAAAGGGCATTGCCTGTTTCAAGCGCGGAAACTTTCTGGCCAGCATACCGAGTATCAGACACCAGCCAGATACAAACGCAAACTGCACAGTCGTGAGGGTAATGGGTTTAGGGAGCGCGGTAAGGATGGCCTTGGAGGACATGTTTGTGAAGATGGACGTCATGTACCAGGCGCCACACAGCAACTGTACCTCGTATTAGCATTGCGTCATGTGTACCCTATGTGTGGGAAAGCATACAATGAGCTTCGGCGAGAGCGGTGCCTTGAGTGCGTCGGCAATCTCGTGGGCATTCTGGCTGACGCTGCCCTTGCGCGTGCGTATCGTCTTGAAGGCCTCACTCAAGCTCTTCTGGCGCCCGTGTCTGGTCAAGGGGCCCAACGCCGAAGCATTCACTCCACCAAATCTCGCCTCTTTGAGCGGCTGCCACCTATCTGTGGGCACCGTGCTGCCGTTGGCTTGAGCTGCATGGTTGGGGCTAGCGGACCGCGACGAGCTGAGGCCGTAGCCATGGTCTTCCTCGGGCGTAGGCATGAGATCGGGCTGGAAGGCGGGAAATTTGAAGGTAGCATTGGGACTGGGGTCCCGCGCCGACGGGGGCGGCATGGCGACTGCGGAGCAAAGCGTCGTCGAGAGGAGTGAGTGGGTTTATCGTGAAAGAATTCGTTACGCCATGGGTGGTGAAGGGGAACCAAGTGTCGGGGAATCAAGCGTCGGAGTTACAAGACTATAGGGAGCGCAGTGCCGATTACATGTACAAGACGTCCAAAGTCGCGGGGCCTGGCAACGGTAGCGAGTGGGAAGCGTGTACCGAGGATCTGGGCGGAGGATTGTCCCGAGAAACGGGCGTGGTGTTAGAAACAAGCGTGGCAATGGGTCCGTAACTAGCGGAGAATTGTCTGGCTAGCGTTCGTGATCCCATCGACACGCGTCCAAAAGCGGTTCGGTTGATGGCTGGTGCAAAGTGACAGGGGGCCGGGAGATAGGCGACTGCTTGGCTATGCACCACATGCACCACCACCACGCCTCGTCAGCCAAGCTCCACTGATAGAGCCTCCAACGTCTGTGTGGCTTAGTTTTTCTTGCTGCAGAGGCATCAATTGTACTTAAAAAGAAGAGAACAACAACAACAATAACAGAAAAACTCCCTTTCTGGTCTACTTCGAATGCATCGAGCGAGTCCAGCAGTCATACCATGTTCGTGAGGTTGAATCAGCTGTCGTCATCGGTTTTACTATCGTCGTTCCTACTCCTGTTCCAGCGGCCGATAGCTACTCGAGCACAAGACGTCTCCGTGTTGTCCTTCGGCGAAACATGGCACGTTCTTGGGCCTTTTCAGATTGGGACCAGAGGCACGTCATGAATAAGCACGCCAGCCTGAAAACAACTCTCACCTACTAATGCTTGCCTAGAGGCTTCATGGGGTGCAGATCCACTAGAATATGCCGGCGGCTTCAGAAACCTCACTTATGATCCAGACCCAATATTTCCTAGTGCCCTGCCAGCGAATGGGATTGCGTCGTGGAACATCACCAAGGCTAAGCAGACCCTAAGCACTGCTGGCTCAGCTAATGTATCTTTAAGCGTTGGCTACTCAAACGTCGACTGGGACTTCTTGAAAGTTGTTTATGGATGGGCTGCCGTTCAGTATCAGTCTTGGGTGCGCGGCGAGATTGTTGTGAGTGGGAATGATACTCAGACTGTCATCTTACACACGGACTCTATCTTAGAGTACTGGATCGATGACAAGCATTACTTCGGGGGCGACTACTACAGTTTCCGGCATGCACCTCCTGTGTTGCATCTTACGCCTGGCTCACACAGAATTGACATCCGTCTGGTCCGCGACGTAAGAGCCTTTGGAGGTATTCTAGAGCCAACCATTGATGTTGTGGTCGACATACGACAAGTGACTGCATCACTAGAACTTGCGAAGCCTGGCATACTGATGTCTGATATCATAAATGGAAGGCCCGCCTCTACTATCGGGTCGGTATACCTGAGGAATAGCAGGCAGGAGGATATTGAGATCTTGGGCATCCAACAGTCCATTGCCAGCTCTCAAATACCATTTGCGGAGCGAGATATGACTGGTCAGGCTCCTTTCAAAGCAGACTTAGATGTCGCTGATCAGGGGGACCACATGTCCTCAGGTGATCACCGTACCTTCCCCATAACCATAGTTGCTGGTCAAACGAAGCCTGTGTCATTCGATATCCTTCCAGCGGCCATTAATACATCTACCGCGGACTATGAGATAAAATACAGGACAATTGGCAGCACCTACTCTTCGACAATCCGTGCTTTACAGCCCCTTAACCACGTAGACCTTTATGCGCCTCATAAGATTACATTTCTCCATCCAGGTGGCATGGTATCCTACGCTATCCTTCGGCCTCCTGCCAAAAACGCAACGTGCCCATCTAATCGCTTGAAACTACCGGTTCTTCTGCAGCTTCATGGAGCGGGAGTTGAAGCTGACAACCCCATGGTATATCATGCACTGGACCCTGTGTCCGACCTTTGTGCGTGGGTGTTATTCCCAACAGGCGTTACTACATGGTCCGGTGATGACTGGCACAACTGGGGCTTTGCCGATGTGGAAGCAGCAATTTCAGCCATTCCAGTCTGGATTGAAAATAATGATTGGAGCGGCCCTGGCGTTGATGTAGACCGTTGGATAGTTTCAGGCCACTCCAATGGCGGCCAAGGGACTTGGTTCGCCTTGACACATCGTCCAGACAAGGTGCTAGCTGCGGCCCCGGTTTCTGGCTACAGTAGCATTCAGAAGTATGTTTCATACGAACTTTGGCAGGGCGCAGACCCCAGACGCAAAGAGATGATAAGCGCATCCCTAAACAGTTATCGTCATGAATTGCTGATGCCGAACGTGCGAGGCATTCCTATTCAACAGCAGCATGGCGGGATTGATGACAACGTACCAGCATATAATTCGCGTCTATTAACACAACAGATCCATCAAGAGAACGCCAACTCGAGTTACAATGAAGTTGTTGGCCTCAACCATTGGTGGGATGGTGTCATGACTACACCGCAATTAGTTAGCTTCTATTACAGTCAGACAAATAGCGAGGATGCCATGCCACGGAAACTGAAGCAGTTCAGCTTCCTTGTCGGCGATCCAGGAAACATGGGTAGCAAAGGCGGGATTAGAGTGAACCATTTAGAGGACCCAGGACGATATGGAAGAGTCAGTGTTCGAGGGAACATTATCAAGACTTCGAATGTGCAAGATCTTGAATTTGATATCGCTATCTGGAAGGATTCGGTAACCATTGATCAGAAAGGGTTGGAACTCTCAGGAACGCCAAGTCCAGGAGAGGCAGTAGTCAGTGTGTTCAAGTCGGCCGACGGTTGGATGCTTGGCCCGGTTGGGAAAGAAGCTGGGCATTTCCAACGAAACGGCCGTCAGCTGGGATCCATGACTGCCATTTTGCGTACACAAGGCTCTTTTATCATCCGCCATTCAGGGTCTATGGCCACATCACATGTTGCTTTGCAGGTTTCTCGCAATCTCCACCAATACTTCAAAGCAGACACCCAAATCCTTCCTTCAACATCATATCCTATCCCTCGAGACTCTTCTGGGAATGTCATTACTCTAGGTATCGCCAATAGCCTCCCGCCATTCCAGTCAAGCTTCCCTATACATGTCGGTGAAACCGGAGTCACTGTTCACGATTATCGTGGTCAAGAACACCAGTATGGAGAGGAGGCCAGTGGTGCTGCATTTCTGCGTCCACTTCAAGGTGAACGACTGGAATTGGTTCTCTGGGGTTCTGACGAGGCAGGTCTGCAGCAGGCGGCACGGATTTTGCCCCTTCTGACAGGTGTGGGGCAACCAGACTTTGTAGTCTTCGGTGAAAGTGCAAGATGGAAAGGTATTGAAGGTGTGCTGGCTATGGGCTTCTTTGATTCCAACTGGGAGATCACCTCGGCCAGTGTCATTGACAGTGACATTGACACATATCAAGCTGATGATTAGGCATATTTTTGATACTATGGACTGTGTGTGTATGTAAGTACGAGACAGCATGTAGGTAAGAAACCACATACCTATTGTTGTTGTCTTCACTGCAGGTAATCTCTTGGGCACTTGGACGGCATGACCATTATAGGTTCTAGCCTTGGCCTGGAGTGAAAGTGAAGGCGGAAACTACCGCCATGACGCGCCTCCCTTGAAACTGCACTCACTGCGACTGATTGAAAGGCTCGTCTCCCCACCACCCCACCTTCTTCTTTTTGCTGCGACTTCCCCATCCCCTTCCTTCCTTTTGTGCTGCCGTAGCCCTCTCATTGCTTCGGCACCTTCTGCCACCTAATCTGTGTACATTTGAGCTGTTCTTCGTCGCTTCTGTATGTACATTGGTCATATACGGCACCACCCAAGCCTCGACAGGCATCTGTCCTGCATCTTATCTACACATTTGCCCCATTACCCCAGATTTGCTCCCCACCACCTTTCGCAACCGCAGTGTTGTCGCTGTACAGCTTGCATACTACGTGATCTTTGCAGATCTATACCATCTAATCCCTTGCACACACATTCAAGTGCCGCTGCCATGAGCTTCAATGTCGCATCCGACGGATCGCCTACACCTCGCAAGGGTCCCACCCGGTTCCCAGTACCAGGGGACCTCAGAATCGATACTTCAACCGAAGCTTTGGGTCAGGCGGTAGGCAGCATGAGTCTAGGCGGCTATCCATATGCTTTCCAACGCGTGTTTGGCTCAGCGTTGACTTCCAATACACAGGGCTTCAAGCGATCACTTGGACCTTCTGCCCTAGGCAATCGACCCCTTCTGGAACCGCACAATTCACTCGATAGTTACAAGGTTCGTGATACTCATACCTGCCCCTTGGTGCATCAAATTTGCCTTCTATACTAACCAATCTAATGTATACAGAAGTCCAGCACGGAAGCCGATGAGGATCGAGCCATAGTGGACTCAATGTTGCAGCGCTTCAACAGGCACTCTCCTCTCCATGATCCGTACAGTTCTTCTAGCGGCTCTGTTTCCCTTACTCCAGCCACGGAAGACTTCACGTCCACGTCACCCACGGAGATGGAAAACTCGGTTGTCCTTGTCGAAGCTGTCGAACTGCAGAAGCTGAAGCTTGAGCTACAGGAAGCTCGCAATGAAGTCAATCGCGTGAACCAGGAGATACACAGCCAAAATGTAGCCCGATCGACTATGGAGCATCTCAGCCAATCATCCGAGCCTGATTATGGTTACTCAGACGACATCACCGAGCAGACTCTTGCAACCCTACAGAGCAAGTTCAACGCCTCGACCCAAGGCACCTACGGCTGGGGCAATGGGTCTGCTCGTCCAGCTCACGTGGGTAGTAATGGATTCAGAGCTCCCTATTCAACCCAGGCACAAGTACAAACCCGATCACAGCCTTCACAGTCAAGCTATCGCCGCACCGGCTACTTGAACGAGCCCACTCACTTTCCGCTTGACCAAAGCTTCCGCAGCACCAGCAGGGCAAGTAACATCAGCAACGTAATGAATAGTGGTATGTCCAACAGTATGTATACTGGCTCTAGCAATGGCATGGGTGTGAGCAGCAGCTTGAGCAACCCGCCTAGTCGCCCAAGCTCTGCATTTGATCCTGGATACAGCCAATACGCTCTGCCGCCAATGTATCCTATTGGTCATCCCACTCCAATTGGCACCATTTCCAGCAACTTATCTGCGGACGCGAACGAATTCAACTTCGCCAACAGTATGGGATCTTCCCCGTGGAATATGCAGGTTAGTCGTTGACTGTTTTTATACCCGGATTCTGAACTGACAATTACTCAGGCCCAACCCGAGACTGGCACTACCCAGTACGTTCCCCCTGTCGAGCCTATGAACTACCGTCGTCTGTTGGACCGCAACATGAGCTGTAACTGGAAGTACATTGTCGACAAGATCATCTGCAACAACGATCAGCAAGCTTCCATCTTTCTTCAACAGAAGCTCAAGGTGGGCACTCCCGAACAGAAGTACGAAATCGTCGAAGCGATCATTTCTCAAGCGTATGCTTTGATGGTCAACCGGTTCGGTAATTTCCTCGTTCAGCGCTGCTTCGAACATGGTACACATGATCAGGTAATTGCCATTGCTCAAGCTATCCGCGGCAACACTCTTGCGCTGAGCATGGATGCTTTCGGTTGCCATGTTATCCAGAAAGCTTTCGACTGCGTCCCCGAGGAGTACAAGGCAACCATGGTCCATGAGCTTCTCCGCCGCATTCCCGAGACCGTAATCCACCGTTATGCTTGTCATGTCTGGCAGAAGCTATTCGAGCTTCGCTGGAGCGACTCTCCACCCCAGATCATGCGCTATGTCAACGAGGCCCTTCGCGGTATGTGGCATGAGGTCGCATTGGGTGAGACTGGAAGTCTTGTTGTGCAGAACATCTTCGAGAACTGTCTAGAGGAAGACAAGGTATCTGCTCACAACGCATGTGATATGTTAGTCATGCTGACCGTTATAGCGCCCCTGCATCAACGAGGTATTGGCCAGCATCGATGTGATTGCACATGGACAGTTTGGAAACTGGTGCATTCAGCACATCTGCGAGCATGGTGCGCCTGCTGATCGTAGTCGAGCAATCGAGCACATTCTTCGCTTTAGCACCGAGTACAGCATGGATCAATATGCTTCGAAGGTCATTGAGAAATGCCTCAAGATTGGTGGCAGCGAGTTTCTGGACCGTTATCTCGACCGTGTTTGCGAGGCTCGCCCTGACCGTCCACGTATGCCTTTGATTGACAGTACGTGACGACCTCTATGCTTGGTCAATGCGAGAGAAGCTGATTTCGAGACAGTTGCGGGTGATCAGTTCGGCAACTATCTTATCCAGTACATCTTGACCAACAGTAGCTCTCAGCATCGCGAGCTTGTCGGTGGCCACATTCGGAAGCATATGGTTTCACTTCGCGGGTCAAAGTACGGCTCCCGTGTCGCGATGCTCTGCTGCAACCCCGCCCTTACTACGCGCCCTGGGCCCCCAGCTGGTATGCTCCCACGCTACGGCAACCCGACGCCGCGACCCACTTTTGGCTCTTTTCGGTAGATGCCAAGTCTGGGGCTCTAGATATCGCCGTTCACATACGTACTGTTGGGTATCATCAACTTGCGCACCCCTTGCTTTCAATCTCGAAGAAGGTCTCGTGGATATGCCCAAAAGCTAAGATCAATGTCGAAAAAATTGTCAGATCGATTGGCTTAAGATGAGCACACTGAGCATGAATTGCTTTTTTCCTGACGCAATATCACTTGGTGGATATAGTTTATTGACCTACATGACCTTTCTTGTTTATCCTGACAATTTCACTAGTCGTGACGGCTTTAGTCAGATCAGCGAGGGAAGTCTGGGGTGATATGATGAACAGCGAACTAGATTGTGCGTACATAGTTATACTTCTTTATAAGCAGACTGATTAAGTGGGAATACGGTAGTGGTAATGTTTATTAAGAATACATATGTTTTCCATTGAGTTGTCCAACGAATTCGGTCTCTGTACTATTTGGTGTTTGGAATACTGAAAATCCTTGGTACTTTTACAATGAAATTAGTTGGAAACGAAGGGTTTGGTTACAAAGTTAGGAAATGCAGTATGCTCGCTAAGCCGTCGGGTTGAAGGATGAATGTCGCAGTAGCTCGGGAGAAGTATGGAGAATTTACGGGCTTCGGTAATCTTCGGACGCGTTCGGGCAAGTGTTCCTTGGTTTGACAACAAGATGTTTTGGATACCAATGAAAAAGGTCATGGAAGGGAGACAATAGTAGGATATGGTGAACATATAGATGGTCTAGAAAGTAATTAGAACAGTTAAGCCGCATGGCCGACTATGGCCAGAGGGCGAGCAGCGGCGTGCCGGCAAGTATGGAGATGCCGCTTCGGCGCAAAATCTGAGCCGCACGCGACATGCGACATGCGACGCGTTGCCGACATGGGACAGACCGGAACCATGGCTTACACTTGCTGCAAGTGCTTACTTCGCAGCTGTTCTTACGTCGATTTTGCAGGGTGCCGAATGCGTCCGTTAATACATTCTAATGTCTATGAGAAACGTTGTCAATGAAGCCGGACAACTGATGCAATTACTATTTGCGGCCAGAGAGAGACGCAGCAAAAGGCATGTTTTCGACAGTTTCTCGAGCCAAAGGTCGCAGCTTGTCTCATTTGCGCAAGACAGTGTATGCATGCATTTGAGGTATCACGCATCAATGACCTGACCTTAGTGCGGCGTCTGTAATCGGGCCAGAAGATTTTGAAGGGTTTGGGCTAGGCAGGGTTTGCCGAAAAACCTTTATCTCATCAACAAGGCCTAGCGGTGCCGGAAGCTCGGCGACGTCACCATGCTGTATGTGCCCTAGATTTGATCGCCGCATCATGTTTTAATAAGTCGCTGTAGACGCCGTTTTATTTTCAATATCACCTCACAGTCATCAATTCTTCAACAGGCCAACAACCCTTCATAACCCCTCCCACCTGCCTTACATCCAGTAATCCACACGCCAACAACCTTATTCTTTATCCAGCCAGACCATATTCAAATAACCTAAGATGAAGGTTCTCACCAAGGAAGAAGAGCAGGCACATTACAAGTAAGCGCAACCACAACCCCGCGGAAAACTTTGTGCTAACGAACAGCAGTGCTACAGTTAAGGGTGGCACAATAGGTGGTATCATCGGCACAGCGGTAGGTGCTGCGGCTGTTATGGGCGCAAGGAGACGCTACCACTCCTTCCGAGCCCTCACTGTGCCATTCCAGGCTTTCCTTGTGGCTTCAACGGGAACCTTTATCGGTATGTCCAAATTCAATTCAATAATATTCTTCTACTACAAGATTTTAGAGTCTGACCATACAATTCAGCCGTCATCGCCGCCGATCGAGCTTCCGCACAATACGACATTGAACACACTCCCGAAAAAAAGCGTCAGATCCAACGTGAACAGGAACGAGAAGCCCTCCTCGAAGCCAACAGAACGCCTTTCCAACGTGCGAAAGACTGGGCGACGGAGAACCGTTATCCGCTCTTGTTCGGCTTCTGGGTTGCTTCCATGGCCGGCTCATGGCACATGGTCAACCGCAACCCTTACCTGAGTGGATCCCAAAAGCTTGTGCAGGCGCGTATGTATGCTCAGGGTGGTACACTGGCTGCGCTGCTAGGCAGCTTTGCAATTGAGGGTGCAGATGCGGCCAAGGGCAAGGGAAGGTGGGAGACCATCAAGATTATCGACCCCAACGACCCCGAGCACAAACACATTATTGAGAAGAAGATTCATCACGAGAGATATGCTGGTGAGGACCAGTGGAGAGGTACGACACTTGCATTCAACGCATGAAAGATACCAAGCTGACCTAAGGACATAGAAATGGTCGAAGCTGAAGAACAGCGCCAAAAGGAGCGCGAGGCCGCCAAAGCAAATGGCCAACGAGGCAAGCAGCAATGAGATGCTGCGAATAAGAAAGACAAGAAGCCCGGAGATGAAGACCAACAAGACCAACAACGGACCTAAAGTCTTCTCGCCTCGGAGCCTATTCCTACCTACTCATCTCGGATACCTTCACCAGCCCGCTTATCATGTAACTTTGTAGGGTTTCATCTGCCATGTCCAGGGTTTTGATGCAGATTTGCAGGCGTTTTCAAGCATTGCTGTTATTTTCTTTTTTCGATGTCTCTATGGCTCGTGTATGACTAGGTGGTATGATCGTAATGGGCTAGGAATGCAGCGGCGCATACCTTTAGAGCTCACTGTACTTCAAAAGGAAGATTTCCTTGAGTCAGTCTACTACTACATCAACCATGACAGTAGCCAATTAAATGATGAAATGTCCAAGAAGCAAATGGTTTGAACACGACTTTGTCAGTAGTTTCAGGGTCCACGATGACGTCTACGCGTTTAGATGAAGACACTACTATGCATGAAGCACGTCACTCAAATTCGCAACGGAGTTGATAAATATTGATACAATACGCATGTTCCTCAATGTTCTGGTCCTTATTCTGTACATTTTCCATTTCGGGTACATGTATGCTAATATCGACTTACTTTCATCCTTTCGCGTACTGCTAACCCGGTAATCGGTCAATATACAATACTATCGCTATATTTTGTCGGGGATAGAAAGAAAAATAAGAAGCATGTCAGATTCAGATCTGATCCAACAACTGGAATCGATATCGGGCAGACTCATGGCACACACTAGCCTTGTCCATGCGCCCAAGAAACCTCAAGATGCGCAACTGACGGCAACTATTGCAGACCTGCATGTCCATCCCACAATTGAAGCTCTCCTGCATATTCTGAACCACGACTTGCTATCTGCACACTTTCTTGTTCGACATATGCAAGCCCCGCCGGCTGTGGAGGGGATGTTGCTCCATGGCATCTTGCACCGAGCTGAAGGAGACTTCAACAATGCACGAGCATGGATAAGCGACGTCTCAGACGCGTGTGAAGGTTACCGGCCTAAATACAAGGAAGAACTCCAAAAACTAGATCCCGAGGTTGCCAAACAAATCGGCAGCAACTCGCAGATATCTGATTCACTTGTCACGTTTGTCTACGGTAACGAAGGCGCTGGAGATCTCATTGACATTGTTGAGACTTTTCGAAAACAAAAACGTGGCCATATAGGAGAACATGAGGAGACGCAGATTGAGCATAAAATCAGAGCAGAGGCGGAAAAAGTGCTGGATTGGTGCAGGAGCAAATTTGGCAGTGGGGTATGGCAGGATGCGACGAAGGCTTGGGTCAAGAATAGCGAGGAGATTAACAAGATCAGCGGAAGTATGGTGAGTGGCGGGAAGGGTTATAGGGACTTTTGATTTTCAAGGGTGCATGATTGTCTCGATGCAGAGTAAGTAGCACTACTGTCCATACCAGACGTTGAGCACGTGATACGATCGTAATACCGAGCATAGCCAGTGTCTCGCCGGTGCCAAGACCAACAGGCTGATCATGCCCTCATCCTGGCGACGTGACCTTCCCTCCTTGACTGTTGCGGACTCCCTCTGGCTCCAATGGGCCACGGGACAACAGGCCGTACGTCCATATGTAAGAGTATCTGGTTGCCCACATGTCCCGGAGGCGTGCAGACGGGCGTGAGGACATGATGCAGCAGCCCGTCATTTGTACAGCAACAACCACCGCGGCGAGCTAAGCGAGGGTCGAGCCAGGGTGCAGCAGCGAATGGCGTTGGGGCAGCCCCCAGTAGGCGGTCGGCCTGTGACATCAACAGCCAGCTTTCACTTCTTACAACCCGCCATTATTCTTCCCGTACGCACGTGCAGCCCGCGGCTGGACAGGAAAAACAGGTACCCATGGCCGACCAACTCCTCCAGGCCAACGGCCAGAGCCGTCCCAGCAACGTCAAACACCACACTTCACCGTCTCTCATGATGAACTCGCACTTTGCGGGCGTGGGCGACAATGCCGACAAGCAGTCCTACGAGCATGGCATCCAGGTCATTGATGAGGATAAGATGTTCAAGTATGTCACGACACCCGAGGCATCGTCCTTGCTGCGGGGCAAAATGCTAATGTCTGCTCGCAATCCAGCGGAAACCTGTCTTCATACCTCAGTGTCGAAAATGTCATCCCCGCCGGCTTCAATTACCACCTTATATCCGTCTTTGGCTCGCAGTCAACGGGCAAGTCGACACTTCTCAACCACCTCTTTGGCACCCAGTTTGGTGTCATGTCGGAGCAGGAGCGTCGCCAGACCACAAAGGGAATTTGGATGAGCAAGAATAAGCGTGAGGCGGGCGGCTCAGCCATGGCAGAGAACATCTTGGTCATGGATGTCGAGGGAACGGATGGTAGGGAGCGAGGCGAGGACCAGGACTTTGAGAGGAAGAGCGCCCTCTTCGCCCTGGCCACGAGTGAAGTCCTCATTGTCAATATCTGGGAACACCAAGTTGGATTGTACCAGGGTGCCAACATGGGCCTGCTCAAGACTGTCTTTGAAGTCAACTTGCAGCTTTTTGTCAAGGATGGCCAGTGAGTATACATTGACTTGATTTGACTGTACTCTTGCACTGACAGCCCCACCAGGTCGACTCCAAGATCACTCTTATTCTTCGTCATCCGCGATCACATTGGCGTCACGCCCCTCACGAACCTACAAAATACTCTGATACAAGATCTATCCAAGCTATGGTCAACCATATCGAAACCCAACGGTCTTGAAGCCTCGCGGATAGAGGACTATTTTGACTTCGCCTTTGTTGCATTACCACACAAAATCCTCCAACCAGAAAAGTTTGAAGAGGCGGTCACAAAGCTTAGCACACGATTCAAGGAAGGATATAGTGACCCAAGGAAGAGCGGGCTTATTGACGAATCAACCGCACCTATCTTCCTTCCTCAATACCATCGGCGGATCCCTGCCGATGGCTTTCCTGCATACGCAGAGGGCGTCTGGGATCAGATTGTGAGCAACAAAGACTTGGATTTGCCAACTCAGCAGGAACTCTTGGCCCAGTTCCGGTGCGACGAGATATCCAGAGAAGTCCTTGTTGCCTTTGACGAACAAATTACGCCGCTTGAAGACAGGCAAGCCGAGGCTGCTCGGGTAGGGACATTCTCGATCATCCCTGATCTTGGACCCATCATGAACACTGCACGAACAAAGGTCCTTAAGGATTTCGACACCAATGCAAGCCGATACCACAAGGGTGTCTACAAGCGAAAGCAGACAGAGCTCGAGGCTAA
Source organism: Bipolaris cookei (assembly GCA_002286855.1). NCBI lineage: Eukaryota > Fungi > Ascomycota > Dothideomycetes > Pleosporales > Pleosporaceae > Bipolaris > Bipolaris cookei. The sequence goes on from NRSV01000028.1 coordinate 34,545, forward strand.
GGTCGACACGCGATTGAAGGCTCTGTTCCAGAAGCAGCTCACGGCAGCCCACAAGTCTGGCGTGGAAAGTTTCAGCGAAGCCGTTAGTGCAGCAGTGAAGAGCGGCCAAAAGAAGGGAGGATCGTACGACTTTGCGCAGATTGTCGACTCTGAAAAGAAGAAGGCTCTTGCCAAATTCGAAGAGGATGCCAAGGCAATGGCTATCGAAGCGGCAAGCTGGAGCAGTTACGAGAATGAGATGAAGATCTTCAACAAGGAGCTAGAAGATGTCTCTAGTCGCCTCCGCAAAGAGGAGATGAGGCGCCTAGCCACCAGAATCGAGCGCTGGGTACGCTCACGTTTGGATGAGTCCGTTGGTCTCGAATTCAACAAGCTCGGATCCGGCCGGGGTGGTTCTGGTGCGCCTGAGCATGGTGATCGACCTCCTACTGAGAAGGACCTCTGGGACCGGGTCTGGAAGATCTTCATCGATACCGTCTCCAGTGCAGAGAAGCGGTTCACTGATCGAGCGTCCAGCTTCGACGCTAGTCCTGAAGAGGTTGAGGTCGGTCTTTGGAGACTGCGACGCAAGTCTTGGGCTGTGCTTCGTGCCAAACTTGATGAGGAAGTCATGGAGGGCAACATCCTATTGAAGCTCAGGGAAAACTTCGAAGACAAGTTCCGCTACGACGACCTCGGTGTTCCCAGAATATGGAGACCTACAGACGATATCGAGGGTATCTACACCAAGGCTCGCGAGTCCACAATCACTGTTATCCCACTCCTTGCTCGCTTCAAGCTTGCATCGACTTCGAAGCCTCCGCCGCTTGATGAATGGATCGGCGAAGCACCGGCTTCAGTGACTCCAGCAGACGAAGACGATCTGACTCCCATCGGTGGTGTAGACGATGAAGAAGGCAAAAGTCTGGAAGAGGAGATGACCATTCTATCTGATGCTAAGCAAGCTGATTTGCTTGTTCGATTCAAGAAGACCGTAGATGGCGTGTACGTGGAAGCCAAGCGCAGTGCCATTGGTGGCATTACTCAAGTTCCACTATACTTTTATGGTCTTCTCCTTGCTCTCGGTTGGAACGAGATAGTCACAGGTACGTCTGTTACTGCTCTGCCGATTCTTCTTGTCTTCAATACTGACATATTCTAGTTTTACGCAACCCGGTATACTTCATCTTTCTCATTCTTATGGGCATCGGCGCCTACGTTACCTACACGCTTAACCTATGGGGCCCCATGGCACGCATGGCCAACGCCGCCTCACAGCAGGGTCTTGAGGTTGGTAAGGAGAGATTACGGACTTTTCTTGAGAGCTCAGATGCTGGTCGTCAAGCTATGGCAATGAGCAGCGGCTCGAATGAGACTCGAAGATACGAGAATGTCCACATGGACAGGTTGAACAGAGATGGCAAGAAGAGCAGTGCCGAGGTTGAAGACTTGGATGATATCTGAGGGATTGAACGTAGGCTCGGGCTCTTCTTTGGACTAGACAGTATTGGGGTTCATGGCACGGATTGCAGGTCTTTGATGATGTTGCGCTAGGGATTTGTCAATGGGGTTTCCACGTGTTCCAAAGGCGTAGCGAGGGAATGCGAAAAGCGAAGTTGCTGTCTTGTGCTCTGTTATAGTTCTAGATCGTGTTCTTCAGTATGTGCATGTCCTATTGGTAGCCATTATCGTTGCGATTAGTTGCGTGTGACTGTCGTCTACTACAGCCCAGGTAGCAATGGAAAAAGTGTCCAAGGTATCTCTTGGAGGCCCTTCACACCCTACGACCATAGGCCTCTCTTCCATAAGTGCACATACATGATATGTACATGACATTTCTCAAAAGCATTCTTTCCCTCACACCCCAAACTTCCTCGGATCCAAACTTTCAATCCGCGCACTCAGGGCCTCGCCATCAAACACAATCTCACTCAACAGCTTCCCCGTCCCCGGCCCATTCTGAATCCCCCAACACGTATGCCCCGCACCCATCAGCAACCCTTCTACACTCGTCTTCCCCACCAGCGGTCCCCCACGCCTCATATTCGGCAAATAACACGCCTGTCTCGCCGTTACTTCTCCATCTCTCAGCTCCTCTGAAACCGCAGATACCTGATCGACGATATCCTGGCACCGCTGCTCATCGTACTGCACGAGGTCTGTAGATTTAGGGAGTGGGACGAGTGTATCGCCGTCGCCGCAGGCGTAGACTTCTTGGTTGGGGCGCGCGTAGATTTCTGGGGTTACTCTTTCGCCGAGGTTGCTGATGCCGGTGCCGTGCGGCATATCGATGGCAGTGAAGAGGGCGTAGGGGGAGACGGGGCGGGTGGGGCGGATGGTTACGCTGTGGGCGCGGAGGGGGTAAATGGGGGTGGGGGTCCAGATTGATTTTGTCCAGGGGCCTGCGGTGAGGATGATGGTGTCGGCAGGGAGTGTGTGGTCTTGATCCGACTCTTTAAGTTTGTAAGAGACAGAGGTTACGGCTCCGTTTTCTTGGGTGATATTTGTTGCGGAGCCATAGAGTATCTTTACGCCGTTTTCTTCGGCGAGCTGGGCCATGCATGTTGTGAAGTGGTAAGGGTGGACTTGAGCGGTTGTGAAGGGAGTGCCCATTTCCTCGTAGGCTTTTATGCCTTCTGTGGCGATCCAGTCGAGATCTTTTGGTACACCAGCGGCTCGCAGCAAGCCGATTGCGTTCTCTGTCCGCTTCTGTAGACTCACAGAGTCTTCTTTGGCTTTGCTGTCTGCGTCGCCTTTTGCACTCTTATGTTTTGCTAAAACACCGAACATGTCGATTTGGCCGCAGTGCACTGCTCGGTAGCCCCAGCGATTAGCTCCATCGTGCTTTTCGGCTAGTTCTTGGTGGAGTTTGTAACTCAATGGCACGATGCAGCTGGGATATGCCCATAATCCCAATAAACCGCCGGCTTTTCCTGATGCGCCACCGGCGATTTTGGTCGCTTCAAGGAGAGTGATTGTGTCTCTTTCTCTGTCAAATTTTGCATGCTGCGAGAGAAAGTATGCTGTGGTTGACCCGATGATACCGCCACCTGACAAGGGACATCAGCCTCAGATTGCTGTGGAAACCGGATGTCCGGAATAAGTACCGATGATGACAATGTTTCGTTTTTGCTTCTTTGCTGCCATGGTGGTTAGAAGGAGCGACGGTGCTCTAAGCATGTGATGAAGTTGGCTTGTAGAAAGTGTGGCGTTGATGGTGTTGCATTTTTCGGCGGCTAATAAACCGATTACAAACGTACGTCATAGGTTATTCTCCTCGCAATAGACTACAAAGTACCCTATTAGTTAGGTTCAAGTTCGATTTCGAAGGAATTTTACTCATAAAATTGACTAGTCGGAGTATCTAAGAAACGCACAAGGGAATGGAAAGGTAGACTTCTCGCAACGGGGTTTAAAAGTCCCCGCCCATGTCGCCCATGTCTCCCCCATCGTCTCCGCCCATATCGTCATCGCCGTAGTTATTCTGGATATACGTATCGCCATCATCTCCTGCCATTGCTGATCCTATGAGACCACCAGCGAGCAGACCACCTCCCGCTCCAAGAGCCATGGCCCCCATACCCCCTCCTCCGGAGCGCCTGCCACCACCGCCCATAGGCATCATTCCACCACCCATCGGCCGTCCGGAGGCTCCTCCACCATAATAACCTCCTCCAACAGGCTGGCCGTAGCTTGGCTGGCCGTATCCATAGTGTTGCTGTGGGTAACCAGGCGATGGTGAGTGTGACGAACCAGAGGCCTTCCCAAGGATCTTGCCTAGGAAACCTTTGCTCTTGCCGCCCTTGTTCTGTACGGCTGCATCCTGGTATTGCCCTTGTTGGTACAGATTTGGACTTGGCTGGCCATAGCCCCCGTATTGTTGTGGATACGACTGGCTGGATTGGTTGTAGTAATCATCCGAGGCACCACGTGCGCGCGCTTCTTCCTCTTGTTGAAGTTTTCTTGCGAGTTTCTCATCTTCACTGATGTTCGCATACGGGTTGTTACTACCCAAGCTTCCTTTCTCGCTCCCGCCGGTCGGGAAGCCGCCCACTGCCCCACCAACTGAAGGTGAGACATAATTGGGAGGTGCGCCTTGAGGCGGCGCTTCACCAGGAGTGTAGACGGGCTGCGTTGGCTTCTCCCATTGTGACTGCTTTGTATAGATGTTTACGTAGAACCACTCGTTGTACTGTGTGTTCCAGACGGCCTTCCAGCCTTCGGGCACATGTGGCGGGGGAGGGCCCTGTACACACTATCAGCTGTGTTCGCGGATTGGCCTGACTATACTTACCGGTGGAGGTGCGAGTTCTGCCATGTTACGTGGATGGTAATGCTAATAATGGGATGGTATTTTGACCTGGATTGTAGAAGAAACGATGGGCTAGGATACCCAGAGGTTGTGGCAGAGTAAGCCGTAATCCCGCAGTGATGGGTTGATGACCCGCGGCACTCCGTGAGTGCGACTTCCAATACAGTGTGCGTCATTGTGGCGTGGCGACTAGATGATGAGCCAAACACCTGCTGAGCCACATTGCGCGACTGCGATGACAATGCCAGTTTCCCTGTATGCCATGGTACATGGTTTGTAGTTTATGCGCATTCGTTTGCACGCGAACCCTCGAGGTTGCTAGGGATCTGGATGAATATGATGTCATTCCGGACCTGGTATGCGAACATGTATCACAAAGCTAAAACCTACCCATGATTCTACACGGCGGCACCAGAACATTGCTCCCGACTATAAGACTTCGACTCTCAAGTATCCACTATTCTTATGCACCAACATGGGCCGATTTTTGTCGTCTTCTCAAAGTCGCTTTGTATGTATTCTGCAAAATTGGCGATTACTGTAGTGATCGGGTTGTTCCGTTGCCAATAACATACTTTTCTCATGGTACAATTAGCCCAAATCTTGGTAGAGTTGAAATGCTACTTAAGAGGTTCATTTGGTTCGCGACTAGAAACAGACCTTACAGCAGGCTCATTGCCGATAAGTCAGACCTTCACCAACGAGGGTGAGAACGTCATCCGAATCTCGGCACGTGTGGCGACTAGTTCTGGAATAGCCCTCGCATCTTCGGTCAGACATACATCCAAGGTGTAAGCTTTATCTAGGACTTGTGTCACAGGCAACATAAACACGTGATGGGCAGGTCGTTCGGAAAGTGGTGTTTGTTTGAGGCGACAAGAAATGGTTTCCGTGTCCAGCTTGTCTGTGTATTAAAAAAATACCCCCAAATCTTCATTTCTAATTGCCCTCACTCTTTACGTGTTTCTTGAAGAAGATGGTGTGGTCTATTTGACGTTGTGTTCGTCGATCCAAGGCGGTCAAGTTGTGGAGTAATGACGTGCACATCTACAAATAAAAATACTGAGACAGTTTCAACAGTGTCTAATATCAATGGGAGTAGCATGATAGTTACAGGGATCAGCAGTTGTTACGACTACTTTCAGTTGGCAGCATTGGTATTCGTTCCGACTCTTTTTCGTCCGAGGATGTGCATATCCTAGGGCGTGTAAATGGTAACGACATGCCAATAGTTGTTCTGTTAACTCAGCTGCCGAATCGTTCAAATCGCAATGAGTATCGTTCTTAGTGATTTTATTTGTGAGCCATGTATCGATGTTTTTGTTTGCTAGTTTTTTTTGGCTGCAACCGGGGTGAATATGGCACGCTAATGTGGGTGATATATATTTCCCATGGCGGACGCAAGGGGTAGATGCAGTCGTTTTGTTAGAAAATGATGAAAAAGGATACGAGTGCTGAGGATGAGGTTAGTAGCACAACGCTAGTAGTGTATTAAAGAGTTAAAGTTAGCAACAACATTGAGGTAAGAGGTAGTGTCGAGCAGCACGCTTACCCAAGGTCGCACTAGAACATGCAGCGATGCGCTGGGCTGAGCCACCATGCATGTATACAGCCCTGTACCTTGTTCTCGAACACTCTGGCCAAAATTCCTTCGTATGCAATCCCAGAATCCGTGGTTGCGTACATGATCTGCCGGTACACGGAATGACGCGACTAAAGTCGAGTCAGACAGTCTCTCCAATCTCGGTTTTTGTACTAGTTCAATCGGTTTTCCTGTTGGATATCCAAGATCCTATGCCTCAGTAAGAGACAGGCAATAAGCAAGTGAGTGGATCGAACCGTGTTGACTAGTCGTATAGAGGCGACGGCGCTACAAGAAGTACCAAAATGCCTTACCTGAAAGAGAAGGAAAGGACCAAGCGTTGTTTTCGACACATGTGGCACAGGAAACTAACCCCACAGCCTCGGTCCGGTGTGCACGATATTGCAGGTATGGCAATACACGGACTGATGCAAGTATCAATTCAATCTCGTTCAGCCCCAAGATCCTACATGCGGTTGCAAAAGCAGCTATGCTAGTTGTGATGTGGCGCTGAACCTGCATAGCGTTGCATCGGAATTCCCCATTCGATAGATCGCACACATATTGCCGTGCTGCTGGATGGAAAATAGTATCAGCGACGATGCAAAGGGCGCCCGAGTTGTCCCGCTAGTAGACTCGCTTGTAGGCGTGCATTGTGAGCTTATGTCTTGGCAACATCAGACGGGATACTCGCATGGATATGGCCTAGCGTTGGAATGTAAACAGCGCAGCTTTGGTTGAATGTGGAGATGCTTGGCGGGGCATTGATGACCAGTATATATCTAGACCAGCGCTTACAAGGAAGACGCGACCAGGCTGTCGGTGAGAGATGCGGGTGCATATCCGGCCATGGGTGGCTTCGGGTAGTAGTCTGTAGTGAAGCTGACTCTTGTGCCGATCGAAGCGCCTCCATTGAGCGGCATCCTTGCTGTAGAGTCACAGAGAGATGAGTGCTAGGTACATGCCTGATATCATGAACGGCTCCAAACATGGTCGATACTATAGCGGGCAGATGCAGATGACGGCAACTGTGGAGCTAAGTATGCAGTAAGCGTCGACCGGGCCTGGCACAAACAAGAATGCAAAGGACGGACAGGTACGGAGGGCGGGAGGGTCGGAGCCGGGCGAGGCATTTTGACGGTATTGGCAAAGACGAGATGGAAGAGTGGAGTAGCTTTCCCAACGAGGTGGAGATGGAAGGTGGCTGAGTCGAGATTGCCAGGGCGACTAAGATACTGTCGTGTGACGGTAAGTCAGGCACTGCTTGGCACACAACACCACCAGAGGCGTTATCAGTCGGCCAATCCCCATAGCTGAGAGTCTTCCACGGCCTTTGATTTCAATGCAGGGTAAATCTACTCAAGATGATGATCCAGAACGAAGACTACTTCATCGCCCCCAAGGGCCGCTGCTATCGCTGGTACAACAAACCCCACCATATTCCATCTACGCCGGCGACACCCATAGCGGACAGCCCTGGAACCAACGATTCAAGCCATTTGCTCCAACTACCGCGAGAGCTTCGTGATGAGATATGGGAGCTGGTTTTCAACTCGACGAGGCTGACGTTTGGTCTGCAATATACACCCCGCTATGGCGAGCGGTACCTCAAGCCTGCCCCACATTCGCTCGCACTATTACGCGTATGTCGCCAGATCAATGCTGAGACACGTGACATCTGGATGCAGCGTGTGCTCTTCAACTTTGAGGATCCCCAGACCATGCTCAACAGGCTGTCGGACCTGCCAGAATCTACCGTATCGAGGATTCGCCATGTTCGCCTCATCGGCTCCCCAATGATGCGCTATCTCAAGGGCTTTGATGACCTCATGTACCGACACGAGTCCATTTTCCAGCTACTGCCTACACTCCGGCTTGACTGCTTGACCATCTTTGCAGTTGCGGCGGCTGCACCAGAGTACGATGCTATCACCAACCTGGTCAACCGTGGCAATGGTTGGAAGGAACTTCGATACATTACTCGTAGCTCACGCATGCTTGGATTCGGTCCCTCCAGGAGCCATGGATCTCGTGAGACTGGCGACATCTGTCGTCAGCCTCAGCCGAGATTCTGGAACAAGAGGCTATTGAACAGAGACGGCGAGGGTTCGGGCTCTGTTGTTCAGGTGTTCAGGGCACTAGACGAAGACGATGTCACTGCTGTTCTCGATCCACTTAGGCGTGAGCCGTTTGAGCAGAACCCAGAAGAGCACCTAGTCAAAGGGTTCGGCCGAGTGGATGATGAAGGGCTGATAAGGGGCGCTGGTGCACGAAGGGCCTTACTTGTTGTGGTGAAGCGCGGCGACAGCGTAGACGTGAGCCAAAAATCTCCAGGTTACGGCAAAGAGCGCGACATGAAAGCGAGGTTTAAAAAGAGGACCTGGCGAGTGCGAAACAAAATCATTGTTTGGACGTCTCCTGATAGTGAACGAGACGACGATGAAGTGGGCAATGGATGGGCGAGACCTCAACTCCGGCGGCCCCCTTATGGCTTTGACAACTACTACGATATCGATGACATGTGAAGCGCACGAGACTAAGTGTCTTTGCTGTATGTTTTTCGGGTGTTTAGGCATTATGCAATTTGTTTACTTCCCAAGTTGAAACAGCACAGCATGACGGTATACGCAGTACCCCAGGACTCACGACAGTAGCTGACTGCCATGACGAGACTCATGGAGTGGAACAGTTACTTTACAGCTCTGCTCAACCTCTGGATGCATCAGATAGCCGTCATGGGAGTCGCGCCTGTTGAACAGGTACAAGACTCCATGTGAGTTGGCATCAAAGAAGGTTCGGGCCGGGGGTAGGATTACTGGATGGTCCGCACAATGCGAAATTATCCGCGGGTAGCTTATCGGAGATGCTTATTTTCAAAAGGGACATAGATTCTTCGTTTAAGGGCGGCGTTGATGGACATGGCGCAAAAGGGTGAGTTATTGTTCCAAGCATGCTTGGCTAAACAGAATAGCTAGTATTTTCATCATGTACACGGTATAACATGTTATTGATTACATAATTGTCTTATTCTCGGAAATGGCTATGCATGAACCAATCTGGCAGTGAGAAAAATTCTGAGTGCAATCGTTCTATCTCTTCGGATAAGCAGCAAGTCACTGTTGAAGCAGATACATCCAAAGTAGACGGCTATGTCTCATAAGGGCTTTTGGATTCGGATGGCCCTTGCAGGTAAGGACGGGTCAATCATTTCACTCATCCTGTATACCGATCATGTCCTATATCACTGCCTACAGCATCTATGGCCGGGGCAGATGACTCGGAATGAGGCTCTGTACACTGAGTTCTCAGCTGAGCTATCAACACGATCAGCGTATTTGGGTAAATGCCGCAGCCTCATGATATGACCCACTGGCGAACCAAAGGCAGATCATCAACGCATGAACCCGATTCCGATGCTTACGCCCTTGGTATGTCCCACGTGCTTGACGCCTTTGAGCGAGATTTTCCTGTATTGCATCACTCCCAAGCTGTATGAACAAGCCGCTATCGCCCGTTGCCTGTACTGTAGGGTTGTCTTGGCCAAGACATCTAGACCATCTGATAAATCCCGCTCTTTGTCAAAGGGGTATCCTTGCGGTCGACTTTAACATGACGACTACACGTTTGGGTACTCAGACGATCCCAGAATCTACTGGAGTGTCCCGCAAAGCTGTAGCCAATCGAGAAAGAAAGCATGATGAAGATGGTCGGGTGGCAGAAGTGAGGTTTCCTGTCGAGAAAGAGTGGGGGTTCTGCAGCGAAGCAAGGATTGATTACTGCGCTACGTTCGACACTTGGCCAATCACCGTGACGACAACAAACCCCGTGGAGATGAGTTGCAAAGACCAGGAATTGGCCGCGAAGATTGAACAACGAACAACGCTAGGTATACGAGTACGTACCTACGTGCATATCTGTATCTGTATACTGTACTTGATGAAGATGATGTATTAGGCAATGCGCCTGTTGCCACAAGGTGCATCGCCTCCCTTGGACGTAATCTCATTGGCCCCCGTCGAACGCCACCGGCCGCTTATCTTGGCAGCCCTCTCTCGACATGACCTTTTTGAGCCAAACAAATTATGATTAATTAGCCCCGTTCTTAATTACCATGTGCGCGCCTTCTGAATCTCGCAGGGTTCTGTCCGACTGCATTGCGCCATCAGCCAAACGGTCGTCTCATCACACCTCGGTCCGGCCTGCGCGTATTCACTGTGGCAACCATCGCGCTGCGCGGTTGCAGGCGCGCCTCTCATCGCGCTCATCCGTTGGTTCCGTCTGGGGTTGAGTTGAGATCCCAGATCGCTGCTGCGCGCCCTCGAGTCTCTCTGCCTGGGCGATGATGCCGAAGGGCGCTTTCCACGTATCAAAGTGCTGAACATCCCCGTCGCCCCCATCCAGACATCACACTAGGCGCGCCTACAAACTCGCTCCATGATCGTATTCGATACATGACGACAACTGTCCTATTGGCTGGCAATATAGCGCACCAGCAACGTTTCACCGTGTAAACCATCACTATGTCAGAGGTAGAGTCCCCCACCCAGCATCCGGCTCCCAGCTGAATCAGCAATGTATCCTGGCCGAGGTTAACATTACGTAGAGCGGAACCTCGCCAGACCGCGACGGCATTTATGCCTCGAATGGTCGGGCGTACGATAAATATCATTTCCAAGAAAAAAATGTCCACTCGCACGGCGTTGAGCTGGACGACGATGAGGATGAAGACATTGACCAGCTCATCGAGGACCTTGAATCGCAGGATGGTGAGAATGCTGACTATGAAGAAGAAGAAGTGCAACAGCCAGGTGGTGCGCGCCTCATTCCAGAAGAGCTTCTCCAGACCGACACACGCATCGGCCTTACATCAGCCGAGGTTCTCATACGGAGAAAAAAGTATGGCGAGAACAAGATGAAAGGTACTGACCACTTTGCCCCTGTTACTTACCACTGTCCGCTAACTGGGCGTAGAGGAGAAGACGAACAATTGGGTCAAATTTCTTATGTTTTTCGTTGGTCCAATTCAATTCGTCATGGAGGCAGCCGCCATCCTTGCTGCTGGTCTCCAAGACTGGGTCGACTTTGGTGTCATCTGTGGATTGTTGCTCCTCAATGCAAGTGTTGGCTTCATCCAGGAATATCAGGCTGGATCCATTGTTGAAGAGCTGAAGAAAACGCTCGCCCTCAAAGCCACTGTATTACGCGATGGTACCTTGGTTGAGATTGAAGCACCAGATCTCGTACCCGGCGACATCCTACAGGTCGAGGAAGGTGTCATTGTCCCCGCGGATGGACGCATTGTCACCGAGAATGCATTTGTACAAGTTGACCAATCTTCTATCACTGGCGAGTCCTTGGCCGTCGACAAGCATCGAGGAGACACCTGCTACGCTTCTTCGGCAGTAAAACGCGGCGAGGCTTTTGTCGTCATCACAGCCACAGGCGACTCTACTTTTGTTGGTCGTGCTGCTTCTCTTGTTGCCAGCGCGTCGAGTGGACCCGGTCACTTTACTCAAGTGCTACAGGATATTGGCACAATACTGCTAGTGCTTGTCATTGTGTCACTTCTAGTTGTCTGGATAAGCTCCTTCTACAGATCCAACCACATCATCACTATCCTTCGGTTTACGCTTGCTATCACCATCGTTGGAGTACCTGTCGGTCTTCCTGCTGTTGTTACAACGACAATGGCTGTTGGTGCTGCGTACCTTGCCAAAAAGCAAGCCATTGTACAGAAGCTCTCCGCTATAGAGTCGCTTGCTGGTGTCGAAATCCTATGCTCCGACAAGACCGGAACACTGACAAAAAACAAACTTTCGTTGGCTGAACCTTACACTGTACCTGGTGTAGACCCAGAAGACCTCATGCTCACTGCTTGCTTGGCCGCTTCGCGCAAGAAAAAAGGCATCGATGCTATCGACAAAGCTTTTCTTAAGTCTCTGCGAAACTACCCCCGTGCTAAGTATGTCTTGAGCAAATACAAGGTCATTCACTTTCATCCTTTCGACCCAGTATCCAAGAAAGTCCAGGCAGTTGTTGAGTCGCCACAGGGTGAACGCATAACATGCGTCAAGGGTGCTCCGCTGTTTGTCCTTCGAACGGTTGAGGAAGATCATCCCATTCCCGAGAATGTCGACTTGGCATACAAGAACAAAGTTGCCGAGTTTGCTTCTCGAGGCTTTCGCTCGCTTGGTGTCGCCCGTAAACGGGAGGATGAAGGATGGGAAATTCTTGGGATAATGCCGTGCTCAGATCCTCCGAGACACGATACTTACCGAACTATCAATGAGGCCAAGTCTTTGGGTCTGTCAATCAAAATGCTGACTGGTGATGCTGTTGGAATTGCGCGAGAAACCTCGCGCCAACTTGGTCTTGGTAAGTGCGCAATTGAGATTACGATAGATCAATCTAACACAACTGTAGGCACAAATATTTTTGACGCGGAGAAGCTTGGCCTGAGTGGAGGTGGCGAGATGCCTGGTTCAGAGTTTTATGATTTCGTTGAAGGTGCTGACGGTTTTGCTGAGGTGTTTCCGCAGCACAAGTTCAACGTCGTTGAAATTTTGCAACAAAGAGGCTATCTCGTTGCAATGACTGGCGATGGCGTGAATGATGCGCCATCGCTGAAAAAGGCAGATACTGGGATCGCCGTTCAGGGAGCGTCTGACGCTGCTTGTTCGGCTGCTGACATTGTGTTCCTTGCTCCTGGCCTGTCAGCCATCATCGATGCCCTGAAGACATCACGGCAGATTTTTCATCGTATGTACGCTTACGTTGTGTATCGAATCGCTCTCTCGCTTCACCTCGAGATCTTCCTCGGGTTATGGATTGCCATATTGAATGAATCACTGAACCTCCAACTGGTCGTGTTCATTGCCATCTTTGCCGATATTGGTACGTAGTCCACACGCAACTGTCTAATCAGCTATTGACTGTACTGCAGCAACATTGGCTATTGCGTACGACAATGCCCCATACAGCAAGACCCCAGTCAAATGGAACCTCCCCAAGCTCTGGGGCATGTCGATTCTGCTCGGCGTCATTCTCGCCGTAGGAACATGGATCACCATGACAACCATGCTTCCTTACCTTACTGGTGAGCAACAAGGTGTCGATGGTGGTATCGTTCAGAACCATGGACAGCGTGATCCAATCTTGTTCCTCGAGATCACATTGACAGAAAACTGGCTCATATTCATCACTCGCGCCAATGGCCCCTTCTGGTCGTCGATCCCTTCATGGCAACTTGCGGGTGCCATTCTCGTCGTGGATGTACTCGCAACATGCTTCACGATATTTGGATGGTTTGTTGGTGGGAGGACCAGTATCGTTGCTGTAATCCGTGTATGGGCCTTTTCTTTTGGTATCTTCTGCATCATGGCAGGAGTTTACTACGTTCTGCAGGGGAGCCAAGGATTTGACAACCTCATGCATGGAAAGCTGCTCAAGCGAAAACAGAAGCAGAGAAACCTTGAAGACTTTGGTAAGCACTACTCGGAATTGCAAAAACAAGCGGTCACTGATCTGGTGCAGTCGTTTCGTTACAGCGAGTGTCAACACAGCATGAGAAGACGACTTGAATAGTTGTTCTCCTAAACTCACCCGCGATTGACTATAGTCTAGCGCTACGCTATTTTGAGTAGGCCACCCGCAGTATACATACATTCCCGTTTTCTCCTTCTAGTCTATGCGATTAAAGCGTTGATGAGAAATACACGTATTTCAGCCTTATTTTTATTACGCATCTCATGGTGTTAACGTAAATACCCAGAGTCAGGGAGAAAGTCTTGCAAGAATTTCTAGTTTTCGCCTTGTCTATTGTAGTGCAAGCGTGGCTTTTGCAACAGCCACGCCACATAAATTAATTTTTTCAATCGTTCAAGGCATGTCATTTTCAGTTGCAGGTGTTTGCAACAGGCTCTCGACGCCGTCACGTTAAGTTAAAGAATGCATCTTTTCAATTGTAACAACTCTAGGAATACATTTTCGTCTGCTCACACAAGTAATCAATACGCTTTTGTAAGCGAAGTGGATTCGGATCATGGCAATGGCAATGGCAATGGCGTCACCTACCAGCGATGACGAACCCCACCTTTGGCATCGTAACGATATGCGTACCGGGCCGGACCCTGTCGGTTACGTATTCCAGCCCCGCAATTGTCCACTACCAGAACTCCTTCATGCTCAAGATTCTTCGAAACTCTGCAATCACCAGCTATCAATCCAAGTCCCGTCACAGTCCAGCCACTTCCCTCACTCAATTCCACGAATCACGAGCAAGAACCTTTGCAAGGATGGCCGAGCTCAACGTAACCATCCCGAAGCTGAAACTCAATGACGGCACCTCAATGCCTATGCTGGCGTTTGGTACAGGAACTTCTTGGTACAAGTCTGGCGAGGAGAGTAAGATTGATCAAGCAATCATTGACGCCGTAAAGGTTGCAATTAAGTTAGGATATACTCATCTTGATGGCGCAGAGAGTATATACTGAAAATACCTCTTTATATCCATATCTTCCTAACGACTTACAGTATACAAGACCGAACCCGAGCTTGGGACAGGCATCAAAGAGAGTGGTGTTCTCCGCGAGAAGCTCTTCGTGACTACCAAAGTGAATAATGGCAACATTAATAACATTGAAGGAGCGATCAAAGCTAGCTTACAAAAACTGCAGTTGGAATATGTTGACCTGTAAGGTATATACAGCGCTGAGATATCTACTTGACACTAACTGATCAAGCTATCTCATCCACCAACCCTGGTTTGGCAGCTCAGAGGCCGATCTCCAAAAGGCCTGGGCTGATATGGAGGCAGTCCAAGCCGCAGGTCTTGCCAAATCCATTGGCGTCTCGAATTTTCTCCCTGAACATCTATCAGCCATACTGAAGACTGCCAAAGTAAAGCCGGTGTGCAACCAAATCGAATTCCACCCTTACCTTCAACACGGAGAGCTTCTGGGATTCCACAAACAGAAAGGCATCGCTACTACTGCCTATTCACCTCTGGCGGCCGTTACCAAAGCAAAGGGCGGGCCGGTGGATGACTACGTAGAAGGACTGGCCAAGAAGTATGCCGTGAGCGAGAATGAGATCTACCTGAGGTGGTGCATCGATCAGGACATTGTACCGATAACGACCAGTAGCAAAGAGCAACGCCTGAGTGACTACTTGCGGGCGCTAACGTTCAAATTGACGCCAAAAGAAGTCAAGGATATTAATGAGTTGGGCCAGAAGAAGCACCATAGGAGTTTCTGGACTCACAAGGTAGGTTTGGGTTATGGAAGCGAACGTGAATTGCAAGCTGATTTGATGTTTAGTTTGCCGCTGACGATCGATCTTGAGACTTTCAAGGCGATGGCTAAATGAGAGGCGTTGTTTCCCATGGAATCTGTAAAAAGAGTTACGTGCAGGGCATCAACACTTGAGAACTCGAAATCTCTCGTATAAAACATGAAAATTATCGTGTATGCATTTTTTTATCCTCTTATCTAGCCATGACTCTGGCAAGTAGATGAATTATGACCTTGCTCGCATGTCGTTGGCCGTGAAGTCATGCTACCAGTGCAAGTCAGGACCGCGGTGCCAAGACGGATCGCTCAATCTTTCCGCGCGAGCTTACCAGCTTCAGCCTGCACGTCCATTTCTCGCCCTTCTGCCCCCTCGCATCACCAAACGCGCCCTCTGTCTACGTGCAGGACACAGCACAGATTCTTGTGAATACACGGGGATTCAACGCCGCGCCGCGTAATTATCGACATCATGTTGGGCGCCACTGCGAAGGGCAAGAAGCAGGCGAACAAGAACGCCTATCGCCGTGCGAAGAAGAAGCAACAGCGCTCTGTACGTGTCGCATGTCTATTTCATCGCGCATCACGAGTCAATTTGCTAACAGCCTCAAAGGAGACACCATCGACAGCCGGCGACTCTGCGCGTGAGAGCGAATCTCCCGCACCCGAAAGCGACACAAATAACGAAGCACAGGCTGTGAAGCCCGCGGACCTACTTTCCATTGATGACATCGCGAATCAGTACAACCTCGACGATCCACTCTTCGAGGAATACAAGAATGTTTTTGAAAAGTTCAGGGAGCCGACCGACGAGGAAGCAGTGACCAAGGATGATGAAAAGCCTGAGATCTACCACTCCGACGACGACATCCCTGACGAGGATGAAGACGATGGCAAGCCCAAGCTCTCTAAGAAGCAGAGAAAGCAAATGAACAAGCTATCAGTCGCGCAGCTCAAGGCGTTGGTTCCCCGACCAGAACTGGTCGAGTGGACGGACGTGTCATCGTCGGATCCCCAGCTACTAATCTCCATCAAGGCAGCCAAAAACGTCATACCCGTACCCTCTCACTGGTCGCTCAAGCGTGAATATCTGTCGTCCAAGCGAGGTATCGAAAAACCACCCTTCACCCTGCCCAAATTCATTCAGGAGACAGGTATTGCAGAAATGCGAGATGCGGTCTTGGAAAAGCAGGCAGAAATGACTATGAGGCAGAAACAGCGAGAGCGTGTGCAAGGAAAGCTCGGCAAGCTTGACATTGATTATGCGAAGCTCTACGATGCCTTCTTCAGACGGCAGACCAAGCCAGAGCTGACTCGATACGGCGAGGTATACTACGAAGGCAAGGAATTCGAAACCAACCTTGTAAATCTCAAGCCAGGCGAGTTGAGCGAGGAACTTCGCGAGGCACTTGGAATGGCGCCTGGTCACCCGCCTCCTTGGCTCATCAACATGCAACGCTATGGCCCCCCGCCATCGTATCCCAACATGCGCATACCCGGTGTTAATGCCCCGATTCCTCCGGGCTCCTCCTGGGGGTTTCAACCTGGCCAATGGGGAAAGCCCCCCACGGATGACGCCGGTAAGCCACTTTTTGGAGGAGATCTCTACGGCACAGCTATCTTGGAGGAGCAACAGCAACCGACACATGTGGGCGAACCTGTCGAGCGCAGTATTTGGGGAGCGCTTCGAGCTGAGGGCGAGAGTGAGGACGAGGAGAGTGACGAGGAAGAAGACGAGGAAGATGAGGATGAAGATGAAGGAGACGAGGACGCGAGTGGCATACAAACATCCATGACTAGTGCCTCAGCTATGCCATCTGAGATTGGGGGCGCAGAAAGCATCAGTGGAGAGTTTCAGCTCAGGAAACAGCGCAAGGGGATCGAGACAGAAGAGCCAAGTGCGCCGCGAAACGCGTACACAGTGCTTCCAGAGAAGAACATATCTGCGACTGGCTTCTTTGGTGGTGAACACGCTTATGATCTGGATGCGGCTAGGCGCGATGCGCTTGGACACGCTCAGAAGAAACGCAAAGCTGGAGATATCGACGTTTCTGTTGATATTGACCAGTTGGCGGATAGCGACAAGCTGGACAAGGACGCACTAAAGAAAGAGTATGAGTCTAGGCAGC
Organism: Bipolaris cookei; assembly: GCA_002286855.1. NCBI lineage: Eukaryota > Fungi > Ascomycota > Dothideomycetes > Pleosporales > Pleosporaceae > Bipolaris > Bipolaris cookei. The sequence goes on from NRSV01000028.1 coordinate 51,834, forward strand.
GGGCTGAGGCACAAGGACAATGGCAGAGTATCGACCAAGACGATCTAGCAGATATGATCAACCAGGAAAGCAGGAAGAGGACCAAGAGGGAGGATGAGCGAAAGACTAGGCGCTAGGTCTCCACTGTCAAGAGTCCATTGGGGACATGAATTTTGTACAAAAGATCCAGGATTGCACTTTCAGGGGCTCCAAGAGCGAGCTGGCGTCACGGATGTCACGGGTCAATAGGGCTTCGGCATACTCAGCATTGGGAAACGGCGTTATATGCGGCAACCAAGTGTGCCCACAGATGAGTATAATCAAGATGAAGATTTTCAATATTCAAGACACAGCAATGGACAGGGATGACACGGTGACTATGGATACGAACTTCCGCTACGCCACGATTGACGCACCGAAGACGCGAACGGCAAGGCAAAGGGGGCGGAACAAAGCAGCCAATAATTGTGAGTTGACAACTTTTGCCAGACTCAACATGAGAATACTTGAAATGTTGGGGTGTGCCAAGCGGCAGTTAAGCCAACAAATTTCTCGAAGATCAAGTGATACACCTTCACGTCTGGAAGAATAGCAGAGTGGCAATTATCGCACACGTACACACCACACGCAGCCATCACTCTCGTCCAATTGATTACATGTCCCGAGGAAGAGCAGAAAAGGAAAGAACAGCTGAAACATGCAGACAGCCGTCCATTGTCGATGCGACGGCCAGAGCTTGACACGCTATCAGCCACAATTCAGCCCATGGCACGTGACTGGCCAACGCGTTCAGTTGCAGTGGGCTTGGCTTTGAACTTCACTTTTTGCAGACCCAACACACGGCACGCCAAACACTCCCCACCGTTCCACCACCGCGACTGTTAGTTGCAGACTCATACCCATTCTTTTCAGTATATTCGGCCATTCCTACTATTTACGATAGTTCAAGCGCATTACTGTTGGTTGCGAAATGGACAGGGATCGCGAGCGAGATCGTGATCGAGGAGACAGAAGGTTCGTCGACACCAGGCTGTCGCTTGTACACTGATGGACGGCACATGAGCTTGTTTGGTCTTTGGTAATAATTGGAAGCGCCACTGCTAACACAGGGCTAGAGACGATAGGTATTCAAACACATACCGTCCACGTTCCCCCGGGCCACGCCCACGCTCTCCGCGCGGAGACAGCTATCGTGCTCGCTCACCTCCCTTCCGTCGAGCAAGTCCGCTTCGCCGTAGCTCTCCACCTCGTCGTGGTATAGCCTCCGCTGATACCTACGTCCCTGGGGGCCGCTCTTCCCGTCCGCGAAGCCGCTCGCCTGCGTTCCGAAGAAGGTCACGAAGTCCACGTCGCGACGACAACTGGAGAGCACGCCCTCGGTCACCTCCTCGTCGAGCATTCTCACCCAGACGTGATGATTACAGAAACGACAGGCCAAGATCACCGCGACGGGACCGGGATCAGTACGATTCGTACGCTCGTTCTCCACGGCCACGCGAAAGGTCGCCACTACCTCTGCGAGAACGGGATGTGTCTCCAGCAAGGAGCCGGGGGATGCGCTCACCTATTCGCTCAAGTCGATACGAAGAGTCACGTTCCCGGGTTAATAGGTACGTTCAGAACTCCTTACCTAAAAGAACAATCTGCTTACCAACTTGGAGCCCTCCCCCACGACGATACTCTCCACCACGAGAATATAGGCGCAGATCACCTTCGTTGAGACGCGAACGCCCTGACCCGTATACTGCCGATACTTGGAGGAGTCGTAGGTCTCCTTCTCCAGTGCGGCCAACCTACACTTCAAATGAGCCATCAGGCAGAGACTCTGCCGCTACCTCGCGCCGCTCCTCCCCACCACCTATTCATCCTAGTCGGGCCGCACTCGTAGAAGACCTCCCTGTCAGAGAACCTGCTTCAGCACCAAGATCACCCTTTCGAGAGCGGCTTCCCGACAGAGGCCGAGACTTTAGTCGTGAACGAGAACGATCCCCTCCACGTCGCAGAGAGAGCCCTCCGATTGGGCCGCGTGGGGACCGAGACTTTGCGCCTCCAACTGGCCCTTCTTCATCATATCGCAATGGTGAAGGCAACTTTGCCAGAGCGCCCCCAACTGGTCCTTCCAGTCGCAGCTATCCCTCGCCTGCCATATCCCCACCAGCAGGTCCATCAAACTCGGCAGCGCCACCTCCCGCATTTCCCCGAGGAAGTAACCCCGTTTTAGCGGCTCCAACACGGCCCCGCGGTGGAGGTCGCGGCTTCGGTGGGTACGAAGGACGAGGGGATTTCTCTGGATCCTCTTCACGTAGAGGGTCATGGGGTGCAGGACCTCGGGGAGGAGGCTACTATGGTGGCGCGCCATCTGGTCCTCGTGGTAACAGCAGCGGTCCCAGTGGAGCAGCGCCTTTTGCGCCCTCTTTCCGCGGCTCAAACAACTCTACCGCTACGACGTATCCACGTACAATGCGCTTCCGCGACCATCTAGCCGATCTACCCAAGGAGATTCCTGGAGGCCAGAAAGCCCCTGAGATGTATGACAAGAGTAAGATTCTGAAACTAGAGGCAGAGGCACAGAAGCTCAGGGAGTTGATTGACAAGAAGGAGGATGCAAAGAGGCAGAAGCTGAGGGAGTGGGACGGTCTTGAACGTGAAGCTGAGACGGCTCAGTTGAAGGTGGACTTGGCTGAGAGCTCGCTGAGAGGTCTGAATGGCGAAGCGGATGTGCGCGACGCCTTCTAGGTGGAGCTCCGTCTAAAATCTGAGGTTTGGGAAGATATCAGTAATGCTTGACAGAGATTGCAAAAGGCTGGAGTGTGCCTGAGAGATTATGAATGGGGAATATATGAGATGGTTTGTAGCTACACAAAGTTGGACAGAGGATCGGTTGGCTTGTACGATATGGCAGAACCATGGTTATCGAGGGATATGATCTACGCATGCATCTCTAGTTGCTTGTTGGTGACAAAGCATATATGTAAGCATTGACTGAGATGATGTAGCATGGGCTTCTGAAATCTCATATTAGAATGATGAGAATATCTTTGAACAATCATGTGTCTCGTGATCCTCACTGTGCAGTCAATGTCGCTCTTGTGGTGATGATGCGTATGCGGTCACTCACATAGTCCGGCTAGATGAATCTACTGCGGATTACCGATTGGTCAGGATTGATTCTCCACCTGCATGTCTGACTCGCCGAACGCCAAATTGTTGCAGCAGCTCCAACAAACTCACCAGCCCTCTTCCAACTTCCGCTCCTCTGCTCTATTGTCGCAAACATGGTGGGCAAAAAGGTACAAGCACTGGCGCACAAATGGTCGTACATAACTAACATGTGCAAAGGAAGTTGCGACCCCCAAGCCCAAAGCTGCCCCGCGCGGGGCGACAAAGGCGAAGGTTGCACCTGGCGCACCCGAAGTCCAGAAGGTCGACGGCGAGGATTCCATGGAGATTGATTCTGAGGGCGCCAACCCTCGAGCAACTGCTGGAGGTATCGCGACAAATCTCAATCCTGGGGCTTCCACGTCAGCAGATCAGGCGCGAAAGCGACGAGCGCCACTCACCCACGCGAAAGACGAGTTTGCCGCTCTTCTCGAACCTTTCTACTATGGCAAGAGTCTGACCGACCCGATCAACACTGCGCGCGACAAGTGGAATTTACTGCCAGCCTTCTTGAAGACCAAGGGTCTCGTGAAACAGCACGTTGACTCTTACAACCATTTTGTCGATGTCGACTTGAAGAAGATTATCAAGGCCAACCGCTTCGTCCGTAGTGACTTCGACCCTAAATTTCTCCTCGAATACACGGATATCCGCGTACTGTCACCGAACCGACAGGAAGAAGATGACCTCGAGCATCACCGCAGTACCATTACACCTAACGAGTGCCGGTTACGTGATATGACATATGCTGCGCCGATAGTAGTGGATATCATATACACTAGGGGAAATGCTAAGGTCAAGCGGACGGGAATCAAGATTGGCAGAATGCCTATCATGTTGAAGAGTAACAAATGCGTACTTGCTGGCAAGAACGATCGCGAAATGGCTGTCATGGAGGAGTGTCCGTTAGATCCAGGAGGCTACTTCATCACACGTGGACAAGAGAAGGTTATCCTTGTTCAGGAGCAGTTGAACAAGAATCGAGTCATTGTCGAAAGCGCAAAGGGAATTATGCAAGCCAGCGTTACGAGTTCCACCCACGAGAGGCGGACGAAGACGTATGTTATCCAAAAGAAAGGACTCATGTACCTTCGGCACAACACTCTCTCTGAAGAGATTCCAATCGTGTTCGTTATGAAAGCACTAGGAGTTCATTCCGACAAGGAAATCCTCCTCATGATTGCCGGAGAAGATAGTGCATACCAGGACAATTTTGCCATCAACTTCGAGGCGTGCGCAAGGGAGCAGATTCATACACAAGAAAGAGCGCTGGAATATATTGGCCACCGCGTACGGCTAGTCAAGAAGCCACTTGGCACCTCGCGCAACAGGAACTACCACCTTGAGGCAATTGAATGTTTATCAAACGTTGTCCTTCCCCACGTCCCGGTAGAGGGCACAAATTACCGGCCCAAGGCACTATACGTAGCTCTCATGGCTCGGAGAGTTCTGATGGCAATGCAAGACCCGAAGCTGGTAGACGATCGTGACTATGTCGGCAACAAACGTCTTGAACTATCTGGCCAGATGTTGTCCCTCTTGTTTGAAGATCACTTCAAGCGCTTTAATCACGATTTCAAGCTAAGCATCGACAAGGTTCTCAAAAAGCAAGTTAGGGCGCAGGAGTTTGATGCCTTTTCCCACTTCAGCGTTCACAAGAACCACATCACCATGGGCGTCGAGCGCGCGATTGCTACCGGAAATTGGAGTTTGAAGCGATTCAAAATGGAGCGGGCCGGAGTCACGCATGTCTTGAGCAGACTCAGCTACATTGCTGCACTAGGTATGATGACGAGAATCAGTTCGCAGTTTGAGAAAACTCGCAAGGTCTCTGGTCCTCGAGCGCTTCAGCCGTCGCAATTTGGTATGCTTTGTACTTCTGATACTCCAGAGGGAGAGGCTTGTGGTCTAGTCAAGAACCTGGCACTCATGACGCACATTACAACCGAAGACGATGATGACCCAGTCCGCAAGATTGTGTTTATGTTGGGTGCTGAGGACATTTGTTCACAAACAGGAGAAGAGATTCATGCTGAGGGTGTTTATAGTGTCTGTCTCAATGGTACGCCCATTGCTGTCACAGACACACCAAAGCGATTCCTCAACAGCTTCCGGAAACTCCGACGAATGGGACGTATTTCCGAGTTCACCAGCATCCATATAGACCATGACCACTGCGAAGTCCACATCGCTACTGATGAAGGGCGGATTTGTAGGCCAATGATTATTGTTGAGAATCAACACTCAAAAGTTACTTCACGGTACCTGAAAGCGCTTCGCAAGGGTACCATGGAGTTTGAGGATTTCCTGACAAGAGGTCTTGTAGAGTATCTTGATACCAACGAAGAGAACGATACCAACATTGCCCTCAAAGAGAGCGAAATTAACCAACACACGACGCATCTTGAGATTGAGCCCTTTACCATTTTGGGCGCTGTCGCCGGTCTCATTCCTTATCCTCACCATAACCAGTCGCCTCGTAACACCTACCAATGTGCTATGGGTAAGCAAGCGATTGGTGCCATAGCCTACAACCAGTTCAATAGGATAGACACGCTGCTATACCTGATGGTCTACCCGCAACAACCCATGGTCAAGACGCGAACCATTGAACTCACGAAGTACGATAAGCTTCCGGCAGGTCAGAACGCAACCGTCGCCGTCATGTCGTACTCGGGTTACGATATCGAAGATGCTCTCATTCTCAATAAGGCGTCGTGCGATCGAGGATTTGGTCGTTGTCAAGTGTTCAAGAAGCACGTCACGCCTCTCAAAACGTACGCCAATAACACTTCCGATCGCATCAACGCCGGCGCTCTTGACGTAGCGAATCCCAACCATCAGGCGATTGGTCAAGATGGTATTGCTCAAGTCGGCGCTCGTCTCGAGGCCGGCGACGCCTTCCTGTTGAAATCGATACCTCAAGATACTGCGGGTCCAGCGTCGAATTTGTACAAAGACAAGCCAGAAAGATATAAATTGCCTGACTGCAGCTATATCGACAAAGCATGCATCACAGAAAACGAATCAGGCACAACACTGATTAAATTACTGATGCGCCAAACCCGTCGCCCGGAACTCGGCGACAAATTCTCATCTCGCCACGGCCAAAAAGGTACAACGGGCCTAATCGTCCAGCAAGAAGACATGCCCTTCAACGACCAAGGCATCTGCCCAGACATCATCATGAACCCCCATGGTTTCCCCTCGCGCATGACAGTCGGCAAAATGATGGAGCTCCTCTCCGGCAAAGCCGGCGTCCTCAACGGCACCCTCGAATACGGCACCGCCTTCGGCGGCTCAACCGTCGAAGACATGTCGCAGATTCTTGTAGAGAAGGGCTTCTCCTATACAGGCAAAGATTATCTCACCTCTGGTATCACGGGTGAAGCCCACCAGTTTTACACCTTTTTCGGTCCCATTTACTACCAGAAACTCAAGCACATGGTCCAGGATAAAATGCACTCGCGTGCGCGTGGTCCCCGTGCTATCTTAACCCGCCAGCCAACGGAAGGTCGTGCACGAGACGGTGGTCTGCGTCTTGGAGAAATGGAGCGTGATTGTCTAATTGCGTATGGAGCGTCGCAGCTCTTGCTGGAGCGCCTGATGATTAGTTCCGATGCGCATAATGTGGATGTTTGTGAGAAATGTATGTTTTCCTTCCCTATTCCAATCCACCCTTCCCTTTCTTTCTCTCCCGAGATTCCTGGCTAATAGAATATACAGGCGGCCAAATGGGATACAGCGGGTACTGCAAACTCTGTGAGAGCGAAAAAGCGATTCGTAAGATTACCATGCCGTATGCGGCCAAGCTTTTGATCCAGGAACTGGGCAGTATGAATGTCAAGGTCACAATTGGGCTTGAGGATGAGTTTCCGAGGGATGCGTGAGGTGGTGTAGGGAACTGCTTGGGGAAAAAAATTTCGAGGACATCTTACGGGCGCTGGGGTGTTTATATGCATAGCGTGGTGTTTGATTTAAGACGACTATTTTTTCATGTGACAAGGCAATGGGAACTATGAGTATGTTTTGATATGGATTTTTGAATGTATATGATATTTGATACATGTCATTCATTTTGCAAGTATTGGTATATGAACATAGCCTGTAATACTGTGCAATTACACGCATACATAATCATCCCTTCTCCCTCAACCGCCGGCTCCAAACTCTCAACCTATCACTCGTAGATGGAGTGAGCGGCTGGCCAAAGACTGCTCCGAAAGTAAACATCATGGACAGGATATCAGCAGGCTCCAGGTAGCGAGCAACACACAGCCAAAGCTCTGCAGGCATGTAGACTATGGCTCCTGGATACGTTGGAGATCTACTTGACAGGCTCAGCATGTGGGCGAGAGTGGTTGGGGTAAGTTCTGGGGAGAGATTGTGGCGCTGAAAGGTAGGATAGATGGCCAAGGCAAGATTGATCAGATTGCTGTTGCCCACATATTTGTAGATAATGAGGAGTAGTTCGGCAGGGAGGTCATCGAAAGGATTGCCATTGGTAAATGACCCCGGCGGTGGGGGTGGAGGAGGTGCTCCAGCAGCCGCGGACATGCTCACGTGTTGGCGTCTAGGAGTCGAGTACAGAAGTAGCCAGCGCAGGGACTATGGCTAGAGTCAAGTTGCGACCTTGGAAGAGATATGCGACTGGGCGTACTCAAGTGTTTACTCAGTCGGTATGCGATTTGTTGGGCGGCTCAGCGGCGACAGAGAGTAGCCAACGGTATATATAGCCAGAAAGGAGATAGGCGAATACAGCGACCAGCGTGATGTATATGGCGATAGGGACGAGTGACTCAGGGAAGACGTTGAGTATAAAGGGATCGAGAACTGCACGAGTCAGACCAGATGGTGTGTAAACATTGAATGGCAACGTACTGATATCCACGTCTACCGGGGGCGGATGGAGCATCAGTGTGTGATTAGTCGAGTAGTAGGAGGCTGCAGCCTGGAGACGTAGCAACAGAGCCGATTCGTGAGCATCGAAGTCTGCCGCAGCAGTGTCTTTGTGATCGTCAAGTTGGTTCTGTTGACTGTAGTGGACGAGTGAGGCCTTGAGGTCGGGTGTATCGAGCACGTGGTCAAGGGTGTAGGTATCAAGCCAGAAGTCAGTTGGTTGCTGGGGTATGGTCAGGACTGGCCCGTCGAGGTGGGGGAAGTGGAATTGGACTCACTGTTGCTGGCCAGCAAACGCGCACTTCGTACCTGCGTCCGTGGTCGAGGCCGCGAACAAGGTGCCAGGACTCGAGACCGTGTGGCGCTGACTCGGTGGGAAACTCAACGGGAATGCAAGTGGGCAGAATAGAACTGGCGGGCGATAGGGCGCTTGAAGCAAGCGTGTCTATGCTGGGGAGAGCATTGGAGAGGGCTGCAGCGCGGGGCCCGAGGAATGTTGTCTTCTCAACGTTTGCGTTCACCGTCCAGGCCAGTGTGACGGTGTAGAGCAGCAGGCGGGCGACGAGGCGCATCTTTGGACGACAGGACAGGGACTCTTGGGGAGGGCGGGATGGAGATGGCGCATTCTCTCACGTGGGTGATGGCCGGGACAATTGCATATGCATTGCTGTTGGTGTTGATGTTGGTGTTGTGGCGATGGAGCAAAAGAAGGGGAAGAAGAAACTGGCTATGGAAAGCCCGGCAGGTGCAAGGGGAGGTGTGAAAGCATGCCAGTGTGTGCATAGATGTGTATGTCGAGTATGCAGTGCAGCGGTTAGCGCCGTGGCCCGTGGTAGGCCGGGTCGTATGCACCCTAAAAGTTCGATTCCGCAAACACAACAACTGCTTCTCCCCCCACCCACTGCTCCACTCCACCACCAGCTGCTCCTCGACTTTCTCGCGGACGCCACCCCTGACCGAGCATTTCCATATATCCCCCCAATTACTATTCCGCCTCATATCCAGCCATGAGAGAAGTCATCAGTCTCAACGGTAGGTAGCCACCCATCCTTGCCCACACCCTGGCCGCCCCCCGACTGGCGGGACAGGTCCGCCTCTTTTGTTGATGTTGACTTTGTACGCGTCTAGTCGGCCAAGCCGGTTGCCAAATTGCAAACTCCTGCTGGGAGGTGAGTATTCGACAATCCGCTCCGCCGCGCCCTCGAGTCTGCTTCGAGTAGCGGAAAAAGGAGGGCGCAGGATGCCTTGTGCCTGACCGCCAGTCTGCACTGATGCTGACCACCTGTGCCAGCTCTACTGCCTCGAGCACGGCATCCAGCCCGACGGCTACCTCACCGAAGAGCGCAAGGCTGTCAACGACGACCACGGTTTCAGCACCTTCTTCTCTGAGACTGGTAGGCAGCTGCCCTTGCGCACGCGTCGGATGCACAACTAACTCTCGCTGCGCAGGCCAGGGCAAGTACGTCCCCCGTACCATCTACGCCGATCTTGAGCCCAATGTCGTCGACGAGGTCCGCACCGGTGCCTACCGCTCCCTCTTCCACCCCGAACAGATGATCACCGGCAAGGAGGATGCCTCAAACAACTACGCTCGTGGCCACTACACAGTCGGAAAGGAGCTTATTGATCAGGTCCTCGACAAGGTCCGCCGCGTTGCCGACAACTGCTCTGGTCTGCAAGGTTTCCTCGTCTTCCACTCTTTCGGTGGCGGTACCGGCTCAGGTTTCGGCGCCCTGCTCATGGAGCGTCTGTCGGTCGATTACGGCAAGAAGTGCAAGCTCGAGTTCTGTGTTTACCCAGCGCCCCAGGTCGCCACATCCGTTGTTGAGCCATACAACTCCATTCTCACCACCCACACCACGCTCGAGCACTCCGACTGCAGCTTCATGGTCGACAACGAGGCCATTTATGATATTTGCCGAAGGAACCTCGGTATCGAGCGCCCCAATTACGAGAACCTGAACCGTCTGATTGCTCAGGGTATGTTGCTCACTTGAATATCTTCCCTAGAACATCCGGTTCTTGACTAATCCAATTCCAGTTGTCTCCTCAATCACTGCCTCGCTCCGATTCGATGGCTCCCTCAATGTCGACCTGAACGAGTTCCAGACCAACCTGGTTCCTTACCCCCGTATCCACTTCCCTCTCGTCGCCTACTCTCCCGTCATCTCCGCCGCAAAGGCCGCACACGAGGCCAACTCGGTCAACGAGATCACCAACGCTTGCTTCGAGCCAAACAACCAGATGGTCAAGTGCGATCCCCGCAACGGAAAGTATATGGCTACCTGCCTGCTGTATCGTGGTGACGTTGTCCCCAAGGACACACACGCTGCCATTGCCCAGGTCAAGACCAAGCGCACTGTTCAGTTCGTTGACTGGTGCCCTACTGGTTTCAAGGTCGGTATCTGCTACCAGCCACCTCAGAACGTTCCCAATGGTGACCTCGCCTCGGTCAACCGCGCCGTTTGCATGTTGTCCAACACCACGGCCATTAGCGAGGCCTGGTCTGCTCTCTCGCACAAGTTCGACCTCATGTACAGCAAGCGTGCTTTCGTCCACTGGTACGTTGGTGAGGGCATGGAGGAGGGTGAATTCTCCGAGGCCCGTGAAGATCTCGCTGCTCTTGAGCGCGATTACGAGGAGGTTGCTGCCGACAGCCTTGGCGACGATGAGGAGGGTGGCGAGGCAGAATACTAGATATCTTGTTGCGTGGCTCAAGCTTGTGGCCAAGAGCAGTTCGGCTATGCATAGTTGATTGGCATGCTCCTCACTCGCCATTTGCGCGCATTGTTTTCTAATTCTCTGGCAAGAGAGAGCATAGACCGTTTTGACTTTGACAAGCAGTCAACTTTTGAGGGGAGCTGCAAGCGTGCACCCTTCACACATCAAGCGATTTGGGTTTAATTGCCCTCTTTCTATGTTACCACTACCACCTTTTTTTAGTAATGGCCAATAAATTGTCAAATGGCCTCATTTTGTAACATTCATTTTCAATCCCGGCCCATGTTATGATGTTCTTTGTCTCGTGAAATATTTGGTGCAAGAAACGTGAATCTGTGTAATTGTCATAGTCTATAGATCATCCTCATCATCGTCCCTAGCCAACGCCTTCTTCTCAGCCAGTTCCCGGATCTTGTCGCCCAGCACCTCGCGACCATAGCGTGAAGCAACCTTGCCTGCCAGATCTAACATTTTGCCATTGGTATCCCGCATCAGGCTTACAATTTCCAGAGCCTTCATACCATGGTCCTCACCCGCCAGACACTCCAAGCCGAGCAACTGCAGTAGTGCACGATCAATAGCTACCTCGAGCGCACTCAGAGCCGCCTTTTGCGAAGACGTAGGCCGAGTATGCAGCAGTGTCGACGACAACTGCGAGTGCAATGTCGAAGAGAGAATAAACGCTTGTTCATGTTCCTGCTGCTTGTCTTCATTCGTCTGTGGCTTCGTCGTTTCATCTTCATCTTGCTCATCGTCGTCATCAGACATTGCACCACTCTTTCGACTCTTCGCCTTCTTGCGCTTATCAATTGCACTCGACAGTGGAATCTCGAAGCCAAACTCGGACAGATGCGGGATCGGTGCACTAGGATACTGTTCTCTGCCTTTGATAATCATGCAGTGGAACTTGCCGCTGCTACTGCTGTTGTCTGCCGAGGGCGAGGACGCGACGCCAACGGGCCAGTATGATTCTTCTTTTCCGCCGCCCACGCGGCGTGACAGGAGCTTCGTGTCGAGCATGGGGACCCAGTGGGCTTGTCCTGTGTTTCTCCATCCAAGCAGCGTTAAGAGGACGCCGTCGGAATCGTAGATGTATGGGTCGCCTTCTGCCGAGAAGAAGACAGAAGTTAGTGTGGTGCCCGAGGGTAGAGCAAGGATGTCGGAGTCTTGGTACACGATGTCGTGCTTGATATTTTCAATCGTGTAGAGGAGCTGTGTACTGAGGTCGTTTTGGATGGGTCCGTTGCCAATGGTAAGAATGTAGTCGCGCCAAGCTGCACACGTTACTGCGGGAGAGCTCTTTTGGCGGTACACGCGAATGGGCAGGCCAAAAAGAGAGTATATGCGCACGTAGTTTGTAGAAGTTGTGAGGCACACATATGAGTCAGACAAGGCAATTGCTGTCACAGATTCTCCTGTCGGCAGGTTGGTCCGCCACTCCGTTCTTGTTGTCCACATCTCGTGCGGTCGGTAGTAGATCATGGCTTGGTTTCCCTCTCCAGTGCTGTTGGGTTGGCAGGCGAATAACGTCCCTTTCTCGTTGAGGCAGGCTTTGTCGTAAAGGAAAATGTCGGTGAAGTGGAAATTGCGAAAGGTATGCTCATCGTAGAATTTCACGGTTACTGTATGATGATTGCCTTCTTGCTCGACCGTCTCTACATACCCAGTCAACGAACAGCATAGCAGCCGGCGGTTACCGCGCCAGGGTGTGCTACCCGGTTGGAAGGGCTCATGGACTTGGGGACGGAAAAGAGCGGAGCTATATGCGCGCCGTTTTGATGCGGGTTCTACGCCATTAGCGAGATGCCCATTCGAACGCTTCTTTGCCCCATTGATAGCAGGTGCATAGCCTGCGCCGTCATCATCAATGACAAAGTCGTTCATTTCCTCGTCACCATCTTCTTGTGCTTCGTCATCCTGGAACTCAGGGCCTAGAATGTCCTCCAGCGAGTCTGGTGTCCCGCTTCTTGGTCGAGGTCGTCCAGGGAGGGTGTGAACATTTCCCGCAGGAAGCCTAGCTGGCTGAGGGACACCGGCTCGACCTTCTGATGGATCGTGGAAAAAGGGTGCCGAGACGGTAGGCTTCTGGAGTAAGGGGAGATGCTCCTCAGGGACAATGTCTGTGTGGATGAAGAGCTCACCCTCGTTGTTGGTGTAGGAGAGTATATTTTCTGTAGGGTGCCATGCCATTGCCAGAATGGTCGCCTTGACATGGTCAAACTTGTGAAGCAACTGTTGAGTCTTGGCATCCCATAGGCAGAGACTGAGATCGCTCGATGTGGTTGCTAACAGAGCGCCATTGGGTGACCATGCTGCCGCTGTGATGTCTGCAGAGTGTCCTGTCCTGAATACTCGTTGTCTCTCCCAGTCATTTGTCGACATGACCTGCATCTGGCGCATGGCAGTAGGTGTAGCAAATGCTCGTCCATCAGGATGCCACAACACCCTTGAACTAGACTCTGAATCTGTTTCCAGGCTCTTGATCATGCCTTCTATCCTCTTGACCATCTCAGGCTCATCTCTATCCAGGTTGTACATATAGACCTGACCGTCGGTGCAGGATACGGCAAGTTGGGTTCCGGCCTTGTCGAACGAAACATGTTTCACAGCTCGAGACTGGTCGCGTAGGGTTCGCATAGACTTGTTCTTTACGCTTACAACGTTCACAACAAGCTCACTGTCCGTGTTAGTAACGCATCCTAGCGGCCAAAAGGTAATTGACGTACTCGCTTGCAACGGCAATCGAGTTGCCGTCCGAAGTAATGGCTACATCTCGTACGGGAAGCGTGGTCCGAAAGAGTATCTCTTCAAACCTCCCGCTGTCAAGTGAGAATCTGCTCACAGTACCGTCCTCAGAACCGGTGATAAAGAAGCCATTCTGCGCTGAGTATTAGCTCCATGCCCTGAATTGCACTTTGCCGGCTCACGTACGTCAGCGACGACAGCCGTGTTGTTTTCCTGGCATTCGTCTATAGTAACGGGCTCATCGTCGGATCCCGTGGTGAATACACGGCAGTAGTTGTCGACTCCAGCAGTGATGAGTTTCTTGCCGTTGGGCGTGTAGGCAAGATAAGTTGCACCAGGGGCATCTAGGAACCAGGTTAGAAGAGACAATGTTGTAACAGGATCAGAGAGTACATACGAGCCTGGCGAGCACGCAATCGCTGGACTGAAGACATTGTTGTAGCGGAATGCGGGTTGCTGTTCCAGATACAACGCGCCAGTCTGGTACATAGTCGCGACCGCGTAAAGTGGACATGGTTAGCGCGCTTTGAGCAAGCGTCCCCGCCGCATCTTCTTTATCTGCAATGTTCACCAAAGACTGTGCATACAATCCATACCCAATATGCATGGCTTATGTCTCCCCAGCGCCGAATCCTTCTCGGTATTGATCAAGACCCAGCCCCGAAGCTCCCTGTCTGACCCACTTCCAGACCCCAACAGACGCTCACTTTTCCGTCCAGCATGGCCGGATGGTGCTAACGATCACCCAATGCCTTAACCATGTCTCGCAATCCAATTAGTCAGGACTTGCCGCTTGACTCGGCAGGTGACAAGTGAGCCGCTGAAAAAATATGTTGAACCTTGAGTCCTACGTCTCTACATCGTCCCCAAAGTTTGTGGGCGAATCTAACCGCCATGGTGCTCACCGACGAAGAGCAGCCTCTGCTCAGAATTATTTCGCATGATTACGAAAGCACCCAACAAGAGGGCCACGGTGACCAATATGGAAACGATGGACTCGAGTTTGAGCCTCTGGACCCTGAAAACCCTAGGAATTGGTCTTGGGCCCATAAATGGAGCAACGTCTTGCTGCTTGCGTTCATGGCATTTGTCGTGTAAGCTCAATATCTCAATACATCAATATTTAGCATCACAATTGAAACTGACCGCTTCTCGTAGTACATTTACATGCATTGGTGTTGTGCCTTTGGCTCCTACCATCGTTGAAGACCTTGATGGAAAGCATAGCAGTCCAGCCAATAGTGCACTACTCGTTACCATATGGGAACTCGGAGAAGCCGCTGGGCCTCTGCTGATCGCACCCTTGTCCGAATTACTTGGACGATCTCCTGTGTTCCACGCTTGCAACATGGGATTCATCACTGCCACCATCATAGCAATCTACAGCCCAAGCAGCACAGTCTTCATCACCGCGAGGATGCTCACGGGCCTTTGCGTCGCTTCCAATGTACTCAACCCGGCCATCATTGGCGATATCTTCGAGAACGAGCAGCGTGGCTCACCCATGTCTCTTATCATGCTTGCACCACTTATCGGAGGAGCTATTGGACCCGCCAGCGCTGGTGCCATTGCCGAAACAATGGGATGGCGACGTATATTGGTCATTGCTGTCGGACTTGCCATTCTGTGCGAGTTTCTCTTCCTCGTCTACTTCAGAGAGACATATAGATTGGCCATTTTGAGGAAAAAAGCAGCAAAATCTACCAATGGAGCCAACACGACTGCAGAGGGCAGAATCACCCATGAAGGCTCTATGAAGCTTTGGCACTCACTGACGCGCCCGTTTGCAATTCTCTTTAGGTCGAGCGTCCTTATGCTCCTCTCTTTGTTTGCTTCGGTCACTTTCAGCTTTTTCTATGTCATAAGCGTGTCGCTGCCAGTCATCCTAACGGACGAATACGACTTCAAGCTTGCTATGACCGGGACTGCCTTTATCTCTTTCAGTAAGAAATGCTTCATGTTCCCTACGGCACAGCGGCTAACTGATCACCAGGCATTGGGTCTTTATGTAGTGTTATGATCTGCAATTTTGCACTCGACAGAATCTATGTGAGGCTTCGCGGACCTGAGAGCGAGAAAGGGAAACCAGAATATCGCCTGCCGCTCTCTATATTCGGAGCCCTTGTGCTACCCTTCACCGTAAGCGCGTATGGATGGATTGCAGAGTACAAACTCCCTGTGTTGCTGCTCCTTGGGTCTGTGGTACTCATGGGCGGTACCTTGTTGCTATCAGTCATTCCGCTCTCCAACTACGTTGTTGATGCGTTTGGCATGTATTCAGCATCGGCACTGACTGGTGTCATTGTCACCAGATGTCTGATGGGAACTTTCTTGCCTTTGACAGCTAACCCACTGGCTGAGAATCTGGGTTATGGGCTGGGCTTCAGCTGCTTGGGTGCCTTGAGCCTGGTCCTGGCAATTATACCCATTTGCGTATTTAGATATGGAGAGCAATGGCGGCAGCTTTCTGAGTTTACGAGGGATTGTTAACAATGGGGCTATATCGAGGTTCATTTTGAAATCGTTGTATGTAGCATTTTAGATTTCAACATTCGTACGCGTTGTTCGAAACAGGCACAGCGAGCGACTTTTGTTGTCGAAGATAGATGTATTGGCCCGTGCACCAAGCTATGATGTTCATGTATCCGCTGTCACTGTCCGCTCAACCAAAGTTGCATCATCGACCCTGCGGCCTCTGCAATTCCCAGCGCTATGAAGACTGCTTTTGCCGCCCTGTCGTCCTTTGCGACGCTCACGAGCGCTGCCCGTCTGCTCCTCCAAATCCCCAACACGCCCCTCGTAAACCCCTCCACCCTGACCTCTACCACGCACGCAACCCTGCAGTCGTCGGGTCCGCCCATCGATGCCTACCTTACGCGCGCCAACACCTTCAATTTCAACAACGTAAGCGCAGGCAGCTACCTTGCCACGGTGCACTGCCGTGACTATTCTTTTGAGCCACTGAGAATTGATGTCACCTTGGAGGAGGCTGTCGAAGGCAGCGGAGACAAGAAGGAGGTTATCAGGGCCTGGCAGACCTTCCTGGGAAACGAGTGGGACAACAAGGGCGAGAGCCGTGGCGAGGGCGGAAATGGGCTTGTCGTCGAAGCAAGACCGGTGGCACCCAAGTTCTTCTATCAGGAAAGACAAGGCTGTACGTCTTGCACACGCACGTCGAAGGAATACAAAACTTGGTTTGGCTAACACGCGAACAGTCTCACCACTATCATTCCTGAAAAACCCGATGATTCTCATGGCTATTGTTTCCATGGGTCTCATCTTTGGCATGCCCAAGCTGATGGAGAATAGTAAGTCCCAAGTGGAACACCGAGGCGAATGCAATTACTGACGAATGTCTAGTGGATCCTGAAATGAAGGAGGAATTTGAGCAAATGCAAAAGAATGGCGTCTTGGGCTCCGGCTCCACCAACACTGCCCAGCAGATACAAAACTTTGACCTTGCCTCATGGATGGCTGGCAAGACAGATGCGGGGACCACGAGCGCAAACGCAAATACTCAAAGCTCCGGGCAAGCGAAGAAACGATGAATGATAAAACACGCCAAGTACGTTTGGCTCTAGTTAGCAGCCATGTACTCAGCCCCTCTGGGCCAGTATACCATGCTACACCGTATTCTGAGCAGATAGTGTATTTTATGATCAACAAAAGGGCCCCGCCCAACTGCGCTTTGTCCATGTTGGTCTTTCCTTTTTGATCAACTGCCAAGCCGAGGCGTTGTTGCTCTGGCGCTCTGACAATTCTTAGCAACGTCCTCTCCTGGCGAAGCCCTTTGCAGTCGACGCCAAGAAAAGCCTATCTAACTTCTGCACAGAGGCACACAACGTCAACTCGGGCCTACTTGCATATGCATACTGGACGCGTTGCATTACTCTTGGTGCACCGTTTGATTCTCGCCAGCAGACAAGGCCGAGAGATACCTTTTGCGCCCCGCTGCTTACCTATGCGTAGTACCTGCTTACTCACCATCTTGAGTCTACACCCAGCCAATCAAATACGCGTAAATATTGAAAGGAGCAAGCCACCATTCTTGTACTTCAGCGAGCTTTCTGCATGAACTGGGTTAGGCCGACTATATTATCTCTAGTAGCCATGCGAAGCACTTTTGTAGATGCAGTTGTGTTGTTCTCGCCTTGTTGGCTGTTGTTAATTCAACCATGGCAGACACTCCGCATACACTTGTGGATGATAGCACTACACCAGCAGACACGATTCCAGCCACATCACATGGATCTCACCATCACCATCATCCTCACCATCACCATCCGCATCTTGGCCACCATACGGGAAAGAAACTGAGGCAATTTCTGAGACCGGATGGAAGAAAGGTACACATTGCGAGTTCGCCCGATGAGGCCAACGTCATGAGGCAGAAGTTAAGCACTACAAACGAGAAGGATGATTTTGATCTAGTCATTCACGGATCTCCCGAACATGTAGGTTGTCTACGCAAAAGACCGTAACTATATGCCCAGGAATATTGACAGCACTGGGACAGATTGAAGCACTTCGCCATACTCACGCCCATCATGAAGACCGGCACAAGCAACTGCAAGAAGAACACGGAGAAGTAGCCCAAGAATTCGAGCGCGTCATCCGCGAACTCGACGCCTTATCCACCGAACTACACATGATCAGCGAGCATGCCGTGCAACTCGACGCCAACTTTTCCAAATACGGATACTCTGCTCACCTCCGCACCAAGGAAGACTCGGACTCTTCGAACTCAGCTAGCAATTCCATGTTCGACAAGGACACCTGGCGCGCAGAGCGCAAACTCGGTGCAACAATGCGGTTCTACCAACGTCCCATTGTGCGGCAGTACTTCCACAAGGGCCTGCTCTGGCGAGCCAAAGAAGCACAAGAAGTAGCTTCGTACGAACTTTTTATTGACCTCTTCTATGTCGGCATCATCGCGATAACAGGCGACTCTGCAGCTGAGCATCCGACGGGGGAGTCTCTCCTCCGCTTCGCCATCACCTTCCTCATGGCCTGGAAAATCTGGTCAGACATTGGCATGCTAATCTCGTGGTTCGACTCGGACGACGTCCTCCGCCGCTGCGCAGTTCTCTTCATCCTAACCTGCCTCCTCGGCTTCACAACAAACATGGCCTCCGCCTTCGAACACACATATACACCCCTCGTAGCCTTCTACCTCGCAGCCCGCCTCTTCATCACGCTAAGTCTCTGCTGGTACGCCTGGATGATCCCCATGATCCGCGGCAGCATGATCGGCTACAGCGCCATCTCCCTGATCCCCTTCGCCCTCTGGGTCTCCAGTATCCACATCAACGAGCCTGCAAAACAAGGCCTCATCTGGGTCGCTATCGTCTTCGATCTCTTCGGCCAATTCGGCATGTTGCTTGTCCAGCGCCCCAGTAGTCCTGTCTCTAAGCATCTCCCCGCGCGTATCAGAGCGAGCTTGGATTTCTTCCCCGGAACAAATATCGAGCATAGAATCGAGCGTACAAACGCATTCGTTACGCTCGTCTTTGGATCCTGTGTGTTGGGGTTACTGTACCAAAACAACGTCGAAATGGGCATCAACGCCTTCTTCGGCAAAGCAGTACTAGGTCTGATACAAGCATTTACGTTCAATTGGATATATTTTGAAATTGACTCGTTCAACTTGCACACGCATGCTATACGGCGGCACGTTTTCTCTGGTTTGTTCCCCCTTTCCTCTTTCCCTTCGACCTCCATCCATCCCCCAAAATCCGCAGAAGCTAACTAAGATACAAAAGCAATAACATGGCTCTCCATCCACCCCCCTTTCACCCTCTCCTTCGTCCTCTCAGCCTCCTCCCTCGGCATCCTCGTCCGCGCCCATGACACGCCCTCCGCCCCACTCTCCTCCCTCTACGAGACCTTCATCCCCCGCTCCGAAGCCCACGTCCACGCGGGTCTGCAATGGTTCTACTGCGGTGGCCTAGCTATCTCGCTCCTGTGTCTCACGGCGATTGCGAAGACGCATTCGCATCGCAAGATCCCGAATCAGCGGTTAAGCAAGGATGTGAGATTGCTGTATCGCGGTGTTGTTGCTGTGGTGGTTTTGACGTTGCCGACAGCGCATTTGGATAGTGTGAGATTGGTGCGTACGGCGACGGGGTTGATAGTTAGTGTGTTGGGGGTTGAGCTGGTGGGGGTGGGGTGTTGGGGCGAGAATGTGGTTTGGGAGCGGGAATGCAAGAGGGATCGTGCGACGTATAGTGCAAGGTGTGGGGTTAGTAGGGAGGAGCTAGGGAGGAGTGTGAGGGAGGGGAAGGTGGTGCGTGTTGAGGAGATTGCAGCGAGGGAGGGGGGTGAGAAGGGGGGTGTGGGTGTGGTTTGAGTGTTCGATCGTATATGAATTCTCTAGATACATTGAACCATCTTTGTCAAGATGTGCCGCTCTTACTTACGCTAATCCAATCCAAATGCAAGTATATAGTCAATATGCATGGAACAAAATCTACCCTTCATCATTCATCATCTGTATCCTCGCATCTACTCCCACTTGCCGCCACCACCTGCTCATCATGAAACCTAATCGTACGCCCAGGAATAACCCGTTCCTCGAGTGCATTCCCCTCTCCTAGTTTAACACCACTAGACTGGCCATCCTCCTGCCGACTACTTCCCGCAAGACCTACATCACTCAGCAGCATCGGCGGCCGATTTTCCGGTCGGCACGTACTAGACGGTCTGGATACGTTCGGCGTATTCGTCCCATTCCTAATAAGACTCCTGCCGATCCTGACTACACGGCTAGGCAGCGAACCACTCAAGCTGCGGGAGAATCCTGGACTACGGTGGATGCGGGTTTCGGCATCAGTGGTAGTTCCGTAGTTCGGGACGTGGAAAGAAGGTTGGGAATCATTGGGGCCGGAAGAGTTTGTGCGGGCGAAGGAAAGAGCGGTGCTGAGAGTGCGGGGGAGTTGGAGGCCTAGTTTACCCATTGGAATGGAAAGGCCGTGAACAATCTATTCATTTTGTGGTTAGATTCTTGTTAATAGGTTTTCTCGAACGGAAAAGGAGGACTTACGACTGAACAGATGACCAAGAACCAAACCACCACCTTTATTACCTCTGCTAAGTATGCTGCGTCTTCCCTGACTTTCCCATCTACAATAATGGTATCCAGAAACTCGATGCTTACGTAAAGATAAAAAATAGCACTGACGCCAATGGGGCCGAAGAAACCGACAAACAGCGCCTGTCGCCTTTGCTCAATCTGGTGAATCTGTTTATGTAGTGCGAAGACGATTGGCAAACGGCGGAGGAGCAAGACAAGAATTCCCAGGGGAATGAGGCGGTAGAGAGAAATGACAGGCGAGCTAGCGAAAAGATCCCAGGGGCAGACTGCACCGAGCCAGATGAAGACGGAAACGTTGAGCAACATGTCGATAGTCGGCTGGAAAGAGTCGTCCATGGTTTCGAGACGGAACCAATCGTCCCAGGTGAAAACGTTGCCAGCAATGAAACACGCAAGTACGTCGTCGCTACCAATCATTCCTACCGTACCGACAATGAAGAGCTGCGATACCATGTTAGCATCCCACCATCTTGGAGAAATCGGGTTCCTCAATAACTTACAGCCAACGTAATCGCAAAAACCAAAAAGCTCTCCCGATCAACATACTTCCTTTCCTCAGCCCAATGCAACAGCTCCTTCGCAATCCACCCGACCGCAGCCCCATACACCACACTCAGCACAATCGTATACCCCCATGTCTCCCCAAACCAAAGCCCCATGGCAACCCTCGTACTACCATCCGAGCCCGCCCCGCCATGTCCCACATGCTGAATAAGATACAACGGCAAAAACAAAAACGGATATCCTAACCCATCATTCGCCCCTGATTCCGCTACAATAATTTTCTGCAGCTCCTTGGGAATATTCGCATCTGCAAATTTCCCTTTGACAATCGAATTCGAGAGCACAGGATCCGTAGGCGTGACGCACGCACCTACCGCAAGGGCCTGCAGGAAATTAATATGTGGGACAAGGGCAAACACGATTGCACTGGTCACAAGCCACATGACCGTCATCGCCGGACCAAGCAAGAGCGCCAGACTCTTCCATTCGGTCTTCAGGTACTTGGAGGGTAGCTGTACGCCCGCGAGTACAAGCTGTACGCCAAGCACCAGGCGTGTGAAGTAGAGGGTGATGGTATCAAGCGTGTGATCGCCATTGAGTGCGTAGTCCTCTGGTCTGATCCAATTTGTGCCATGGGGTGAGAAGATGACGCCGGCTACAAGTGATATCACTGCCAACATTCCCATTAATAACTACACACGCAACGATACGCTTGATACGGGATTTTTTTTTGGGGGGGGGGGGGGGAAGTAACTTACACGCTTCACTGAGATAAAACTTCTCCTTCATCAAATAGCTCACCAACCCAAACAGTGTGATGAACCCGCCCAAAGTGGCGCACACAATGTTGAAGTTGTTGATAGCGAGGGTCGGCATGGCTGTGAGCGGGTGGTCCCCTCTTGGACCCTTACGTTCCAACTGATGGCTCTTGCGCGCACCAAAATCTCTCGGCAAAGCTTGATGGCGAAGCTTGGTGGCAAGGCTTGAACTACGCTCTCCCTCTCTTTCTTTACAACCAGTCTGCGGGATGGCGATAAAGAAAGTAGTATGTCCTTGTAGTTTCTGGTCCAGTGGTGCAAAGCACGTGGTTGCTCAATCAACGTCTTTGCCTTAGCGCCAAGTGGTTATGAATCTGGCGGTCTGACGCATCCAATAGCAACGAGTATAGTAAGGGCGGCCGGTGAGGCCTGGCGAGGATAACAGAAGCCCGCTGCAAAATACCGTCGTCAAGAGCTGTATCGATAGTAAGATGTGGAGGAGAGGACGGCATCTTGAAAAGGTCAAAAGATAGGTGCGCATCGATCACACATGCCAAATGTCTTGGCCAGCGGCACGTCTAAGCCACCCGCACTAAAATACCGGCACATGGTCCCTTTGGACAGGGTTACACCGATAACGCTGGTTGGTTTGCATACACCCTGACGTCTTTGGAAATCACATGCTAGAAACCTTTCAACAATGCTATTTACAAACAAGTTTCCTTATTCTGTGTTACCCGGAAATACAAAATTCTTAACATCTAAACATTCGCTGCTGCTGATACCTGAGGTCCATATCCGACCTGTGGGTATGGCTCACCGGGTGCCATGAAGTTTGTCTGGGGGTTGTTTTGGGCCTTAGCGGCTGAGCAACGGGCCATAGTCGGTGAGCTATGTATTGGTTAGCATTGTGACACTAAGATTTTTCGTGGCTACATCACTTACTTTCTTGAGATGGCGTCTGTGAAGAAAAAGTTCTCAATCGGATTCTTGAGCGCCTGACCAGTAGTTTGGGTGCCCTTATTCTGCTCAACCAATTGTACCTGGCTTAAGCTAGGTAGTGATGCAGGCTCAACAAGGTCATATCTCCTGAGAGCAGGCGAGATTTCTTCCATGCGGTCTCGCAGAGCTTCAACATCATCGTATGGCAGCTCAGCGCCGAGGTACTCAGATACTGCTCGGATAATCTTCCAGTCTTCCCTTGAGGCACCTGGAAGGCCAACAGCAGCGCGTGTCATTTGTACACGGCCTTCGGTGTTGACGTATGTGACAGACTTCTCAGTGTAGGCGGCACCAGGCAGGACAACATCAGCAAGTTGTGCGCCACGGTCACCGTGGTGGCCCTGGTAAACAACAAAAGCGTCCTTGGGGATCTCAGCCTCATTGACCTCGTCTGCTCCAAGAAGCCAAACAAACTTGGGCTTCGTTTGCGCAACCTCAGTCGAGGGAACAGTAAAGCCAACTTCATAAGCACCAGTGCGGGAGGCAGTTCGCTGCAGAATGTTGAAGCCGTTCCACTCCTCAGTCTGGAAGACAGCCTTGTTGTTCTCAACGAAAGAACCAACCTGCTCATAGATCGACTTGGCATCAGCGTGCTCAGTAACACCGCTGCCGACAATGATCATGGGCTTCTTTGCCGAAGCCAGCTTCTTGCCGAACTCACCAGAAAGAGCACTCTTGACATCGTTGGCATTGTTTCCAAGCTTCTCGTACTCAAAAGTGCTCTCAAAGTCCTCGCCAACGTAGCCAATCTCCAAATCAGTCCTCAGCCATTGCTTGCGGATACGAGCATTCAGGACAGCGGCTTCCCATCGAGGGTTGGAACCAATAAGAAGGATGACATCAGCTTCCTCGACACCGTAGATCTTGGAGTTGAAAGCGTAGTTTGATCGGATGTCGATTCCGTGAGCAATGGGCTCGCTACCACCGGGCTGGTCGAGAGCCAAGTTGTCCGAGCCGAGTCTGTTGGCGAGATCCTTCATGGCAACCAGTGTCTCAGTCTCAACGAGGTGGCCAGCTACAACCTTGAACTCGTTACCCTTGGGAGCGACCTTTTTGTACGCATTGCCAATCTCAACAAGAGCCTGTTCCCAGCTGGCAGGTTGAAACTGATCATTGACACGGATAAGTGGGTTTACGAGACGCTGTGTGCTGAGGGCGTCGCAGGCAAAACGAGTCTTATCGTTGATCCATTCCTCGTTGACGTCGTCATTAAGACGGGGGATAACCCTCATGACCTGGAGACCACGAGAATCAACGCGGATGTTTGAGCCTAAGCCGTCAAGGACATCGATCGTCTCGGTTTTGTAGAGCTCCCATGGACGAGCCTTAAACGCGTAGGGCTTGGATGTGAGCGCACCAACGGGGCAAAGATCGATGACGTTTCCAGACAATTCGGTATCGAGGGCGGTTTCAAGGTAAGTACCGATTTCCAAGCTGTTGCCACGGCCAAAGGAGCCAAACTCTGGAGCACCAGCGATATCGTTGGAGAAACGGACGCAACGCGTACAGTGAATACACCTGTTCATAGAGGTCTGCTGGACGTGAGCATACATTTGGTCTGATATCAGATGATATGTTTACCTTTACTAGAGGTCCAACGTTCTTGTCCTCAACCGCGCGCTTGCCCTCGATCTCGTGGAAGCGACCGCGGTCTGCACCGTACCTCATGGACTGGTCCTGAAGATCACACTCGCCACCTTGGTCGCAAATGGGGCAATCAAGAGGGTGGTTGGCCAGGAGGAACTCCATGACGCCCTCTCGCGCCTTGTGGACAAGAGGCGAGTCTGTCTTGACTACCATACCAGGCTGTACAGGCCATGCACAGGAAGCCACGGGCTTGGGAGCCCGCTCCACCTCAACCAAGCACATACGACAGCTTCCAGCAATCATTAACTTCTCGTGGTAGCAGTATCTCGGGACTGTAACTCCGGCCTTTTCACAGGCTTGGATGAGAGCCGCACCGGCTGTTCGAGCGCGTTAGAAGCGTGTGCGGAGATGTGAGGGTGTCTGAATCGTCTTCGTACCTTCGATTGATACCTTCTTGCCATCTGCAAAGGTGATTAGCATACGTCCGGGCCCGCAATGGAAAGTGGCACGAACCGATAGTGAGCTCAACTTCTGCTGGGCGGCGGGCAGAGGCAGTAAAGGCCCGGCTGCCATTGAGGGCTGCACGGTAGGCAGGCCTCTTCAGCGACCGGATCATGTATTGCCGCAGCATTGTGAGGGCTCTGGGCGATGGCGATGTCTGGTTGCGGCGGAGCTTCAACTGACGTTCACGATGGGAGGGCTTCTCTTGGCGCTTGAATAATCCGCCCGTGATTGGCCAAAGCGCTGGCCGCGCCTGCCACAAAATTCTCGCCGGCCGCCCTCTTCTCTTCTTCTTCTTTAACTCATTTTATGGGCACAATTTATTGTAGGAAAGTTTGGCACTTCTACCTGACTATCCTCTATTACGTGTCCTAGAGCACGACTCACCGTGCGAGGTAGCTGGAGCAGATGAGGATTTCTGATGATATCTTGTTCCTTACCAACGTCGCTACATACCTTGATTTTCGTCGTGTTTTGCATGTCGGAGCTGTGCAGAATTCCAGTGCATATCATGTTAACACCAGAGGGTAAGAAAGGGTATTGCCATTGATGATTTGCCCACCCTGAGGATATTTGAAGCCGCTGCACTTCGCGACTGTGTAGTTCCATCATGGCTGCTAGCTTGCTGGTGGTCTGGACAAGGCGGTGTATACGAGCAGTGTGAGCACTAGTAGCCCACTACAGGTACTCGCCGCCTCATCCACATATACAGAGATGCATGCTGACATGCAGCTCTGCACGTGGGAGTGCAAGAGTCACGTTCACGCCGGACCAATGCGGGCACCACCTCATAACTCATGTGCGGGGAAATCCAGACAGCCCTCTCATCCAGCATTATCACAAAAGCACATTCAAGCACACCAGACAATCAAGTTCTAAACCATGCTTAATTCCAAGGGTCTACACTGCAGGCAACTACAGACTTTTACGCCTTCCTTACAGGACAGTACATGGCTCTCTACTTTGCGTAGGTCGTCTAACGTCTAAGACTAGACATGACGAAAGAAAAAAAAAGGTGCGCAGCCTTATGAGGGCTACTCCAGAACGCCGTGCTATAGACTGAGAAAGTAGTCCATGCCAAAAAAATACATCATGCTCATTATCTACTCGTTGTCGCTCTCAGGGCCAACTTCCATCTTGACGCCCTTGGTGGCCGAAGGGGGATCGATCTTCTGAGGCGGCACACCAAGACCGTTGTGGTTGCGGAAGAAGAGAACACCCTTACCCTCGCCCTCGGCGCCGACGCTTGGCTCAACCCACTGGCACCAGCGAGCGCTCTTCCACAAAGCCTTGATGAAGCCAATTGGGCCACCCTCGGTGTCAGAACGGTAGTGCCTGCCCATGATGGGCTTGATGGCCTCGGTGGCTTCGTCGGCGTGGTAGAAGGGAATGGTGGAGATGTAGTGGTGGAGGACGTGGGTCTCGACAATGCCGTGAAGAAGGTGACGGCCAATGAAGCCAAACTCGCGGTCGATGGTAGCAGCGGCACCACGGGTGTAGGTCCAGGTTTCGGCGTCGTAGTGAGGCAGAGTGGGGTCGGTGTGTTGCAAGAAGGTGATCATGACGAGCCAGTGATTGACCCAGAGATAGGGGAGGATGTACCAGACAAGAAGGTTGTTGAAGCCAAAGTTGTTGCCGATCCAGACGAGACCAGAAACAGTGAGGGCAATACCGAGGTCACTGAGCAGGATCAGGTACTCGTCGCGCTTCTCGTACAAGGGGCTGGAAGGGTTGAAGTGGTTGACACCGCCGAAGAAGCCGTTCTTCTTTCCCTTGCCCTTGCCTTCGATCTGGCGCTCGTGGAAGTTGTGGCCGGTAACGTTGGTAAAGAGGTATAGAGGCCATCCAGCAAGCTGCTGGCCAATGGAGTGGAGAAGAGTGGCGACGGGAGTCTCTTCGGTGAGCTCGCTGATCTCATGGACAAGCTTGCCAACGCGGGTTGCATAAACCTCGCGGGTCTTTGGGAGGAAGACCATGTCACGCTCCATGTGGCCGGTGGCCTTGTGGTGCTTGCCGTGGGAAATCTTCCACGAGAAATAGGGAACAAGCAAGAGCGAGTGGCAGATCCAGCCAACGGTGTCGTTGAGAGTCTTGGAAGGCGAGAAGGCCTGGTGACCGCACTCGTGGGCAAGGACCCAGAGACCAGTACCGAACAGACCCTGAAGCACGGTATATCCAGCCCAGAGCACGGAGCGCAGAGGCAGTGAGGGAACAGTCTCTGGGGTGACGTAGTTGTGAAAAATGTAGAAGGTGGTGGCAAGCAGGGTCAAGTCGCGGGCAACGTATCCCAGACTACGGGCAGCGGAGCGCTCAAAGCAGTGCTTGGGAATAGCATCGCGGAGCTGCTTGATGGTGTAGTCGGGGATCTCGAACTCGTTGCCGTAGGTGTCGAGAAGCTTGCCGTGGGGCTTCTTGGTCTGGGGCTGCTCGTCCAGCGAGGACAGCGACGTGTTGGAGGCCGAAGCGGCCGGGGAGTCAAAGGGCGAGGCCGAGACGGAGTTGGCAGTCGAGTCGGCCGTCTTGTTCCTCTTCATGGCGGGCTTCTGGGAACGGGCGGTGGTGGTCGCCATGATGCCGTCGGAAGCGGGGGTGAGGGAATTGATGTGGGTGGTGAGGGGAGGGGGGAGGAGCAAGCCTTGGGAGTTGCAGCAGTAAGAGCTACAAACTGTTGGGATGCAGGCTGCAAGGTGTTGGGGCAACAGCACCGGCAAAGGCAAGTGAGTCGACGGCTGCAGGAATCAACCGACAGAGACGGATTGAGAGAAGAGGGGATGGCGAGCGGGAGGGGGAGTGAGCTGAATTTAAACAATGGCTGTGAAGGCGGTGTCGATGAATTTGTAGCCATGCAACCGGGGTTGTCAAGTCCCAGACCAACAAGACCAGGGGCGATGTCGAGAAGCCGTTGGACGTGGGCAATCAGACAGCAGCTTGTCCAAGACGGTCCACTCGGGGAGAAAATGGCCATGGTAATCAGCAGTCTATTGCCACCGCATTGGACACGTCGAGTACCAGGCGCGCAAAGCCGCAGCCCGCATTCTCTAGCCCCAATGGCCCATGGCCCAACGTCGCGGGCTAAAGTCCTGAGTTTTCAGCAGATGCCTTCTATCCGCTCTCTTGGCGCCTCGCTAGGCCAAAGTCGCCAGAGCACGGCGGCGGGCAGACCGCCAGTTTGCGTATAAGCGTACAAGTGTGCGTGTGTGTGTGTCCATATGCCACAGCACGCCATTGTGCCGCCTGGGGTGCAGAGTGCAAGTGGCAGCAGACGCCAAGCGAGGAGCGAAGAGGCTTTTCTTTTCGTGGCCAGCATACACCTACTCTAGTCTACACAGAGACATGGCATGGCTGTGTCGATGTCTGCTGCCACGTAACCTATACATACAGTGGGCCAACAGCGGTGCCACCCCAGGCCCGCAATGGCTGGCAAAACAAAAGCCATGGCGACCAAGTGTGTGTGTGTGGTGGGCAGTCGAGGCAAAAATCGGGATGCTGCCACCAGGGGCCCCTCTGGCTCTGCAGGGACCGGCCTAGCGCGCCAGGAACCTCGATTGATTCGCCCGCCCCCAACCACTTCCGCCCACACCTCGAGCCGCGCGCCCTTGAGAGCTCCCACGCCCTTGCCCTTCCCACCATCTCGTCCCATCCCACCTCGCATCGCTTGCCTGCCTTGTACCACCACCACCACTACCACCATCATCATCATCATACATATACATCTATGTACATACATGCCGTGACTTGCATAGTCCTTAACCCGGGGACACCATCGGCAATCAATGGAACCCCTCCAACCTTATCTCCGTCATCGGACACATCGCTCATCCATAGACTTTTAGCACCTGCAAACAAAGCAAAATCACCACCCATCATCTATCCCCTCCCCCCTCCCCCCGACAGCATCATGTACTCCGCCAACACCCAAATCCATTAGCATGTGCCCTTGAACCCCTCCAATCTAGTCCCTCGCGCGATGCATCTCCCATCCAGCATTTTTCTTTTCCTTAAACACCGCGCATGCCGTATCCATCAAACCCACCGGCCCAATTCAATAAAATACTATGTAAAAAAAAATGCATCACACGAAAGCTGTACCCAATCCGGCAAACCTTGCGAGACAATCCCCCATGTCCCCATCTTTTTTGTTCCCATTCCCAAAAAAGCTCCGTTCGCACATGTGGGGTACAGAACTATTCGCGTACCCAGATCGTACAAGTACGTCGCTTGGGTATGTACTCCAGACTTTCACATGTCAAAAAAATAACATTCCCCCTCCCTTTTTCCACCGGCAAGTGGATCGCCGCCGCGTACAGGATCGCTCCTACCATGCGTTCGACGGAGCTTTTATTTTTTGCGCAGTTTGGGGGTCTCTAGAGCTCGGACGGGGGGAGGGCGCTGTAACCGGGTTTTGGCGCG
This sequence comes from Bipolaris cookei, assembly GCA_002286855.1. NCBI lineage: Eukaryota > Fungi > Ascomycota > Dothideomycetes > Pleosporales > Pleosporaceae > Bipolaris > Bipolaris cookei. Next base: position 81,192 of record NRSV01000028.1, read on the forward strand.
GCTTGGCTTTGCACAGAGGGAAGCGTCTTTTTGAGGACTGGGGGGGGACGTTGGCGGTACTGGCGCGGTCTGGGGTGCTTGAGAGGTTGGGTGCCTGACTTTTTGTCTTTTGGAGCAATGTAGAAATTTGCGCTGTGTACATGTCGCTTTGCAGAGATCAGGGGCAGAGCCTTTCATGTGGCACATGAGCGGGTCGTAGTCACTACAATACACAAGTGAAAATAAAAAATAAACTTCTTGTCGCAGCCTGAACACATTATAAAACGCCATTGCGATGCCTCCACTTTTGCTATCCCAACCCTAACCTCAACCCCCCAATCCAGCATGATCACCTTCTCCAATGCCTACGCATCTCCATATCCACTCTGAACCTTGATACTCGCCCTGACGCACTTCAAATCCAAGCCATCGCAGTAACCAGCCCAACAGCACCAACCAACCAGCTCACCTTGACCATCCCCGCCGCACCCCTCGCATTGAGCTTCACCACCGCACCCGGAAAACTGCACGTCAACCGATTCGGATCCTCGTCCATCTTCCCATACATGACCTCTCTCTGGCGCCCATGAGGACACGCAAACCCCAACTTTGCCGGACAACTACGCACAATGTCAAAGCACATGCTCTCACACGGCTTCATTTCTTTGTACGGCCCCGGCTTAATTAGCTCGTCGATTAGCGGGTTGCGAGACTGTGTAAACCCCACGTTCTCGCGATATGTATCGTTGAATTGCAGTGCAACTTCGTTTCGTAGCGGGATCGAGCCGTTTGCAAAGGGTGCATTGATGTTGCGGGGTTGGAGGTAGCTGTCGTTTGCGGACCAGTCTTCGCAGCGGGGGATGAGCACCATGCACAGCCAGTTTTTGTAGTCTTGTTCACAGTCTGCGCATGTGCGCGCGAGAGAGTACTGCGACTCGGGTTTGGCGTCGCAGGCGACTTGGGCGAGGGATTTTGTAAAGTTGGTGTAGTAGTTGCGGGCTTGGGTGTCGTAGATCTCGGCGAGGGCTGTGTCGTTGAACTTGAAGCTTGCGTTGGAGGGCACGGCGTAGGCGACCGAGTCGCAGAAGTCAAGGTCGAAGAGTACTTGGCAGGAATCGTCTGAGTCGTTTGTTAGCATCATTTTAGAAACGAGTAGATACGTCGTGGTTTCGTACCTGCTTTGGTCGTCCAGTTAAAGGCCTGGAAGACTCGTCCACCGCCCCTCGTCATACCCGCACCAGGAATGTACTCGGGCTTCTGACTTCCTTCAATTACCACGAACCCATTGTACGTCGTGGCCCGCTGTAAGCCCCTGACGTGGAACTGGTTCTTTGGGAATTTATCATCTTTGTTCACTCCAAACTTTGTAGTAATCCTACTATCAATTGTAAAGTTTCGAGTGGTATTCACGTTGAATTGCTCCTTGATTGCACAGTACGACCGCTCCATGCCCGTGATTGGTGTGTATTCGCCCGCTTGGAAAGCATACATCGAGAAGGGGTTCTGCTGTTTCCACTTGTCCACGGCTTCGGTCGAGTTCGAATCGCCAAGGTCGTACGTGATGAACAGTGCAGACTCGCTGTCTGTATCAATCATGTACAAGAATGGGTCTGATGCGTTGTAGTTGTGATAGGGACCGTCGGTACTTGCAGCAAGCTCAAACTGCCAGCTCCCAAACCAGTCTTCTTCGAGCTTGGGTGCCGAAATGCCAATATATACGTCGGAAGTAGTGTTAAACTCAAAACTGGCATATCCGCTATTGAACAGCCCCGTCGTAAGATTTGTAATTGTGTTATCAGTTGCGCTTGGTCCGGGTTTTTTGTTCTTAGGTGAAGTCGACACATACATGACGAGCTGTGGATGGTTTTTGGATGCTTCGCTTGCATTGCCATTAGGCACAGGCTGTTTACAGGTGTTGGCTGTGAGCCATACACGGGTACCGTTAGTCTGCTGTTCGCTCAGTCCCTCACTATCCTGCTCTTCTGCCGTGTCTTCTTCTTCAACTTTACGTCCATGCGACATGTTCTCTGTTCCTCGTGCCTTCGGAGCATCCTCAGAAACTTCATCGGCGCGGCGCAAACGCAGCTGGCTCCGCTCCAGCACAAAGTGTATCGTATTCTCAGGATCAATATCCCTCTCCATCTTCTGATTGTTGACCAGTCGGTCCATCTCCTGTACTTGTCGTCCGATCAGGTCTCGATCGAGGTATCCAAATTCGGGCTCGTAGCCCTCACTTTCTCCTCCATCATAACTAGCATCCCCGATATCCGAAAGGGCATCGCCTGCGAGCGCATGCAATATAGGGGGGTCAGAAAGGCCGGTACCAGGACCGCCGAGGACTTCAGCGCAGGCGAACAAGCGTGGTGTAAATGATGTCCATAGTGTAAGACAGGAAACTGCAGCGAAGAGGTATGCGAGCAGTCTCAACTGCAGAGTCCAAGGCTTCGGGCGTTGCATTGCCCTCTCCGCTAGGTTATCGATAGGGCAGGGGAGGCATGAGGTTTCTGTTCGGCGCAAAGGGCGCACGGCGACAAAACGAGTGTCGGACGGTTGTGCAAGCCGGGAAAAAGCGATTGACACAGACGAAAAGAGGCTTTTAGGAGAGAATAGCTAAAGAAAGGGAGCATTGGGGGCGCGGACTGTCAGACGTGGTGAGGAATATGCACCGCCCCTCTTGAGGCCACGGTTGTGGCTGACACCTGCCAAGACATGTGGCTTCCATCATCCAAATATCTCCTGAAACGTTGTCTTACAGCACTCACGATGCTGAACCACCAGCATGTTATTTCTTCACTATTGCTCAGTGAGAAAAAAACCGCATCAGACTTCTGACTCTATTTTTGAAACACATAATTGAAGATGCATAATTGGAGCTAATTCAATATCACCATGTTTACAGAGATACAATCACTAGCTCCAAAAGGTATAATATTTACACAAACTACAACATCAAATGCTGCCTATTCTAGTTCCAAAGCCATATTTACAATCCACCAAATCTGCAGTGAAGACCACTCGCAGATCAATTTTCCCTTCTAACAAACCACCCAAGTTTATCCAAAAGAACCAGACGCTTAAGCAAGAGCCGGGCTAGCGTTCTTAAGAAGCATCTCGAAGTAAGCTTGGAACCAGGTTCCGGCCTCAGGCGCAGGCTTGAAAGCGCTGTTCCTGCCGCAGTGGGCATCGTAGCGGGCAGCACTGGTGTCGGAAGTACCGTCAGACTGAAAAACATATCAGCAATTGCAAAAATCAAGTTGAGTTTCATAGATATAGTACGTACCTCGCCACCGGGCTTGACCCAGACGATAGCATCAATGAGCGCATTGCCAGTGTTGGTGGTGGGACGGGTACCAAAACCAGCACCTGAGACGTTGCACCAGTCACCCCACTCCTGCTGGTTAGTAGGCACCTTTCCGGAGCGACCCTGGTCGACGATGAAGTGAGCAGGGAAACCCTCATTCTTGAGAAGAGGAGCCAAAGCGTTGATGTAGCGCTCCTCGTCGCAGTTCTTGTTTCCTTGGGTGATGGACGGGCAGGAGGAGATACGGAGAGCGTTGTAGTTGCTGACATTGGTGACGATACCACGGACACCACGGGGAGAGCCAGCAGCCTTGTAGACCTCTGCGAAGAGCTTTGCAGTGGGGCCAATGTTGGCGTCCCAGCCGAGCCAACCGGCGTGGCCACCGTCCATGTACATGTCGACGTTGTTGAAGTTGAGCGTCTTGAGGGCGTAGGCAGTGAGCTCCTTGTAGTATGGGGCGGCGCGCGAGCACTTTTGCACACCCATGTTGGTGACCATGTTGGCAAGGGAATCGGGTTCAATGGCAAGGTTGATCTTGACGTCGGGGTACTTCTTGATGATGGCGGCAATCTTGTCAATGTACTGAGTCTTGTACTTCTCGACGCCACCGTCGTCAATCTTGAGTTCACCGTTGGAGGCCAGAGCGGCGCAGTCACGGTCGGGGAGGTCGTAGACGACAAAAGTACCCATGAGGTTTGCTCCAGCAGCATTCTTGGCCTTGATATCTGCGAGGTAGGTATCCATGAGAGGAACCTTGGCCATGGTGTCCATCCACACGAATGATCCGACCTTGGCCACAGCGGTAGCAGCAGGTTTCAGCGAGGCTGGAAGCGACGGTATGGCCAGGGTGTGGACTTCAGACGAGTAGTATGGGTTGGCGTAGAAGTTCTTGCCAGCGAAAGGGTTACCAGAGGGCGCAGGGGTCGGAGTGGGGGTGGCCTGGGGCAGGGCCTGAGCCAGGCCGGCTGCGAGCGCAACGGTAAGAAAGACGTTAGAAAGCATCTTTGAGAACCAAGAAGGAATGTAGTGAGGTGCGTAGAGAAAGACAAACACCGAAGTCCTCAAGCCATATTTGTATGCTGGCTGTTGACTCTTTGGGCTGGCGGCTATGAAGTCTTCATCAATCTCCAAATTGCTCCAGCCGGTGCCAATGTCCGTAATGCCGTAGTCAAGCTGCCTTGACTGGCTTCCTAGAACCGACATTCGGCCACATGATGGGGGAAAAGCGGTACCTGAGCCCCCGCATCTTCTCGAAACATGCACCGAAGACGCCACCTCATGACTGTCAAAGTCCCCACATTTGATGAAGGTGCATCGTCAAGGCTGCTTCTTGGACGGATACTAGGCTATGTACTCCGGCCGCCGAGCAAGAAGTCTTGTATCTTATGAGTGCGCTATTCCTGAAGGGAACATAGTCGGCGGATGATATTGGGGTAGGCCTTGGAATTGGGCTTGACATATGCTTGGCCGAACGCATGACTAGATACGAGTGGGTGACAAGACATCCCCAAGTGCTAGGCGACTTTGACTTCATCTATAGCCATTTTTTGTGCACTCCTAGAGGACTGTTGATCAACCAGCCAGATACTGGGCGCTGATGTTCTGTGCTGCATCCTCGCATCGGCTGTTAAGTGGTGATTGATTCTTGACTCCTTCGGACCACTAGCGTGCCTTGGAATACCCATGCGGCGTTGTTTAACACAACCTCCTCTTCTTGAAGGACATTATTCACGTAGCTTTTCTTTTTGTTGTCTTTTAAGGTTGGTTTTTCGCCGCAACTAGGCCCTGCAAGCGAATACCTATAACCAGGTTGCATATATGAACTGATAGTGCTCGACTGGGTTGCGAGAGCACATTTCCCGGTCCCCCTCCGGCGGGTTAATCTATTCTTCTGCGCCATGTAAATTGCTGGCGCTCGACTACCGAGCCAGATGACGTTACGCTCACTGTTCGAGTAAACAAGTTGGGGTTACCTAGCCTCAAACAAGAACGGACTTTATGTAGTTTGTCGCACGGCCAGTGTCTGCCCTTGCGGGTGGGTTTTCGAAGTGGGAGGTATAACGAACGAGGTAGTCCGGGGTACTTCATGCCACTGGCCAACGATGTTCGCTGTCTACATCCGGATATCTGCATCTGCAGACTTAGCGCATTCGCTCATTTCCTTCTCGACTCCACTATTAGCTGTCCCAGAACCACTGAGCCTTTACCCAAGATTAAAGCGTCAACTCTTGCATTCATAATCATCCATCTTGGACATGAGATATGGTACATGGTACATTGTAACTATAGAACGCACATAGTGCTGCGGCCCTTACTGCGATTACATAGTTTATGCACGCAAGATATGCGCAAGTTTATCTGCAAACTCAAAATACCCGATCATTGCAAGCATCCCAATCTGACTTCCCGGTGTCCCCCCGCGCCGCACTACGCATCGTCCCTTTCCTAGTTCTTCTTCCTAGCCAATACTGCATCTCTAGTAACATTCTCAAAGTACCTTGGCTATATACTGGAACCGCCAATCACAATCACGTGCAAAAGTACTCTTGGAACTGCATACATGTCGGATTTCAGTGCCACTATTCCGACTCATCTTATAATCCATGGTACTCAGATAACATCTAAGACATTGTAAAAAGTATATTGTACGATTGATTGTGGAGCTCTCACTGAGATGCTACCTATCTAATATCCGCGCTAAGCTTACAATAAGAAAGCACCGCTACACCGGCAGTGCCTTCGACAGTACTAAGAGCTGTACCTTCTCACAGACGTATCTATGCCTCATACAATTTGCGAAAGCAAGGCCTAACAAAGCCCAACTCCCACCAGCATATTCCCTCTCCTCTGTCATTCACATGACCTGCTTGCCCCCGTTGGCCCCAAAATACCACACCACACACCCCACTCCCACCTCCCTCTTCACAACCAACCCTAACTTCCCTGCTCTCTCCAACCCCTCTCTCACCTCCCCATCCCGCATATCCTCATCCAAAACTCTAGCACTCACAGCTTTCCTCTCCTTATTGCACCTCCGCGAGAAAAGCAGTATTGCATCTGAAATTTGTTCTGCGACTTCTTCTGACGATGCAGTTGCAAGATGTACACTGCAAGATGGGAAATGTAGGTGGAGCACTTTCTTCTTTTTAATCTTAAATTCAGGGACGAACAAAGTATCTTCGGAGGATGTGGAGTAGATGCTATTTTTTTCTTTGGACTTCATCTGCGGCAGACTCGTCGGCGTCGTAGCCGTAGTCAATTTCATCAGTGTCGTCGGTGTGATTGTCGCTGACGACGACGCCGTCGAGTTCATAGGATTCGTTGCCGGACTCGTAGATACTGTTGTAGCCTGTACTACGCCTATGCAGTGTGGTGCGTGCTAAGAAGGGCGTGTGGGGAGGTGGAATGGGGGTATATTGGTTATCTTGTGTGGCGGGTTCGGTGTCGCTGTCCGAATATTCGGATGATGATGTAGAGTCAGCAGTTGGATCAATGATGAATGGGAGTGCGGGTGGGTGAGGATGACGGGGGTTTTTGCGTTTAAAAAGGGTTTGTTGTTAGACGGTGCAGTTATGGTGTTGATGTGACTTTCTGCGCGAGATGGTGAGCTATCGGATTGGGTGCAAGATGCATATCTCTGCCATATGGCCCTTTTTGCTAGACGTGCTGATCTTTGCACGAGTTGGCTTTCTTGGTTGAGGACGATGCTGTGGCTACGTTCGCAGTGAAGGGAGATTTTGGTAACGCGAGGAGACATGGTTGGTCACGCAGATCTGCTTTTCCAAGACAAAATGTGGTGTTGAGTTTTGCAGTTGATGGATCAGAATACTTTTCCATGACTACAGAAATCGTATCAACATAACTGGAGATTTGATTTTAACAATGTTAAAAGGAATTTGTCACAAAAACATATCGAGAACTTGCCGGTCATGCACAGGCTCATTGTGCACTAAGAAATAAAGAGATCTTTCTTGGTTATGGCAATAGCACCTTTGAAAGAAAGGTCACGATTCAATATTTGGTCCAAAATAACGACATGACAATGAATAATTTGAAGCATATCTGCAGTGTATTGAATATACATAATGCCCATGTCTTAATAGAAAACACGATCAATTACTGCCAATCTTCGTTTTGTAGCTGTCATAGCTCTTGCAAATCTTACAATGAAATCGTCGATAGAAAATATAACGCCGCCCATATGCTAGGGGGTATCGTTGCATACCAGTAGCTTTTTTGATGATGCGCTGAATACTGAATCCAGACGGAAAAATTGTTCCATAGAACGCCGGATTGATGAATGCTCCCGCATAAGTTTTGGGGCCGAAGCCGGTTATGTGGACGAATGCAAAATAATAGGGCTATGCGGAAATCAATGGGCCATGGAAGTCGCGCAAAGTGGCCACTAGATCATCTTCACGGAAGAGCTGCAATAGTAATTTTTCTTGCACTTCCTTCCATTTCCTGAGCGCATCCAGCTCGCCTTTGCTCAGCCACTTCTCTTCATTTCCCACAACATCAGAACGTTCCGCTTTGGTAAGGAGGAATTGTACTTTCTCTCGTTCATAGGCTATGCGTTGAAGGATGCGCACCATTCCCTTGTATGTGTCGTGGAGCAGTTTCTCGCGAGCGCGCTGTCGATCATACCAGACCAGGTGGAGAGAGTGTTTGGCTTCTCGTCTGTCGACCTTGGGAATCTCCTGAGTCTGAACAATGCCTTGAACCGTCAGGTCGTTGACGATGCCGCGGATGTCATTTGCGGACATCATCATGACATTGCAGATTGCGCGCTCATCGAGTCTACCCTTCTTCCGCAGGGCCCGAATGAGTTTTACGCCTAATGTCCCTTTCCTTGCTGAGATAGTATTTTCGACTTCGTTCTGTATCATTTGTCTCGCAATCTCGTCGAATTCAATGTGCCATTGTGAGAATCCAGCGCGCGAATGCCAAGTGACAAAGTGAAACGGGTCTTCTGCCAGCATTTGTATGTGCTTGTCTACAACTTTTGTCTTCTCTTCCATATTGAGCTTCGCAGGATCGGTTGGTGCCGTCCAGATGTTGGTTCGGTTCACATGCCCCTTTCGAGTGATTTGCACAGCCGCATTAGGATCAAGACCTTCAAAGATATCCAGGTTCTGCTCTCGACTGAGCTTTACTGCAACGTCACGCGCAGTGATGAGAAAGCGAGGATCGATGCTGTTTTCTGTAGATGGTTCAACATTAGCCAAGTGCGGCTCAGGCCACTCTTCCCAGCAGCGAGGCGTCTTCGATTCCAGCATGCGCAACATGGTCTGGTACACACGCGCAGTGACCGACCCTAGACGTTGCTGCACCAGATGAACTAGTTGCTGTGTTCGCATCGCGACAGCAATTTTCTCAGGATTGACGCGGATAACAACATCGTCATCCGATAATGGTGCAGCCCAACCGTTCGCTCCATTAGTTTTCACTCTTTTGTTAGATCCATTGGTTTGCCGCGCCAACTTTGGAACGGTCAGCCACTCGTCGCGCATTGCACGCTTGCGTGCCAGGGTGCCTCTGTTGACTATATCTTTATCTTTGGTTCCAGTGGGCGTGATGCCTGCATTGTCTTGTTCAATGGACTCTTGGTAGAGCATGTCGTGCATGTCTCCGGGGGAGAGATACTGTGTTTCCGTAACAGTCCTGATCCATCCGTTCTCGATCAAGGTTTGGATGAGCCCGTATAGTTCGTCAATGGAAGTGATATCACTATCATCCTGCTCTTGACCAGGCTCCTTGGGCGTGCCATTCTGTGTCACCCCGTCAACCTTGGAAGCCTTGTGTACGCCGTTGGTTTTTCCGTTGCCATTTGCCAGTGTTGCTGGGTCTGGCTTTACATCGTCCAATTCAGAGGGGACCCCATTTGTAGCACCATTTGTCTTTGCGTGACCGTTTACATGAGCACCATTGGTGCGCTTTCGCTTGGAGCCGGCGCCGTTTGCAGCGCCATCGTCTGACTCATCATCACTGTCGGTCTCGGGTGGGAAGTATGCTTCTTTCAAATCGGCGATGCGCGTGTGGCCGAGGGCGAGTAGGTTGGACATGACATTGGCGGCCTTATTGCCAAAGCGATCTTCGACCAGCTTCGTGACCTTCCCAAAGCGGACAATTGCATACGAGTTTTGCCAGTCGATTTCGTAGTAGGTCAAGGGTGCATCGCTACCGGAGTGGAAGATAAGGTGCTGCTGGAGGAGAATGACGAGGCCATATTTGATCTGCCGGGCATTTAGGTAGGAAGCGCGGGCGATGGAAGCGAGACTCTGTCGTCCATGGCGTGCGAGCACTGAGTATACCCGCTGTGAATAGTTAGAAAAGGTGACTCGAATGCGCCTGTCGCATGACTGGAGCAGAATTTCTTGTCATGCAGGGCAGCTTGCGCAGATAATTTTGTGGTCAAACGTACAGATGCGAGTTCGCCATAGATGTCCTCGACAAGGAGGGTGCAGAGGTCCGCGAGTATCTGGAGCAGTGTTGGTCATGAATCATGTGGTGGAAGCGCATGGCGGCGGGCGCGCAGCTTACCGGAGTTTCGCGCTGGTTGTAAGACATGTCTGGGCCTAGATATTTGCCAGATATCTAGGAGGGGGGCAGTGCTACCGGGGAGACATTGGTGGGGGAATTAGGGGCCAAGGTGTGGAAGAGAGAGGCGGAAGCTGTGTGTAGAGTGGAGTGAGTGGCTGCAATGAGAGAATGGAAAAGCGCAAGCCGACTTTCTCGAAATGGAGACGGGTGGGGTGGCTGCTCTCTGACACCCGCACCGGCCAATGGCGAGGGGAGCGAAGGCACTTACTGGCCTTGGCGCTCTACGAACTTTGTGATGTCGACCCTCTGCATCCACCTCACCCCAAGACGTCTCTCCATCCATTGCCGCCTCCCACCCCATTCACAGCCCTCCGCCCGGCGCCCTCTACACCATGCTCTCCCGAACGACCGCCTGCCGGGGCGCGCAGCGTGCAGCCCGCCAGCAGGCCGTCCGCCCGGCCCAGCGCCGTGGACTCGCTGCCCCAGCTTCAGGCTCCTTCCAGTACCAGGCCGGCGAGGCCAAGGGCGTCAAGTATGCCAGCAGAGACTTTGCCGGTCCTACGACGACGCTTGCTCTCGTCTCCAAGGCCGGTACCCGCTTCCAGCCATTGCCTGGTCTGACCGAGGGCCTGGCCAACTTCGCTTTCCGGGTACGCCATTGAACATGCATCATCGCACTCATCCAACCCGGCTGACGCTCAATTGATCCACAGGGCACCGAGAGGCGCTCGACGCTGCGCATTGTCCGCGAATCCGAGCTTCTGGGCGCTGCCTTGAACGCCCACCACTCACGCGAGAACCTGGTCCTCGAGGCAAAGTTCCTCCGCGATGACCTGCCATACTTTGTCGAGCTCCTCGGCGAGGTCGCCAGCTCCACCAAGTACCTGCGTATGCCGAGCGCCCCAGTGGGGAAATGAGACGACTACGAGCCCCAGCTAACACGATGCAGCCCACGTCTACAACGAGGAGGTTCTCCCCATGATCCACTTCGCCCACAAGCGCTTCCTCGCCAGCGTCACAGATATGGCCACCCAATCTGCCCACGGCCTCGCTTTCCACCGCGGCCTCGGTACCCCAACTGCCTCCGCTTCGCCCACTCCGTACACCAAGTACCTCGACGCCGAGACGATCGAGTACTACTCCAAGATTGCCTACGCCAAGCCCAACTTCGCCGTTGTCGCTAATGGTGCCGACCACGGCGAGTTCTCCAAGTGGGTTGGCGAGTTCTTCGACAATGTCCCCAGCTCCGCTGCCCAGGAGTCAAACATTGGTGCCGAACAGACCAAGTACTACGGTGGTGAGGAGCGTATTGCCCACGATGGCGGCAACGCCATGGTCATTGCCTTCCCTGGTTCCAGCTCCATCACCGGCAAGTTCTACAAGCCCGAAATCGCTGTTCTCAGCTCTCTGCTCGGTGGTCAATCAGCCATTAAGTGGTCGGCAGGTTTCACCAAGCTCGGCCAGGCCGCCGCACCAGGTGCCAAGGTCAAGACCACCAGCGCCATCTATTCCGACGCTGGTCTCCTCTACACCACCATCACCGGTTCCGCCAAGGCTGTCGCACAAACCGCCCAGGCTTCCGTTGATGCCATTAAGAAGATTGCTGCTGGTGAGATCTCAAGCGAGGAGGTCTCCAAGGCAAAGGCCGCCGCCAAGTTCAAGGAGCTCGAGAACGGTCAGGACATCAGCGCTGGTCTTGAGCTTACTGGCAACGGTCTGATTCACAATACCCAACCGTACCAAATTGACGAGGTTGCCAAGAAGATTGACGGTGTCTCAGAAGAGACTCTCAAGAAGGTGAGACTGTTCTCAATTCTCAGATTTATGCAATATGCTAACAAATGGACACAGGCCGCCAAGGAACTACTTGAGTCCACCGCTTCAGTATCAGCTGTTGGTGATCTTTTCCAACTACCATATGCTGAGGACCTTGGTCTCAAGGCGTAAATACGACAATCTTGTAGTGAAGTTTAGAGGGAGAATCTCGTTTGGCCGGGGCTTGTGTAACATTATCTTGTGATAGTCCCGATAGATGCATCTCATATGAGAGTTCTTTTGTTCATTTGGGTTGTTTAAAACTAATTGCCGTGTTAGTATGTGAGATAGTTATCATTTCGAGATCAATTGGTGAATGTACTACGTATGTATGTGGGCTATGACGCAGGTAGTGGATCAGATCAGACCAAACCGCAACTCTCACGTGCCCGCGCGTCAGCCTTGGCATGTCATTGACCAGCGTCCAACGCCAACATCCAAACACGTCCCGGCCATACACGCTCACCACAGAGTCAGACACCACAACCCACAGAGTCAGACACCACAACCCACAGAGTCACTTTGCGTGCTGCCACCTTAACATCTGCCACTACCTATTAAAAGAAGTCGAAGACGCGCAACACAAAGAAAAAAGTTGAAATCACATCTCTCTGCACTATGGCGCCTACCCTCTACCCCCGCAGCACAGTTAAGAAGATAGTAAAAGCGCATTCAAACCGGCCACTTAGCAAGAATGTTGATATTCTCGTACGTTCCCCTTTTTCATATATACCGAAGGTGAAGATTGACCAGGGGGAAAGACAGAGATATAGCTAATGTATAGTTTAGATTTATTTGAATTACGTACTATTTATGCAGGAGTGAGTTATTTTTCTTTCACTTTTTTAAGGGGTTTAAGGGATTTCTTGGTAGTGGCGGTAAATTGGAAGAGGGAGGCTAATGGGTACTGCATAGGTTGATTAATGAGGCGAGTATCAAGAGTAAGCAGCGTGGGGAGAGGGGTATCTCGGCGAGGAGTGTGAAGAGGGTCAGTGAGGATGTGTTGAGGAAGTACAAGGGGTAAAAGTATGGGATAGGTATGCTTGAGGAGAAGGAAAAGCAAATGGGTTAAAGGTGTTTTGGGCGCATGGTTTGATATGATACCCGGGTTCGTAATTTCACACGTATAATGAACAGGGAAATCGATTCTATATCCTATATACAACAGACACGAACACTTGATCTTTTACGCACCCAGAGCCACGCACATACACGGTCCAGACATATACCTCACTCCTTTACAACCTTTGGCACAACCCACCCATCCGCACACCTCTTCCCCGCTCCCGCCTCCGGAATCTCAACCTTGATACCCAATACGTTCACTCCCTTCTCCACAACCCAATCCTTAATCTCCGTAACCACCAACCCCAACGCCGCACAACTTGCCACCGCATTCTGTACATCTCTATCCCAACTACTCTCTACGCCCTCCGCCTTCGCCGCCTGCACTCCAATCCTCTTATACTCCGCAAATGCCGCCTTCGCCGTCCTAAGCTGCCCATCAATCTCGCTCCACAGCGTCGAGTCCGAGCGCGCTACGTGCTCGGCGAACTCAGGAAAAGGCGAGGCCACATCGCCATACGGTTGAGTATGCGCTTTAAAGTCTTTAAAGTCAGGGGCCTCAGGAGGCTGAAGCGCGAGGAACGGTTTCATGCGGACCTCGTAGCGCAGTTTCTCGGTGGAAAAGGGACGGCTGGGGATAGGCAGGAGATGCAAGTACAGTAGTACAGTGTAGAAGCGTGCTAAAGCTAGACTGAAAGAAGCGGTTGCTTCCACTTCGGCGATTAGACTGGCGATATGCGGTTCTGCGTCGTCTACTTGCTGCTTTTCTTGCATTTTTCCCTGGCGGAGGAGGTTGAATTTGTGGGTAGTATAGTGTGTCTGGACTCTACGCAGCAGTTCTTTTCTGCGCATAGCTATGAGAGAGAAGAAGAGGTACATTCCTGCGTATTCGTCTGGGAGGTAAATTTCCTGTTCGAAGCCGAGTAGAATCATTTTTTCGATCATCCAGAGCTTCTTGTGGTATACCCATGTTGAGAGGGAGAATTCCATGACAGCGTCGGATATACCCATTTCGCTGGCTGCGGCGGAGATGTCACTGTCGATTAGACTCGTCTCGGTTTGAAGTGCGTTCCAGTGGGCAATAACATGTCTCAACATGCGCCGGACTCGACATCGGTTCTGGACCAAGGAAATCCAGAGGTCGAGGTAGGCTTGGTCTGCGCGCTCTACAAAATCGTCGATGAGAAGGGCCAGCTGGAGGCGTGGGGGCTTGGGGAGAAGTGGGTTGCGCGGTGGGGAGAGAGTCCAGTTGCCGGGGTCTAGGATGGGAGAGGCGGGCAAAACGAGAGTTTTTACGTCGCCGAGCGATAACGACATCGATGGATTGTACATTTCCGGGTGGTGTAGAATAGTTGAGAGATACGATCTGGCATATGTGAGGGGTGGCGGCGAACGAGACGAGAAGTGCCAGAGGAATGATTGGTATTCCAGCGGATCAAGCTTGAGGGAAATCAACCGCGTGGCTTCATGGCAATCGGAAGCCATATGCTGCAGCTTTTCTAACGCGTCTTTGAAATCTAGTTCAACAATAGGCCGTGGAGGAACAGTAGAGGCAAGCCGCCGTTGCATTTTCGGACTGAAAGCACCAGGTACTATTTGGCCGAGTTGATGAGTAGTCCTTAGTGTGTCAATAATCTCGAGTACCGGTGGCCAAGAGTAGGGTGTTCCCTCAACCACAAGATCCACATCAAAAGCCTGAAGCAAATCTATCCGTAATTCTAGTCTCGATAGAATGGCTTTTCGAAGAGCGTCAGTGATATCGAGATCGGGACTGCTGATTGTAAGCTTGCCGTAAATAGTCTGTAAAGATGAAAGTACTTACTCCTCTATTATGTCAACGGCAGCATCCAACTCTCTCAAAAAGACATCCATCGGCGTGCTAACGAATAATACTCGGTTATACGTGTGTGTACAAAAGTCCTCCTCTTCGAAGTAGTCTCTTCCAGTGACCTTCGCTATCACAAGGTCACATCCCTTAATCAAACCTAAGCAGTATGCCCTTAGCACGTCTAGTAATGGTCCAGGGTTTCTTTCGTTGAGAATTTCGCCACTGTAGAATTGCGCTTGCTCAAGTACCTTGATTTCTGGCCATAATAGCTTGTCAATGTAGACAGATGTAAAGAGTGTCTGTGACAAAGGATAGCCCGTGTGCCATGCCATTTCATAGCACAACAGTTGGTCCATGATGCCGATAAGTTCTTCTGGTAGGAGGGGTGTTAGCGTGTCATAGTCGTCTTCTAGAGTCTCTCCGGGTTCGAGGAATCCACTATCCATCTTGGGATCCATGATCTATTGATCCGGATCAGTACGGAGTCGGCTTCAATAGCAAGAGTCGGCTACCTCGATTGCCCCAATAGACTCAAAGAGTGTAAAGTAGTCATCTTTGACGAGTTGACCAACTTCCAGAGCTATTTTATCTGTTAGCTACCGTCTGATTTCGTAGATGTAGTGATACTTCGGTCATCGCGGGCGGTGGGCGGCTTCACGGCACAGCCCCGCCATGCCCCTCCATCGTTCACACTGGTCAACTCACCATTACATGCTCGTGTAAACTTCTCGGTCACATCATATATCTTCGGCCGTGTCCCGCCCACCGAATGTTTCGATTGTCTCAGGGGCAAGTCAGTGGGAGTAGTCGGCTGAAAGGCAGGCGCGGGCTCTTGCGCATGCGACAGATCTGAGCATGATATTAGTGAGGTGCATAGTTGCAGCACAACCAGATTGCTCTCAATATACCGGCAATGTCGGGATTATTATTTACATCCAGGTTCTGCGCAGGGGCTGCGCTGTAGCTGTTAGACGCATCTGCCATGTTGTGAGGTGGAGTCGTTTTCCAAGGCGGGAAGATTGTGACAGCCGAGTTGCACCTGCAGCACCTAAAGCGAGCCCTGATGACCGGCACTGGTGGTCACTAAGGTAATTCCCCGAACAACTGTCTACGAGCACAGAAAAAAGTATTGGGAGAGACCGGAAGAGCTATTTAGCTCAGTTTGTCATGAATTGACCTAAATCCTCCCCGTACAGCTTGATAATACAGAGTATACGTCCATTCTCCCCCAGCTCCTCTCCGCATTCCATGTCACCCTATCGTGCCCGTTTTGTCTCCTCCTGAATTGATTTACGAAGACTTGGCGGCATCGGCCTGTGTCTGGAGTGCGGCAGCATTGAGGTCCTTTACCTCACCCTGCTTGCCATTCTACTCAATTCATTAGTTCCTGCCTGGTCTGCCTCTCCCCATCTTCAGGTATACACTCACTTCCCACTTGGCAAACTTGAGTTCACTCTCGCCCCTTCGCTCGGCAGCAATGCGCTTGTCATCCTTGAGCGAGCGACGTACGACGCGCGATGCGATGGCAATGTAGCGGTTGTAGCTGCTCAAGAGTCAATGGCGGTTCCAATGGCAGGAATGCAGCGACTGCAGGGTCGGGAAGGCGTACGTGAGACCGGCGGCTTTCCACGCGAATGCCATTGTGATGGTTGGATGTAGTTTCGTGGCTATGAACGGGTTTTGCGGGTTGTGGATGCAGTTGGCAAAGGTTGAGCTGCAGCGAGATTTCGCGGATGCGGCTCGGAGCTTGGAAGATCACGTGAACAATCGCCGACAGCTCTCAAGCAGCCATATCACCACCATTCTGCGCACTCATTCAGTGTTCAGCAAATAACAGTACTCTACAATGGTCTTGAAGTCATGTTCATTATATTTTCATAGGCTGCCCGCTGGTAAAAGCGCAGCCGTGTCGTGATCTACAGTAACCCCTCGTCAAGGAGCACTCCTGGCCCTACGCCTGAGACCTATGATGCTTGTAGTGAACTGTAAGAGACTAAGTCTCCTACAGCTCCATAGCCTCGCCACCCTCCGCATTATCGCCGTCTTCCCTGTTCTCAAACGTAGCATCTAGCCACTCAGCGAGATCCTGGCCCTCGTAAAGCGCAAAGTTCTCGCCAATGCCACCAATACCGACGCTGGTGTTGTCGACTGTTAGCTCCTTGTCCTGTGATAGCGACTCCTTCAGTGATCTCAGAGCGTGTTTGATCAACTCCTCCCTGCTGGCGCCTTCGAACTCATCCAAATGCCTCTCGAGGTATGTCCTTGCCATCTGACTCCGGGCCCCAATACCACATGCAATCATCTCCTGTGTGACACCGCTAGGCTGGAACTCGAACAGGTGGGGTCCCTTTGCGTCTACACCTGCAATTAACAATCCAACACCGTAAGGTCTCCGTCCATACTGCTGCGTGTTGGTTTGTGCCCGGTCTGCGATACGCGAAGTGATTTCGGAGAGGGGAATAGCGCGATCGTACGTGAGGCGGGATGCGAGTGATTGCTGCTTCATGAAGTTGGAGAGAACGCGAGCATCGGAGGCGAGGCCAGCAAGGGCGACACCAAAGTGGGAATCTACAGGGATGATCTTCTTCTGGTATGATGAGAGCTCCTCGGCATTTCGCTGTATGTTGTATTAGTTGAATTTGTCAACATCAAACGAGCAATGGAGGCGTCTACCTTAATTGCTGCAAGTACTGCGTGTGTCTTGCTGACAATACCTACAACAACTGAGCCCTGCTTGACAGCCTCTTGTGCATACTCGACCTGAAAGATACGACCCTGTGGCGAGAAGGTGACCGAGTCGTTGTCGTAGTTGTTTCTGAACATGATGAAGGTGGGATTTGTGGGGTTGTTGGAACCAAAGGCGGGTTGATTGGCTTCACGGTGGCAAGGCCTTGGCTATGACAATGACTGGTGTACACACGGCGAGGTGCTGTCACCAGAAGATTGCGTTGCGGCGGAGTGGGGCAATGTGTAATGGTCGTGATGGTGTTGCTGGAGGTTCCCGCAGCCGTTGTTGATGAGCTCCAGAAGCTCCGATGCTTGGCAGGTAGGCAGCACCCTAGCGCGCAACCTCACCAGCAGGTGTCTGGACCACACGCAACAGGACCAACCACACCGCAGCTCTCATATCTTCGCCGGAACGGAGATTGACATCAGAGGACTCAGGAGCCTACCCGTTAACGACTACTATATTATATCTGCGGCATTAAGCACGATTCCAGCATGGCCGGCATCAAGACCATCATCGGACTGTCCTTCGTACGTCAAGCTGGCGCATCCTCGCGCGTTCCCTGATTGCATACCGTCAATACTAACGGAATACATAACAGGTCCTTGCGATAGGCTTTCTTCTCGTCATTCTCTCCGCTGCGCTCTTCCACAACTACCTCACGCTCCTCGTTGTTGCGACCTACGTAATCGCACCCCTACCCAACTGGCTTTGCAGCAGAGCAGCAAACCATGATGACTTTATGGAGAGTTCTGGAAACGGTGTGGTCGACTTTGGAAGGTTCTTGACCGGCTTCTTCGTGGTCATGGGTATCGGTAAGTGCCCTCCTGGAATACGCGTTCGGTATGCGCCGTGGGCGGCTGCGTGCCTGCACTCTCACGAGAAAGCGCGAAGAATATATTGAGACCCAAATCAAATATAAAACTGACTCATAACAGCACTCCCAACGCTGTTGTGGCATTCGGCCGAAATCGCAGGAGGTGCCGCAGCCATGTCCATCTTCGGTGGTCTGTTGATTTACGCGACCATCATCAGCTTCACACTATTCTTCCAGGAGCAAGAGGATTTCTGACTAGCCGGTGGAACTCAACAGTGAGGGACCGCACACATACTATTCCCAAGCGCATCGCTTGGCGCCTCGAAAAGAAGTCAAGGTACTTTAGTAATGAAGGCTACATGCCTGGATAGATGAACTGTTGCTACTGCATATTTATGTTGCCTGTACAGTTTTTATGAGCGTTCTTGTACGAGTATGTTGAACATAATGCATTTGTTGAGCCAAAAGAACTACCACGAGAATGTAAATGCGAACTCGTTGATCAACCGGATATAAAACATGACAAAGGCCATTGAATTAATGGAAACTAGCATCTCAAGCATATTCATACATTGCGATCATTGTCGCTCCGCTCAGCGCCTCAACATAAATTATCCTGCGTAACACAACCATTGCTCTGTCCGGATGACGTCGGACAAGCTATACCCAACAGACTTCAACTTCACATAGCATTCTTACAACGCCAGGTTGTACGTGTACTCATCCTCCATGTTCTGCGCAACCCAAAGCACCGCGGAACTGTAACATGTTAGCAAGCATGCTCGCGCATTCCTTCGAGGCTGTGTACTCACCTCAGCATAACCAGCGCATTGGCAACAACATTACCAACGCCCATCCACAGAGTTGGCCATGTGTGCTCTGGCACAACAAACTTCATAACCATGACCACCACACTTCCCGCCAATCCGCCGGCCAGCAGCGCGAAGCCCAGGAACAGCACTAGCCTAGCCTTCCATGCGACACCGTTTCCAGAGTAGGAGAAGCTATCAGCAGAGAGTCGCGACTTGTCAATGCTATTGATGACTAGCATGCCGAGGGCGCTGCAAATGCCCGGGACCCAGTCGATGAAGGTGATATGGACGCGTGGGTCGGAGCCGTTCATCGCCGACTTGGACCATACCGATATGTCGATGAGGGTATAGAAACCGAGAGCGAACTGCAAGGCGATATCAGTATGTGCATCAGCGTTGTTGGTTACATAGAGTAGTTCGCACCAGAGCTCCTGCAATGTAGACGCCTGCGGTCCTTGTATTTGCGCTGTTCAGCCATGCGGGCTTCGGGAAGCGGAAAAGGCGATTTGGACCTTCCATAATGACTTGAGACCTCCGTATACGACTGTGAGATAAATGTGGGTGCGGGCGTTATGAAGAGTCGTTGAGCAGCAAGGCAGGGCGTGATGATGCTGGGGAAGCTGTCGCTGCTGATGCGCCTGCTGGGTTCGCGCGCCTGTTGCCTTGGCGCTTGACGTTCCCCATCGGCAGCTCCAAAACGCCGATCTGCCCAAAAAATAGTTCCCCAGTGCTGCCGTTTATTCATCTCATCTCACAGAACTTTTCTACACACTATTCTTACCGACCCGTTTCCTGCTTTCGCCAAGATGGGCACAACCAAACCGTCTTCTAAGGGCAAAGGCGCCAAAGGAAAATCTGGCGGCAGCTCCAGTAAATCCTCAAAATTGAAATCGAAACCTACTGGAAGTGCGCCGGAGGGCATATCGAAGCGCAAGCAAAAGTCGTTGTCGTTGGCTAAGCCAGGTGGCGAGCCAAAGACCAAATCAATCATGACAAGGGATGGTAAAAAGAAAAAGAGGGTATATACAGAGAAAGAGCTAGACATCCCAGCGCTCAACGGTATCATCCCTGCTGGCATTGCGAAGCCAAAAGGCGTCAAGAAGGGAAAGAAGTTTGTGGATGATCCGGCTAGCATGGTATGGAACTTTTTGTTCCCTTAATTTCTCTTCTGCAGGTTGTACCTCAGGTGACAATCGTACTAACCATGCTACTGTCGTAGATGGCTATCATGTCCGTTGTCAACGCGGAGAAAGAAGGGCACCTCGAGTCCAAGATTGCCAAAGCGCGCCAGCTAGAGGAGATCCGTGAAGCCAAGAGGAAAGAAGCTGAGGCGAGGAAAGAAGACAAGGAGGCCAAATTTGAGGAGAGGAAACAGGATCTCAAGAAGAGGAAGAGGAAGAGGCATAGCGAACCGAGTGCAAAGAGCGATGAGGGAGACAAGATCAAGGAAAAGGACAGGAAGTTCAAGCAAAAGAAGAGGGTTAGCTTCGGTTGAAACGGTGTAAGAATATGAGGCGAACACAGTACATATGGAATTTCGAGTTTTCTATGGAGCATAGGGGCGAGAGGGAGAAAAAAGCAGAGAAGAGCGCTAATTTTCATTACAAAAAGAGCTGTTCTCGAGAGCATCATGCGCAAAGAACGTATGAGTAGAAGCAGCATGAGGGAAACAGTCGATCGGGCAAAGGGCTAAGTCTATACGCGGTCTACGAAATCTAGAGCAAGTCTATGATACCCAAATACCATTCAATGAAAATCACTACCACCACCGCCCTCTGTTCGCTCCTACGCATCGGGCAATATCAGCCTTCGATGGTTTGGATCAAAGATTGGATATTTCTTTCCTTGCAATCCGCCCATATTCACGCCCTCGTTTCCTTCGCCCACACTTTTGGATGCCTCAAAGTCAACCTCCTCGTTCAACTTGGTCAAAAACTTGGACGTTGCAACGGCAAACCATCTTCCGCCGCCCAGCATGAAACTTCCCAAATGTCCACCCCAGTCCGTTGTGCAAAGTAGCACATTGGGATTTTGCTTCACCTCCTGATACGGCAAGCCGGCCTTGTTCGAAATTGGGTCGTCTTCAGCGTTGATACCAAGGAACGGGATACGAACCGCCAGCAGCGCATCCACGCTTTGCGAATCGCGATAGTATGCGCCCTCTGTCGGATATCCCCATGTCGGACACTGAACCTGGCGGTCAAATTCGTGCAGAAATCTACTGCGCAATACAGCGTCAACGTCGAGGCCAGGAGTCTTGGATATCTGCTCACGATGCTGATTGAAAAGGCCTAAGAGGTTTTTACCCATGGTGCGCGAGTAGACATGGAGGCCAAGGTATGTGCGCTGCAGTTCTGTGTTGCAGACTTCGAGGTTCCAGGGGTTGCTGCAGGCAACAGCGGCACGTAGGAGACATTTTTCGCCTTCTTCGCCGCAGTAGTTGGTTAAGATGTTGGCGCCTAGACTGAATCCGACACCGTATAGTGGTCGGTTGGGGAACAGGCTGCGCAGCTCGATGATGGTTTGTCGGACGTCCCATGTTGCGCGGGCATTGAAAAGTCGGGGCGTGGTTATCTTAGAGAGAGCGCAGCCTCGTCCGTTTACTACGCAGGTGGCCCAACCGGATGCTATGAGGGGTGCGAGGGTTTCGCGGAGGTAGACTTCGTGGGATCCACCACTGAGACCGTGAAGGGCTACCAGCATGGGCTTTGAATCCGAGCTTGCAATGCCTTCCCATTCTTCCTTGGTAAAGTTGGTGGTGCGAGCTGGAAGCTGTTCATCCTTTTCTTCTGGCGTTCTTTCTGGTAGATTTGGACTGTCCTCAGACAAATCTACTGCAAAATCGACGGCAAAGGTGCCTGGGTAGACGGAATGGTTTGAGTTGAAGATTTGTCTCTTATAGTAAACTGGTGGGCCCGGGTCTTTGACAGCCGTGTACATGGTTTGCAGGTGGCCGTTGAAAAGGAAGGGGTTCAGGCGACATGGTGGAATCGAGGAGGCAGCGACCTCTTCTAACGTGGTTTTCGATCCAGTCTTTGTCTTTAGAGTCGCAGGGGATTGATGGGATGTGTACGTGGTTTTGCTGTGGCCTAGCAGCCACGATAAGTTGAACATGGCGGCTTTTGCTGGGAATGCAGTGCGCTGGAAACTCGATAATGAAAGGGCTTCTTTTTCTTTTTGTGATTCAATTCTTCTTTCACATGTCTCGTCCGGAATGCCTCGGGATGTGAACAAATATGGGGCTGAAGAATCCTTTCCTATATGCTGACTTTTTCTCAAGGCACGACGATTGTCTGGATGTGTAGAGATCTCGCCTATGATGCGTATAAAACTGTGGAACCTTTTACCCTTACGGCTAGACGACGAGCGAGAACAATCAAATCGATTTCAGACCCAGAACGAAACAAATCTATAGCGCTGGACACATTCGAAAAGAGCCTCGGCTTGTGAATCCACTAGGCAGCATCAAGTGATTCTACAAGCGCGCGTCTATCTGCCAATCGCGCTCCGGTGGCCTGGCGCGTTCGCGACTTCCCATCCTTCGCGATTGCCCATGTCACTCATGTCTTAACATCCTCACCCCCGCTTTCGCCCACCATGCAACGCTTTCGCATTGAATTATCGTGATCCTTTTTCACTGAAGTCTTCTAATGGACCCCCGGTACAACTGGCCGCCGCAAGGCTATCCGAACGGCCAGTATAACCCGTATGCGCCGCCGCCTCCACAACAGCAGCAACCGCCGCCCAACGGCTACCAGCAACAACATGGCTACCCGCAATATCCCCCAATGCATATGCAGATGCCCATGCAACAGGGCTATTCGCAATCACAGCCAGCGCCATACCAGGCCCCGCCGCAGCCCGTCATAACCCGGCCCTCAAATCAGCAGTACCAGCAATACCAGCAGATGCCGCTGCAAATGCAACAGCCACAACATATGCAGCAGCATTCAACGCAGAATTCACAGCAGTATGTTCAGCAGAGCCCTCAGCAACGCCCAAAACAACCGCAACAGCATATGCAGCAGCCTATGCAACGACTTCCCCAGCAATCTCCCCAACAGCCTCCACGACAACCTACCCAGCAGCCTACCCAGCAACCCATCCAACAACCCGTCCAACAACCTGCCCAGCGACCTCCCCAACAACCGCAGTATCGATCACAGCCACAAGTAGTAATTTCAGCGAGGACACCTAACTATGGGTCCCCTATGCAAATGCAACCCCTGCGGATACGGCATGTGCAGGTGCCAGTACAACGTACAAGCAGCGCGGGGATTCCTCAGACAGATGGTTCGGTCGATCAGCAACGCCGATATAATGCACAACGGCCGCATGTTATGCCTGTCGCGAAGCCAGTCCAGCAGTCATCGTCGCAACAAGAGAATGGACCTAGACCCCAGCCACGACCCATGAACACGCCGATACAGAACCAGAACCTGCAGCGAGCGCCTCTTCAGCCACAGACTACTCCTGAACAACAGCGTGTACTACCCCCTACCCAGACGCCGACCAGCCAGTATGCAAGTCCGAGTACACAGCCGCCTTCGTCCAAACCGAAGATGCACCCTCAGGTCGTCATACCTCGAGCCTCTTCGTCCCACCAGCTTACACCAACGAAGCGTGCACATGTTCCTCAAAGGGCCCTTCCTGCTGAACTCTCCGACCTGCTTCTTACGGCAGCGGACGAATACATTGCTGCCGCACGGGGTATGGGATCACTTTTGGGGAGTCAAAGAAAGGAAGCTGATGTCAAACAATACTACAAACTTATATCTACTGCTATGGGGTGTATGGATGCTGTGTTGAGGGATTTTAATATGCCACCTAGGGATGAAGCAAAGTTGCGCCTAAGATATGCAAGTCTTATGATAGAAGAGACCGACATTGAGGCTACGGATATTTCAAGTCGCATTGAAGAGATTCTTTCCAAGCAAATATCACTGTGTGGCAGACATAGATTACAGGATTTGAAGTTTGCTGCCCTCCATCTCCAAGCGCGGTACCAGTTCAAGACGAACCATCGAGCCGGTTTGAAGTCTTTAGACAAACCAATATCTGAAGCAGAGACTTTTCAGCACATTGCTTGGGTGTACGCATTGCGCTTCCTCAAGGTGACATTGGCATTGCAAATACCAGGTCGTGTGGAAATAGTCATGGTTCTACAGCAATTGCACGCGATACAGGGCCATGCGGAACGACGTGGAGATCGTGCCATCTATGTGGCGTGTTGTGCGCTTGAAGCGATGGTCCACCTGCGGTCTGGCGCCGCAGATCGGCTTGAGCAAGTTCAACGCGCTATTGCAGCAGCGCGGAGTCTACAACTTCAGGTGTCAGCTAAAGATCTGGGCTCTTTCGGCACTCTGATTGATGTCATTGATATTGCTAGTGGCATCCAGACTGGCCGACCAGACACACGGAAAGCGACGTCCCTTCTCGAAGCTATATTGGGCAAGAAGGACGAAAAGGGGGGTTCTGAAACCGGAGTCTTTACTGTTCTCATTGAACGAAGCTATGGTGGTAATTTGACGTTTGATACAGGTGGCGTGTTCAGGAAGAACGCTGAGAGAAAAGATGAACTCGTTTTTGCTTGGCTTCCACGGGAGGACCTCAAAGCACTGTGCTTTCACATTTGTGCTCTGGAGCATCATGTGCATGAGAAGGGCTTGATATACATGAAGGAAGCTCGTCAACGATTTAGGGAATCCGCGAAGCGTCGAACCCTCATGGGCATACCGCCTTCTCTTGCATTCGCTCGGATTGAGTGGAACATGATGTTGGAATGGTATTCTATGTTCGCTATCGGACTCATGGCTTGCTCCCGAGACAATCACGCAATGGCTGAAGATGTTCTTGGTGGATTGAAGAAGCGTATTGCTCTGCCTCCATACAACAATCAGGAGGCCTTTGCACGCACCCTTGCATACCTTTCATCTGTCAATGATCAGGTCAATGGCAATCTTGAATCTGCATTGATAACTTCTCCTGGAGAAGTTCTTGCAATACCGGAGAAAGGTCACGCGGTCCCGGCTCGAGCAGATATAGCAGTCATGGCAGCATTGAACCGCTTACTCATTTTTCGTGATCCTAATCACCCACAACATTTCCAGTCTAACACGCTGCTAGAGCAACTAAAACCATTTTGCGAAGACCATCCAAATCAGTACGTACGTATGGCTTTCCGCCTCGTCCATGCCTTCCACGGCGAAGCTGCCGCCATCTCCCACCAGAAGAAGACTGTCCAGCAAGCCGTCGGCATAGCCCAAGAGATTTCTCAAAAGACGCAAAACTTTGAGTTTGTAGCCATGACAATGTGCTACTTTGTCGCGCGCTTCTTCGCCGATACAGTGGGTGAAAAGAGTATCCAAGCTATCCGTGCAGCGAGATCACAGGCAATCAAAGGTCGGAAGCCTCTGTGGATGGCCGTCGCAGCTGGTCTGTGTATTAACACATATCGGCGTAATGGGCTTATGGATGAAGCAGCCAAGGCTATGAGAGAGTTTGAAGCCGTGAGACCACAGTTGCCATTTATACTTAAAGGTGAAGGCGATTTAGATGCTGAGGGCGAAGATGATGTTGATGCGGATGGTGATATCGATATTGTTGGTTAGAAGGGGGGGTTTATTTTCTGCGTACAGTTTCTTCTCTCTTTTTCCAACTCGGTGTATCGAAGCCTTTTCTGTTCTTGCATTTCTCTGGCGTCATATGGAGGGGCTTGTGTTATGTAATCTGGTTCACGATACCATATATGTGGGGTTTTAACTCGGGTGCTTGTCTACAAATAATGTTTTTCTCGGGCGAAGAAATGGCGTTCATGTAATAAATACAATTCTTCTTTTTTGGTTCCAGTATTCTTGCACTTTTGACACTTGCCTTTGAAAATGCTTTGATTGGCGATGATCTCATGCCTCTGGTGATTCAGATTTTTCAGTAAATACGACTTGCTGGCGTTGAGTTCATCTTATATTCCTTGATCAAGATTTTAGACGGGAGCGTCTCGAGAAAAAGAAATGTTTTCCAGAAACGCTATTGCAGATGGGCAGACGATGAACACAGTTGTTGATGAACCACTTTTTACTCGTAAATCGTAGAATTATGAATCACTCTAGGTTTTCAACTATAACTACTATTCAAAGAAACCGTACTGTGAAATTTAAAGTGTTGAATGAGCTATTCAATGCTGCGTTTCTGTCTATTTTTGGTAGTACAACGTGGTTCATCGGCTTGACGTGTTCATGCACTGACCATATTCGTTACTGGATGAACTATGATTACCGCCTGGTCATTTTCGTTGGTTGGACATATTCATTGTCCGACCAGGCTCATCGACTAACCACTTACAGTATCTTTCCCAATTTCCCATCCTTGCTTTACCGCAATGCCATTGGACAAATATCTCTTTTGGGTAGTCCTTCAGGTCATACGGAAATGCGGGGCGTATGCCACTGTCTGCTATCTACCAAGCAATGTTGGCGTAGTTTTAGTTATCATAGTATATTTGAGAGCTGTCCGTATAAGTAATAAGGTTACAACGATCGGATGGCTCGGAAGCTCTACCCCGCACACAGCAGAGAGCATAAGAAGAGAACCTTGTACGCACGTAGATAGGCAAGAAGAAGAATTTTGAATACACACACCTGTCTTTTGGCAAACCTCCTGCATTCGTGCAAACCCCCTTTAGCCCCGTGTGCACATGCTTCGTACCTTGCTGTTTGCACCCGGTCCACGCTTATGCTAGCTAGCTACAGAGCCCATTCAACAAGAGCCTTAATAGTAATTTGTCTAACTATCATTAAGACTGTACATTTCCGTTTGCACTGTGCCTCCTCGTGCATCTAGTGTTAATTACCGTCTTTTGTTTTAACGACATACAACAATGCGTTGGTTGACTATAAGATGTTACTGAAATTCCGCGCTCATGAAGTCAACAATAGAGTTGAGCAGCCAAAAGGGAAAAACAATAACAGATCTTTCAGATCCTCTCTGCAGGATCCGCCCTGCCCTACCAGACAAAATTTCACTGAAATCTTCATTTGGACGATGTTGTAGTAACGTGTTTATAGTCCTCGCCAAGTCATCTTGCATAATCTTCAACTGCATACAAAAATCAATACTAGAAGCTACTGTTGCACAGGATACAGCGATCATCCCAAGAAGCTAAACTTTCGCCTGTACAACGGTATTATTATTATTATGAAATTAACTAGATGTATACAGCTGTTAGCACCTTGTCACTGTCGGAATATATAACCCCGACTCCTCCTTCTCTTCCCATTCGACCGTGAAACTGGACGTCACTACATCTAGATGGGACAATCTTTCTCAGAAAGCGAAATATAGTTCAATGGAACCACTGGCATGTTCCTATTGTAATCGACGTTGTATAGGTAGCAGTCTCCGCCGTTGACGAAGATGGCAAACTTGCATTGGTCTTGGGATCGACAGTTCTGAATACAGGCAGAGTTATCGCTCACGGTTCGGACATTGTAGGCTGCGGATCCGTCTTGACCGCTGGCGTAGCCATGTTGGCCGCATACGAGAGGCTCAGGAGTGGGTTCAGGAGTTGGCTCAGGAGTCGGCTCGGGAGTAGGTTCAGGAGTAGGCTCAGGAGTAGGGGTAGGAGTAGGGGTGACAACCGGCTCTACGCAAGGCCTGTCATACAGTTGAGCTCTCTCGGTGTTGGTAAATTGAGTGACCTGAGACAACGGAATGGTGAAGATATAACAGGTGGTACTCGAGTACACGAAGAAGAACTGGCAACTGGGATTCTGGAGACAGGACTGAGAACACGCGGCAAGGCTGGACCCAGGAGTCGTAGACTGCAGACCTCTGGATGACGTTGGGTACTTCGCAGCTCCACAGTTTTCAGGAGCAGGCTGAGGAGTCGGTTCAGGTGTTGGTTCAGGCGACGACTCGGGGGTAGGTTCAGGTGAAGGCTCGGGAGTTGGCTCAGGAGTAGGCTCAGGAGTTGGCTCAGGTGAAGGCTCGGGAGTAGGCTCAGGTGAAGGCTCGGGAGTTGGCTCAGGAGAAGGCTCGGGAGTTGGCTCAGGTGAAGGCTCGGGAGTAGGCTCAGGTGAAGGCTCGGGAGTTGGCTCAGGAGTAGGCTCAGGAGTTGGCTCAGGTGAAGGCTCGGGAGTAGGCTCAGGAGTTGGTTCAGACGAAGGCTCAGGAGTAGGCTCGGGTGTAGGCTGATGCGAATATACTACAACAGCTGACGAGGTAGTGCAAGGCGGCTTTGCACCAGAGCAGTTTCCATACAGTGGGTTGCATCCCCTGCCACAGTAGTTACGATTACCCCCACAGTAACCACGTTGGCTAGCTTCATATCAGCTCTACACACTTCCCATTCGTTATTCCAGAACTTACTCGCAGCAGTCTCCGAACTTGGAGCCCAGACACGTGGCACCGTTGGTAGCGCATCGGCCATCTTCCGAGATTTTCGGATACGTGACAGGTCCTGATGCAGGATACGTAGCTCCCTGGACGGCTTGTACAGTGGCGAAGGCCGTCAACAGCAAAGTGTTGATACTTGGCATTTTAACCGGTTATTATATATGGTAATGACAGTGGATGTACGTATAAAGACACAGAACTTAAGAGAATGTGGGGCCTGTTACAACAAGAACTTGTGAACAGTAACGAGCATGTTGAACAGAGGGTGAGCCTCTTTTTATCATAGGAACCCATCACTAGCAAAACATACATGGAAACTTACCTCTGACTCAACTCAAAGACAACAAACGACCGTATGCAGCTTCTGGCCCAATATCGCTCTCGCTAGGCTTGGGTCTACAGTGACATCAGGCGATGAATGGACAGCCACCGTTAGTATCTTCAGTGTCGAGACCTAAGTTTTGTCGAGCTAGAGCGAAAGCAGCGCAATCTAAGAAATGTGGAAATGGAGGAGGCGCAAATCGCTAGTCCGAAGATTCGGTTGTTCGTGGCGTTAAGCCTTAAGCGAACCTAGTATTGTACCCCTATACGCGCCAAGCTGGGTGGCCTCATTTCCCTGAGGCTGAACTTGATTCTTTTTTTGCAACTCGCTTACCTTTAGTAGTCAGGCACACACTTAGGGCTATGTAAGTGCAAACGCCCCAGATTTTCCACGGGGATGCCGGCGGTGAATTGGGTGCTCGTGATACGCTAGCCTGATAAGATACTAGTATGAACGGATCGGTTAGCAAAAAGAACATAATAACAAGCCAGAGTTGCAATTGTGGATTCGAAGCCGAAGTTACCAGAGGGTGATCTAGTTGTGCTGTATGTGCCCTGTTACATTGGTATCACTACCTGGGAACTTCGTAATGGACTTGTTGGCTGGTCATGCTACGCTCAATGTAGACCTGTTCAGAGGGAAGTATGACCCGAAGGATGTCTCCTACCAGATTGCGGACGATTGAAAGAACTTCCAGAAGCGATTACTTAGAGGTTATGGAGGTTGTGCCAAAGTGACCGGTACAACTCATTGAATATCTTCTGGGCACATGCAAGAATCGGGCGATAATGTAGAGATGCATCAAAAATGAATAATCCAGAAAAAAACATATACACATTGGAAGGAGGACCTATATGCCATCGGATCTCTACAGCTGAACTTAATGTGAAAAAAAGCCTCCGGCCATCCTTCCATCTGTTATTACTCATTCCCCAAGTTATGTACAATGTTACGTGGAAAGCTAAACCAGATCTGTCAAAACTCAATCTCTCACGCTTGTGCTGTGCAGCTGCCGTCGTTGATATCTCCGAATATAGAGATGGAGCTGATGTCGAAAACCTCGTCCCTGAAATTGAACAATGTGTGAGAGATATTCTTGATAGAGGCCATTCCAGTAGTATCGACAGGCCCAAACACAACTGTTTCGCCCTGAAGGTTCGCAGCATTTGCAAGGGCATCTGGAAATTCAGTGCAATTATTGCCATCGTTAATGTCGCCGAAAATGCTGATCGAAGAGATGTCGAAGACTTCACCTTGAGCATTGACGAGTGTGAGGGCTACATCGGACAATGGGACTTGTGGCAGAGTAAAGGGGCCGAAGAGCGTTCCCAAGCCAAGCTGGCGCGCTTCGCTAGCTTTGGCCAGCGGCGAAGGGCGCTGGTCATACTACTGTAGAGTAGCGGGAGGGTTATGATGATAGGCTTGGTGAGCATGATGAAAGAGGTAGGAAAAGACAGAGTTTAGTGTGTCAAGTGTCTTGGGATAGAAAGAAGCCTGAAAGATATTGAGAAAACTGCCTGACGCAGGTTTTTAGGTCTTGTTCACGGTCTTTATATTCATCTGTATTCAATAGAGCCGTTTTTACTACACTTCACGGGCCGATATATCAAGTGTTCAAATGAGACAAAATCGAGCTTTCTCACTGCCATCGACTCATTGTTCTCGAACCAAGAGTGGTATGATCCATCGGCAACCTATTGCTAGTGACACTACACCACCTTTGTTAATCTGCGTTGTTTAAAAACAATACCAATCGCAAGCCAAGATCTGCTCTGGTCATGTGTTCTCATGGGCAACGATTTCGTGCAGATGCCATCGTATCTGATGTATAGCACAAGGCTGAGTTGGTATAGTTTGGCCGATATTGTAATATTCAGTTCGGCCCGCACATGTTATGCCTCATACTGACTACCAAATCATACCAAGTGCTCACTGAGACCCTGGTAATAAAAAGAAAAACACTCGCTTCTTCTTCTCGAACAAATTCTTACAAGGCCGCACACATCAATCTCGGCAGCAAGCAAGTATTCTTGGCGACTTGGAAACTGGCACTCTTTGAGTTCGGTTTGGTGCTGACATACAAGAGCGTGTGACCAAACTGCTTCAGTGATTTTGACCAAACCACTCGGCCATGTAATAAAACCATTAACTGGCGCATCCAAATAAGAGGGCATTATGGGTCCATCGTCAAACTCAAATTTAATTCAATATTGAATGCATATATTCTCTCCAAGAAACTGCACCCCAATCACTGGGAATCGCTAACCGGTCCGTCTGACCAACATACCTAGAGTAGCTACACCGAAAACTATCGGGCCATCTGTGTAAATTCAGACATAAAACTAATCTGGCCTGCATAGCCGCTGGATCTACGCAAAGGTAGCATCAACAAAGGCCGCAAAGCGAATCTGCCTTTGTCAGCACTAGAAGCTGCACTGCCCCTCTCAAACGACCTAGAACCTGAGTCATCCCCATGTCAAACCCATGTTTTGACTACAAAGGTGAATCAGTATGAAGAAGGTGCCACGACCGCTAAGAGCAATGTCCCAGACTTCCCCAAGATACGCCAACTCCGATCGCAAAACCAACCAGTAAGCTATTCCTCCGAGCCTCATTAGAAACAAACGAAATAGTATATCCGTATCTCAGACAAACAACTCTATACCATTCAGCCTACCCAAGAAAAAATGGCGCCTAGAACTCAAGATCACAGGATCTGTCCAGTAGTACGGATAGGTACTATCCATATTAAGTAAACCCGAACTAACAAAGTCCTACCACAATCCTCCCGATCTCAATATCAAGGGCCGATGTTAGCAGCAACGAACTACCCCATGAGTTAGTTACTACATACTCATCACGTCCCTTGGAACCACAACTATTTAAATTGCGCAGCTACGAGGGCTAAGAATGAGACACGCTGAGATACACATACTCCATGCTACTATCCAAATCAAGTAGGTTCTCAAGCTTGTCACGCTCTTGGTACTGTCCGGTTCGCAGCATGGAACCTCCCACACGAGAGACAGGTAGAACGAACTAAGCAAGGATGAGTAGACTTGAAAGACGAGGGGAAACAAAAGGGCAAATGGGGAATTTTTCTTCATTGAGCAGGCGACATGTCAAGGGCATTTGGACTTTGATCTAGCGCAAAGTCCGACCCCCCTCCCTCCCAATCCCCACCAAAGTACCTTACGCACCTCATTCACATCTTGGTGGAACAAAATACTACTGCAACAAAAACAAGCCCCACTAACCAAACGAACGCAACAACAACCAAGCAACTACTACGCAGCAGCGCTACAAATCAAACATTTCATCATCTCTACAGCGACTAAATCCAAACTCCAGATACTACCCTATATCCCCTCCTCCCCCTCCATATCCACCGATCCTTATCCCCACCCCAACTTCCCAAAAAAACAAAGTCATATTCCGGTACCGGGAGTCGAACCCGGCTCTCGTCGGGCGCTCTTCATCAAGCGATGAAAGCGACGGATGCTAGCCGATCTGATTTCCTTATTAGTCTCTTTGTCGCAATACAAGTGATTGTGAAGTGAGAACTTACACACCATACCGGAGAAGATACTTGATGAAATGTGGCAAAATTTTAAATTTTATATATAAAGTTAAGTTATGTATGCAAGTGCAGTTAATGGGGGAGGGGAGGGGCGGGAAGGATTGATAGGGTCCCACTGTTTAGCTAGTTAAGAGGCGAGAGGATAGCGAGGGGAAGGAGGATTTTGATGGGGAGGGGTGGATGTTACGTAATGCACTAAATGACTAGTTCCATTTTCGCATCTCACAACATTGCGTTTGAGTTGGTAAAATGCGTATCTCCTATCACGATGTTCTAATTATGATTGATTAGGCACAAGCTGCACCTCACAAATAGCATTTTACGTACATATTTTCATATGTAGGAAAAAAACCTCATTCCGTTTTCATCCAGGATAAAAAAGTACCGATAGGATACATGTATGGCAGTAAAAAAAAGAGCAAGGTTTCTTGAACAAACGAACGCTGATATTGACTTACCAGAATAATCATACACATCATTACAATACTTTGTATCGAGCCCATCATGATATGGCCCCCGTGCATAGAGGGCGTTGTAGAATATCCTCCTCACGACGAATAGCGCCATGTTTCTGCGCCATGGACCTTTGAGTCGGGCTGTGATGGCTCAGATACAGGCTTCTCTTGATCGGGTGCAGCTGCAGTATCATACTTGCCATCATCGCTGATGGGGCTAGGCGTTGGTCGCAGTGGCTCTTGTGGTGTCGGAGACGGCTTTTTACTTTCGGATTCTTCTTTGCTCGTAGGTAAATCTTGAGAAAGGCTCGAGCGAGGACCTGAAGGCGGATAGCGCGACTGCGGCTCTTGTGGTGAAGGAGCAGTCACCGAAGGCTCGCTTGGTGGGCCCGTTGTTGTAGCCAGCTGTTTAAGCATTTGTTCCCACTTTGGCGCTTCTGTAGTCTGCGTTGTCCGCGCCATTTCGCGCTGGAAAGCATCAGACGATTGGAATTGTGCAGATGGCTTTGGTACAGATGAACTTGTAGGCGGTGACTCGTAGTACTCCTGGGGAGGTATAGACCCTGTTGGTGCTGCGGGTTTCGGTGCAACTGTAGTAGGCGTACCACTCGCCCTTGACATCGGAGGCTTTGGCATCCACTCAGGGGTGATCCCACGATCCAGACTATAGGGTGATATGTAAGTTTTTGTCCTCCGTAGATAACAGTTTCTGAGGTAGGGGTAATTCATAACATAGGACAAGTATTCAGTGGGGGATTGGGCAGCGTAAATGATGTTAGAGGAGGGTGTGACGGCGTACATTGGAGGTTTGGGAGGCCCAGAAGGGTTGCTCGGCATGCTTGAGATCGACGAGCGACCATTCGATTGCCCTTGAGCCTGACGGCCAGGTGGACCATAAGCCGGTGCCACACTTGGTACTTGACCATGTGTGTACGACGATTGACGAATGTTCTGAGCATATGGGCATGGTGGCAAGACATTAGCATGTGGCGGCGCTTGCGCATACTTTTCAACGCCGCTGAGCGTCGGCCCAGATGTTGCTGGTTGTGCCTTCCATGAAGCAGTTGAGTAGCTTTGTGGAGGAACATATGGATGATATTGTAGTTGTTGCTGAGAGGGATGCAGCGGTCGATGCGAGAGGTAGCCCTGGTTTGACTGTTGGCCGTACTGCCCGTGTGGCATGCGATGATCATAACTCACGTTTGGTTGATGTGCAACGGGCGAATTGGGGTTCTTGCGAGTGTCCGGATTATATACTGGTGATCTGAAAGGCGCTACGACCGGGTCTTTTGGCTTGTAACTGTACGGCCGCCCAGTCGGCATATATTGCTGCACAGGGGATACAGCGATAGGTGCTGGTTTGAGCGGATAGGAAGCCGGGTAAGAAGCACGATGGAATGCTGGTACTGGAGGAGGTGGAGGTTTGACAGTATCGAGGAAGTTGCTCTTTGGGTTGTTCCTCGGCTTCGCAGGGTTCTCAGTGTACTGTGGCCTGGCCTCAGTTGACAACTTTCCGATATAGTACCACAACTGGTCTTCCTTGCTAAGGTCGACCTTGGCTAACTTCTGCGTGACCTCAGGAGCAGTGTACCATTCAGCCCATTTCTGTTCAGAGTTAGGGTCATGGAAAGGATCGCCTATCTCAGGCACCCCATCTGTACGATTGGTAATGTCGAGAGACGCATCGCTTTCCTTTAGATGCTCTGGCAGTGGTTTAGCGTTCGCAGATGGCTTCAACCTCTGAGATTCATCTGGATGAAGCTTCAAGATATACTTCCACTCAACCTCGACACGATCACTATACAGGTTAGCATATTAGTATAATCGGAATCCACTTTACGTACCCATCAGGCAACACGTCTACCAAAACAGCCTGCTCACCAGGCCTATTCTCCACGACCTGTGCACCGTAGATTTGGTACATCTCACCACCCACATACTGGAACTGGATAACGTCCTTGGGTTTGAGGGTCTTGCCGTATGACATGACATACTTGTCCTTCTCAAGTGCTTCAACGTCGACCGTCTTGTTGTTCCTCTTCTTCGGTCGATGGAAGCGGCATCGGAAATCGTAGCCATCGTAAAAGTACTCTGTACCCTCTTCGTCAAACGTAGGCATCGGTCCAAGGTCTACCTGTACTCCAGCTGCCACAGCACAGGTGGCGTGGAAAGCCCTGGTGCACTTCTTCTGAGAACACTGGAAGACAGCACCGCGCTTCGACCGACAGTAGTTGCACTTGAGTTCGAGACGATCCTTGCCAATGTTGGTCACATTGCACACTGTTTCTATGTCGTTCTTTTTGACAATGTACGTTTCGGGTGTGTAGTCAGCACAGATGCGATGTGCCTGCATGCCATTGTCGGTTTGTAGCAGATCATCATACTCGACATCGTTGGGACAGAGGATACAAGGCATGCCACGACCAGGGATTCGGATGCGAATGCGGATGCGTTTGAGCTTCTTCGGTCGTGACGATTCCTTGGAATCTTCCTTCCCTCGCTTCCTTTTGTTGCCAGTAGATTTGCGGCTAGCTTTGGCTTTGGTCTTTCCAGCAACGCTAATAGGAGGGCTAGGCAGACGATCAGCGCCATCATCCTCATCCTCTTCATCGTCCGTCTCTTCATAGTACTCTGGCGTTGGTTCACCTCTCAGCTTACGCTCAATCTCATTGACATCAACCCAGACACTGTCAGATTCGCACATGCATTTCTTCGCAATCCTGCCGTAGCTCAACCACGACTCATTTGCAAAATTGACCGACTCTGCGCAATTGTAACCAATGTTGTAGCCGGAATGGTAGCCATAGGGGTAGGTGATGACGAATTCACCTTCGTAGTGAACAAGCCGGTTGACCTTGATATTGAAGTCTCGCTCTAGGCGCTGTGGAGAGATCAAATAAGTCTTGTGACGAAGAAACTGCGAGCAATGCTTCGCATCATTCGGCCATATGGTCTGCATTGCAGCTTCAAAGCGACGGGCGTCCTCTTGGGATATGCTGTACCATTGCTTGGGGGCACCAAAGTGAATGTAGTTGATACTGTAGAGATCCACATCCTCCAAATGCCAGGCAAACGTCGCTTTCCACATACCCAGATACAGGTAGGCGGTGTTGACACCAGGGACTTTGGTTCCAAGCACGTCGAGAAGGTTGGGCAGTTTTGCTACATTCCAAGACGTTGTGCTGTCATCGAAAAGAGAACCTGGCATATCTGCGCCGTACATTGGTTGACCGTAGTTGATAGTCTTCCAGTAGTTATCCTCGAGCTCCTTGCAACGTTCGGCGGTGTACTCTTCGAGGCCGGGCAGGCGGTAGTCAAAGTTTTTAAAAGCAGCCTCGTCAACATAATCAGCCATGGCACCCCTATTGTTCAGTCGTCGAGACGAAACAGACTTCTTCTCATCAGCAGCTCTGGGCTGTCGACCACGTGCTCTGGTGGGTGTCGCGGCCCGGGGTTCCTTCTTAACTCTTCTTGAAGACCTCTTCTCCTCTTTTCCAGGCGACGTCGGTGTAGGGGGAACATCCATGGGCTCTTCGTCGTCGTCATCGTCATCAGCCAGCTCCTTTTTCACCTGACGCCTTCGGGTGGGGCGACCAGGTCCACGCTTGGGTGTTGGTGAGGCATCATCGTTCTTTGAGGGTGCGGCTTGGGCTCTTGTGAAGCGGGTTCGAGAAGGAACCTCTGGGGCAGCTTTCCGCCGCTCACCTCGCTTGGCTGGTGGCTGATGATGCGGCTCATCCGTCACTGCCCTCCACTCTGGTAGATTGTATGATCGCTGCTTCTCAATGTTCGCTTGTGTATATATGCCATGCTGCCCGTTGAACTCTTGCGTGATTGGATTCTTGACTTTGATGCTCTTGACAGCTTCGGTAAGGTCAGGGAGGGATTCGCGCCTATCGTGCCATTAGTTACAAAACAGTAATTGGTAACAATCGTGTTGACATACCATTCTGTCGGCGGAATGACCTTGATTATGCCAGACTTCATGCCATACTTATCAACTTTATCGATGAAGCGCTTAAAGTTGCGAAACTGGTCCATTGTCTGTAGAGGGTAAAGTCAGTACCATGAAAACTGCTTTTGCGTGCGTCATATCTGTAAGCACATGGCGCGCGTCGCCATTGCTTTCTGGAGCAGCTCATGTGCATCTTTGCGACGTACCGGCTTGAACACGGGTATCTTTCCCCCTTCGAAGTAGTGATCGGGCTCGATGTCTTCACCGTCATCGCTATCAATATCTGAAAGTTCCGACGACATATCCTCAAAACGTTTATCATTGTCTTCGCTCGTAGGCGGCGTCAGAGCGGGTTTGTTGGTGGCGTCATCATGCGGAACAGGTGGTGCCTCGACCGAAGGCACGACGTCTTGCAGCGCCTCCATAGTAAAGGCAATCGACGCACAAGAGAGTTTTGTTGTATAGAGGAGGGAGGGGGTCGTTGGCGACTGATGATTAGGGTTGCGGAGACGATGGGGTCAACATGGGTCGCTTTTCCGCCACGAAGGGCGCGCGTGAATCTAATAGCCCCGCGACAATTTTTACGGGAGCGCAGAAGCTGTCCTGGACTTCTGGTGTTGTCAGATAGCGAAATCGCAAGTTGTCAGGGCAGATAGACGGCTGAGAACACCAGGAGGCTAGGTGTGCAAGAATGAGGAGGTTGCAGGCTCGCAGTCTGTGCGCGTACTCAGCTAGTAATTAGCGTGCATAGACCCCGGCTTGTCGACTGATGATCGAGCCACCTTTACCACCTAGGCGAAGGCGTGGGATGCAGCCACTATCGCTTTCTGTATGCATTACAGAGCTGAAGGAAGTGAAGAAGGGGCTGGCTCTTTACTGTTGGGTATAGGGAGGTTCCTGAGCGGAATAACGCGCAAGATGTAGATCAGGTGCGACTCCAAGCGGCATGCACGTCATCCAAGGTCACATCAGTAAATCTAATCTGATAAGATTGCAGCCTTGCCAGCGACCAGTCTGCCAGGGTTTCCTCTCCAGACATCTGTGGTTAGGTGCAAGGAGCGCGACGATCAATTCCAACACATTATTCAAGTGTCAGTTGCGTATCATGCGCAATGTAACAATTGGCTTTATAGTCAAACTCTTCGTCTTGCACGCATAGTAAGCTTGAAACAATGTACCTGGATTTAGGGGTTAAGCTTTTCTGAATGGCGCCCATCTCAACGGTTGCAAAACCCACTAGTTCGTTCGTCCCAGCACTGCAAAACTACACCCCACTAGTATACGGAACAGGCTCATACTCGGCAAAAGGTCTTTGCGAAATGTGTGTAATTTGTTCCCTATTCGTATATGTGCATGCGTCAATAGTCGCATGAGCCGTACGTCAGTGTTGGTGGACTGCCCAGTGACACCACAATGCCGGGATAAAGGCATCACACCACAGCATGGACAACTTGAGGCAGTGATTGTGTCTCTTTTTCTGTAGAACCAAGAGACCCAATCGAGCTCGGCTACATTTTGGAACCATCACAAGCTATTGCAGCCTCTAGTGACGCAGTGCTGGTTTTGTTCAGCACTCGCGTCGAGCTCACCACCAACAGACCTCTCTGTTACAGGGCCTTTTGAGGAAGAAACCTAAAGCAAAGCGAAGTGTATTGTCACTTGGGTTGGCTGCACTGGCCCTACCTTGGTCTCCTCCACGTGGGGCGTGACAAGGACAATAGTCTTTAGTCATGGCAGGGTGCGTGCTGCCAACTCCACACCGACTCGTCGTACTCGCATTCGCCAATCGGAGTCGTTGAGCAGCCAGTACATCCCCCATGCACCTTCCCCGGATCGACACGCCGCTACTGCCAGGGGCAAGCCGAGCTGTCATTATCATCGTTTGCCCATGCTTCAATGCCAAGTCACAACCTCCTCTTGCCCATCAAATCCACAAGTCTTTCGCGATAAACGCAAAAGCACCTCACGCACAAGTCAACCAAAATTAAAACAATCGTACAAGCCATGTTTTTTGAGCGCCAGATCATCTCCCAGAATATAGTACAGTGTCCCATACCCGAAGAAATAGAGATCCTATGCACCGATGCTATGCTACCAAATCCACTAGGCTGTACATTACGCCTATCAGCTCTTCATAACTCATTCTGCCCATACACTCCATGCAAGAGCATCCAAACCCTTCGCGCATGCAACTGTTTTTCTGCGTGTACGAGCCTTTTCATAGGAATGCTACACTCCTGCCTTACGATGATTCAACTCGGGGACCGCCACGGAAACCGCCACGTCCTCCCCTGAACTCTCCACGACCACGGCCACGGCCACCACGGAATTCGCCGCGGGGTCCACCTCGGCCTCTACCCCTGTATCCGCCGCGATCACCGCCAGCGTGACCTCCTCGTCCCCGACCGCCACGGCTGTGATGGACTTGAGAAAAGCCGTCATTAGCAGCGGCAGGGCCTGCGGGCGCCGAACCTTGCTCGGGAGTGTCGTCAGCCCAGCTCTGGGTGCTGTTGGGGGCAGCAGCAGCGTGTGATGTCTCAGTTTCGGCAGCGTCTCGCGGAACTATCTCGAAAGATTCGGTCAGAGGGTCGTCACTTCCAGCCTGCTGCTTGTCCCATTGGGCCTGAGCTGCAGCGTTCGCCAAGTCTGTTCCAACGTTGGCTGCTGCCGGTACCTCTGAAGGCTCTGCCACAGCTTCAGTAACAGGCTTTGCGCCAGCCTCAATCTCGGTAAGTCCGGCGTTGGCAATGGTTGGGTCGGACACAGCCTCAGGAGGGGCAGCTTGGTGTTGCGCAACATCATTTACCCAAGCTTCTTCCGCAGCGAATGGAGCTTCCTCAAGTGCAGCTTGCTTCACCTGAGAATCTATACACAGTCAGCTCATTTGTTCTCGCACAGGATTCTCCATAACCTACAGGTGATGCCCAGCACGACACCTTCAGTTGATGGTACGCCGTCGCTCGCACCGTCAATCAGCTTCTCAGCTGCCATGACAGCAGCAGCATCTCCTCCGTAGACCTGGAGAAGAGCACCCTCAAAAGCCTTTGTGAGATCCGAATCGTCGTCCTCTAATTGGCGACGTGCGGCAGCAGCTCTCAAGAAGCGGGACAGGGTCAGGAGCTTCTCCTTGACAATCCTCTGTTGCTCCAATTTAGCCTCGGCCTTGATAGTCTCCCTCAATATCTCGAGTTGGCTAGAATGTGTCTTGGAGAGAAGCTCCTTCTCCTTGGCGAACTTGGCCTCGAGCTCATCACCGTACTTCTTATAGTTGGTGTATTGCTCCTCGTACTGTGCGAGCTGAGCCTGGAGGCCCGGTTTCCTCTCAGCCTGGGCCTTTTGGTCGGCGTTAATCTTGCGAGAGGTGAGGAGCTCGTCAAGGGAGACGCCGGGGTTGGCTGCGATTATTGAGTCGACCTTTTGGGTTGCGCTCTACATATTCGATGTCAGCAAGGGCTAGTGGGAGGGGTAAAGGGGCACGCTGATCTTACCAGCTTCTTGTTGATGTTGCGGATGTTTCTATGCGCCCGGTTGTTAGCATACGGCTTCTTTGCGAATGGGGTGTCTGGCTATGATGCGGAGAATTGCAACTTACTTCTGGACCTCGCGAAGGTATGAGTTATCGCTGTCTGCGCCATTGGCCTTGCCTGCAGCCTCGGAGCCACCTGCGCCGGCTTCAGACGCTGTCTTTTCGGGTGCAGCTGGCACCGCAGTGGCTCCTTCCTGCTTGCCCTTCTTCTTGCGAGCACTCTTGGACTCCCCTGTTACCAGGTTCTGCAGCTTATTGACTACCTCCGAGGCCATTGCAGTATTCAATTCTGCGGATTCCTATGATTTAAGTGACTTCTACACGTGAGTCGCGTATTTGAATTTGAAGATGAATTCGAGCTTGTTTGTCGTGTGAGTTTGAAGTGGATGGTTTGGGCACATGGTCGCCCACCCTCAACGTAACAGCGAAATTAGCGTGGGCACTAGCGCTATCGTGGGCATGACGCACCCCCCCCCCCTCGGGCTCTGAATATATACAATAAGCAAACACCCGCCCGAGGCCACAGTTGCTGCCTGCATATACAGAAAAGCTCCTCGTTGGTCACATCTATGTCTAAAAGGCTTGTAAACTTCCTGGCTGTATGTATTTCTATGCAACACATGTACTCGCCATGCGAAGAGCAGTCAATGCTGGTCGATTACTGAATCTTATTTGGCAAAGGACAAGCAAAAGGCGAGATTAGATAGACAGAATTGCATAGGAATACTATTCAATTCACAATAAAGTATATAACGCTAGCTGGGGGTATCACACCGTTCAATCCGACAGCAACTCCATGAGATTCTATGTAAAATCATAAACCACAAGTGCTTGACTGCCTTCACTCTTCTCTCGCAACACAACAACGTTTTGCTCATCAAATCCAACCCATCCTCGACTGACTGATGAGTCATCAAAGCCTTGGTCAAGTGCAAAGCGTAGCCCACTCTCCCCTGCAGAAGCATCGTTTTGACTATCTGCTTCGCCAACTTTCCACGGTTGTATGCGCACACTCAACTCCCCGTTCCTTGAGCGTTTTCGGTTTGCAGAAGAGTTCATACCGCCTTCTAAATCCCAGACGCGGAGTTCGTCTCCAATTCTGCTAACTGACACGGCCTTACCGCGCATTCCGACGTGGGCGCCAGAAATTGAAGATGTGTGACCCCAAAGCCGGTTTCCAGAACTGATTGAGAGGGCCAAAGATGTTGATCGAACCAAGTACAATGATAAAGTATTGTCCGGGTGCGCCACAAGGAGGTAAGGATGTGAATACGACATCGAAGTCGGCTTTGATCTGCTAGGTCCATTAGGGGCAGATGCATCCCTTGCACTGTCTGAAGAAGAATCTACTGGACGGGAAGATGGAGAACGATACGCAGATAGTGTAAATGAATGTCCGTCCGCTGCAGTAGCCAACCTTGACTCTAGAAGCTCGCCCTTGTGAGAAAGTACCAGTTCTTGTACACCGACAGTCCAGCCCGACAGATAGGTTGGAAGAGAGTATGCAATGGCTGCAGTCATGCTTGTTGCATTCATCCTCAGCGAAAGAGAGACGGGTGGCCATGCAGTGTGTGACCGGAGGGAATACAGAAGTTTAGGAGCCTCCAATGCGCCATGCGTGTTTGGTGTCCCTTCGAAAGCATATAGGGAAAGGAGATGATCTTCAGTCATGGTAAGAAGGTAAGGCGATGAGTACGCCAGTGCCGATAACATCCCATTAGTGGACGGCGGATGAGTAAAGAGGGTTTGGAACCTCTTGGAATCTCTCTTTAGTGCGTATATCGAGAATGAGCCATTCTCGAAGCCTATAACTATCCTTTCTTCGTTACCCTCTTTTCCAGAGGCGTCTATAGCCATAGATATGGGTAGTTGGGGTGCATATGCTTCCCCATGGAGTTCCGTGGATGCCAGTAGTTCGCGATCGTCCTTCGAGCTCCAAGCCCGAAGACCTGATAATGAATCTGCGGCATAGACGATGTTGTTCGACATCATTACCAGAAGAGGTGGATCTGGCGGCCGTTCGGCGACGACAATCTCACTGACGGCGCATTTACCTCTTGTCCAATTATGCCGTAAACGATATTGTTGTTTCCAGTTTGTTTCTTTCCCATCCTTGACAAGATAGCCGTCTTCCAGCCATCTTGACAACCGAGAGGAATAGTGTAGTCGATTAGGATTGTTAGAGTCTTTAATGCCGGGTATACGAGATGCCCGTGGGAGAACGAATGTGCGGTAGTATGCTGCCTTCCAAAGCTCAGAATCCAAAGACAGGCGGCTGAACCGTTTCGATACCCTGTGCGACAATTAGCTCGAGTTCGATCCCTCAGAAGAGCGTTCTAACCTTTGGCATACTAGGAGTGACAGTACAGGGATAAATGACAGTACACGAACCAGCAGCTCTTCACTCAATTTAGACAGCCGATCGGGGTGCAAGAGCCGTTGCACCTTGGCTGGAGGCTCTTTATCGACATCCCCATCGTGCGCACGCTTCATAATAGAGAACGTCGAGTCGGCGGCGAAGGCGAGCAAGCCTCGGAAGTGATTGTACCGCTGTTATCGTTATCGCGTAGTAGTAAGTGTCCGTGCAGCGAGGCACTCGTGATTACGCGTTGGCACTAGCGCGCTTCTTTGGGTGTTGACGCCTAATTGCACTGCACATCCCCAGCCGCGTTTGAACGAGAGTATATTCAAGTTTACCTGAGTACCCACGATCCCAATTCATGCAATATTCTTTATACTAGAGATGGCGGACTTTACAGCCTGGGTAGAGCAGAATAAAGCGCTGTGGTCGCGTGTCTACGATGAGGTCATCCAGCCAAGTCTCGAGAAAGAGTGGAACAAGAGTACGTATGATCCTAGTTGTGCCAGCAATATCTAATGACGTTTAAGGAGAAGAGAGACATCAAAATCAATTAAAAGAGAGTGGGTAATGCCATACTTTCGGCACAACCATTACTAATGTCCAACAGAGGAAAAGAACCATGAGGTACTGCTGGAACATCTGAACAATGAGATTTCAAAATCAGCGCGCCTTTCCAATGAGAACACTCAATTGAGAGCCCAAGTCAAGACCAAAAGTACTATCCAAGGCGAGAAAGGGACTATTGCACCAAGTATTTCAATGGAAGAGCGCCGCCGCCTAGTCGAAGAAAATGAGCAGTTGAAACAGCAACTTGCCAGACACAATGTAGAAGTTGCCTCATCAGTATCAGCTAAGAACAAGGCAACCAAAGATGTTGGAACGACAACCACAGACAACGAATATCACGATCTTGCCCAAAAGTTCAGTCAACTGAGTAAGAAGTATAGCGATGCCTCTCAGCAGGTGAAGTATCTGCAGAGGAAGAATGCTACAGTCATGCAAAAGAACAAAGATATGAAAGAGAGTGTACGTGCATGGCAAGAGTATGCAGATCGGCAATTGGGGAGGCGGAAACCTAAGGTCCAAACTCGAGTCGAGAAAGCAAGGCTGCAATCGCCTACAAGCCATGTTTCTCCTAGGGATGAACCAGATATCCCTTCAAGTCCTCAAATTTTGGCTACACCCAGGCTATCTCCGATTCTCACTGACTTAGAGCGTTCCTCTCCCGCTGTCATGGTTCCCCATGCCGCTGAAGGAACTACGCATCAGTCGGCGACATTAGATTCGGTTTTGAGTGAACAAGATCCATTCGGAAATGCAGATATCACACCAAGGCCACGGTCTCGCATCAATGGTTCGAAACTATCAAAACTTCACCAACAGATAACTTCAGATCACGACAGCCGTCAGCAAGCTCATCCAAGTTCAAGTCAGACAACAGTGGATGAGCACGATGAATCAATGACTCGGCATGAAAAGACAATAAACATTGAAGAAGACGATGACGACATGCCGGAGTTTGTATCAGAGAGATCACTGAAACGCAAACGTGGAGAACCGACCACTTCTAGATTCAAGATTTACACAGACCGGTTATCGGATAGCACACCTGTCAGGCCGTACCGTGTGAAAGAAGAACAATGCAGTAGCCCTCCGGTCTCTACCTACAAGCTACTTCACCATGAGGCGACGATGGACCTGGATGATCCTGCATCCAACTTGCTTCAGACACCTCGTCATAACCGAAGGCGACTATCAATCCCTACCGCCGGAGCAGAGACACCTCGCCGGCGAAGATGCAACAGCGCACCACTAACACAAGAGATCAAACCAGAAAATGGAGTAGACCAGGTCCTTGTGCAAGATGACTCAATAGGGTTGACCACAGAGTCGCCTATACTTCCGGCGGTCGTCTGCACTGAGACTCGAGCCTTGAGTGAGCCCATGGAGCCAACCCAAGTTGAGACCAATGTCCTAAAATCTATCGATCCAAATATAGTGAATAGTGTTTCTGAGGAGCCACCGAACAAACGCTCACGAAATACGGGGTCCCGGTATCAACAAAAGCATGAATCTATACTGGAGTCTAATGAAGCACCGCCCTTTCTAGATAATGAGCTACGACCTCCACCGAACTCAGCCCGAGCGCAGATGAACCAGAAGCTTC
Organism: Bipolaris cookei; assembly: GCA_002286855.1. Classification (NCBI taxonomy): domain Eukaryota; kingdom Fungi; phylum Ascomycota; class Dothideomycetes; order Pleosporales; family Pleosporaceae; genus Bipolaris; species Bipolaris cookei. Next base: position 125,840 of record NRSV01000028.1, read on the forward strand.
GAGATCTGAAAGACCTCCAAACGCCTTCCAAAGCGCCATCGAACACCCCACAGACAGGCCCAGCCAATGTCAAGATTGAGCAGCTTTCCACTCCATCAAACGAGTCCCGCACCACGCATACCACCAGTCTTGAGAAGAAATCGTCCAAGTCAGTATCCAAAATTCGTTCGGATTCACGTGGAGACCCAATACCGGATCGCCCAGTTTGGACAATGAAGCCGCCAGAGACACGTTCAAGTGCTCGTAAGAAACGTGGTTCATCATCCAAAGAACAAGTTCCTCTACGAGAGAAACCGGTTACAGAACTCAGTATTCAAGATTTCAAGCCAAACCCAGCTTACAATCAGGGCTACAGCTACGCGTTCTCTGAAACTGTTCGTAAGTGTGGAGATCGCATGTGTCTCCCTGGCTGTACAAACCCACAATGCTGTGGCTCTACTTTCCGGACTTTTGCAGCGGCTCAAGCACCTCTTGATGCATCACAAGAGGAGGCTTTGTTGGAAGACTACCTCGGCGAGGCTTACAGCAAGTTGCGGTTAACACAAATGGCATCCGAGGAACGAAAGGAGCTGGTGCTACAAGCACGAACAAGGAAAATGGCGAAAGAATCAGGGAAGCACCGTGAAGCATACCAGCGACGAAGGACACCACCAGGCTTCTGGAGAGTGGATTTTCCAACAACCCAAGAGCGGGAGGAAGACCGGGCGCGTGCGAAAGAACAAGAGAGATTGGAAATACACGAACGGTGGATTGAAGCGAATAGAAGCGGCGGTAAATGGGTTTTCAAAGATGAGTAATAGCTTTATTCAGGACCTCCTCCAGCGGAGGGCGCCTTGCGTGAACCATGGTTACGATTCTGAACATGAATGTATGCTCCTGTGCGCCATCGTATAATAGTAAGCACTCTGCACTAGTAATGAATATTGACACATGTGACAATCTGCTTCTATTGATATATAAGGTCAACCCTCCATAGCGCTTTTACACCCTAAGCTAGATGTTCTTCACACCACACAGAACACCAGTTTCTCACCACTACACCACTTCGTGACCATACACACCATACCCAAGCTACACCAAAGCAATACCAAAGCACTGCCCATTCACCACCAACTCGCCATCAAAGCACCAAAGCACCAAGGCATCAAAGCACCACTACATCACCACCAAAACCACATCAAGGCCAAATCAAAGCCACACCAAAAACAGGTTCAAGTACCTCACATACATCACAACAACCATGTCTCAACCAATTCACACCCGCGAAGAATTCCTCGCCTCCTTCATCACCCCCACCATCACCTCACCATACATGACTGCAGAATGCACAATTTGTGAAGAACCCCACTCCTCCTTCCCCGACGGGTGCGCAGTAACTTTCTCAGACAAAGAAAGCTGCAACCATGTCTTTTGCAAAACCTGCATCACCCAATGGCTATGCACCAAAGGGGTTAGCACCTGCCCACTATGTAGGAGGCAGCTATTCATCCTCGACGACGAAGATTATGATGATGATGAAGATGAAGATGAAGAAGCCTTCTTCACCAACGAGCAAATCGTCCAAATGCTCTAAGGCGCTTGGTATAAAATTTACTGGCTGCTTGATGCGCATCGCCAGTCTGTCGCAAGGGCGGGTAGGAATGTTTGTGAAGAAGAAGAAGAAGAAGAAGAAGAAGAAGAAGATGATGATGATGATGATGAATACACCAAACTCCCTCTCCACCCTTCCACCCTCATACATTCTTTCATGCGCATCGTCTCATCCCGCGCAGACGTCCACGACGCCACGGATTTCGCCGGGGGCATGAAGATTAACGTGCTCGTTTATACTCTCCACCGAATCATGGCCGAGCACATTAAGCACATTGAAAGCAACGGTGGAGTGGAAAAGGTGCCGGGGTTTCCGTTGACGAAGGCGGCGGAGTGGGGGGGGGGGGAGTTGGATACAGTGGGCTGGGTTTGCTTGATTTTATAGCCTGGATATCCCTAGAAGAGATTGAGCGCAGCGGACTGGATCCGCTTTACTTTATGACTTGGATATCCCTGGAGGAGATTTTGCATTAGCGGGCTGTGTCCGCTTCGCTTGTGGTTTGGATATCCCTGGAGGAGAATTAAATAGGCGGGCTGGCTCCATATTACCGTATAGCTTGGACGTCCTTGAAGGACAACTTGCAACACCGTGCTGGACTCGCTTTGTTACGTAAATTAACTTTTTACTTCACTTTTCTTTAGAACGCATTGCATACGTGATGAATGAATTTTCGCTTCCGCATCTTAGACTTTGATTTGTTGATATTCGCTACATAAGAAAAAAAAGGAAAACCGCTGCAACAAAACAGCTTGGAAATCTGCCAAATAGGTCACACACATACGTATATGGCGGGTATATAGAACTTTGAAAACGCCTTCAACCCACAAAATAAAACAAATTGAGCAAAAGTCCTCCCCCCACCTTGAACACCTTGAGTGCTTTTTGTCAGTGCCAGAAGAAAAATGAATAGGAAAGAAGAAGGGATGGAAATATGAACATGGACTCATGAACAGAGATAATGAAAAGAAAAGAGATAATAGGAAATCGAACAAAGGAAAAAAAAGAGTGCCAGCCTAGTACTATACACTGCGTTTTGCCACTACACGCGAATGCTTCCCTTGCGGTACTTCTCATCCTTGAGCGGGACAGGCGGGCGTTCATCTTCCGAGTTGCACTGAGAAGGCATAGCCGAGTCCTTGCGCTCATGTCTGGGATCGTACTTTGCACTCGAAAGATTGCGCTCGGGGATGTACTTTGCGCTCGAAAGCATGGGTTCAGGCGAGTAGGTTGCACTAGAGAGAGTTGGCTCCTTTGGGCTATATCTTGCGCTTGAGAGGGTGGGCTCGGGCGAGTAGGTGGTGGCGGGCAGGAGTTGGTATATGGTCGAACGGGATGTAGCAGAAGGGGATTTGTACATGAATTCATCGATTGCGTCATCGATGTCATTGAGGAGGTTGTGCTGGTTGGATTGGGAAACTGAGGAGTTGGACTTGCGGTCGAAAGGTTGCTTGGGGTCGAAGGGGAAAGTGAAGGAGATTGGGCGCTCCTCAGGGGTGTAGGAGATTTGCGGTGCGAGGAACACCGAGGTGGGCTCGTTCGGTGGTGGGTGGTAGGGTGTTCGGGGGCTGACAGGCATCGGTGAGAGCATTGCCTGGAAAAGAGGGGTTTCAGGAAGCCTCTCGCGTGGGCTAGCAGGGCCCAGGGATGCTGGTCTCGCTTTTCGTCGGGAGAATCCGCCATCGTAGGTCGTCGCGGGTAGCAGGTAGGAGTTTTGCTCTGGTGCAGAGGTAGAGATCTCCTTTTCTTCCCGTAAAATGGTGTAAGAAACAGGTCGTTCGCCTTGTTTGAAGGGACTTTCTGGCTTGAACAGACTCTCGCCTTGCTTGGATAGGCTCCCGCCTTCTCTGAAAGGACTTTCGACCTGATCGTTCAATGTCGAAGAAGAGGAAAACCCAGGAGAGAGTACAGGATCGCTCTGACTCCTTGTGTGTGAGAGGTAGCGTGGCGAAGGAACTTGAAGGTGGCTTGGGGAAAGCTGGTAGTCTGGTGGCGGCGCGATAAAGATATCACCATGACCCATGCGCTCACCTGGGTCTACATTGCGGAGTGCTCGTAATCTCTGGTTTGCGAAATCGGCCTCGAGAATGTGTGCCCTCTCAACCAGCTTGTCGACTAGCTTGCCATGTGAGTCCTTGAAAGTCCTCTTGACGAAGCTCAACAGCAGTGATGAACATGTCATCCTGACATCTTCCCGAATGTATAGTCCATTCCTTGGTGTTCTTAGGTCAGGCTCGGCGGGAAGCTTTGGTTCGCCAGGTAGCCTTCCTCCTACAGTCCACTTTGATTGGATGTCGAGACCTAGTGGTGCGTATACATGTGTGAAGAGGCCGTCGGCTGTGTCGTTGAAGCAAGCATGGTATGACACTGAGCCAGTAGCCAGACCGCCTGGTAGATACGAGACCTTGTCTTGTAGTCGTTAGCCCTGGGTATAAGAATAGGGGGTTGGGGAGAGTAGACTTACCCTTGATTGTGTACCACATAGCCCAGTACTCATCAGTGGGTGCATAGGAAGGAGGCTTGCACATGAACCGTTCTACAACTAACGGGTTCAAGTCAATCATAGCCAAGTGATCATGGTACATGTCTATCACGCTCTTCCTAGTGATGCCAGCCGGAAGCGGCGTAATAGTGGTGAAGACAGCAGTCTTCGGCATCCTGTCTCCTTTAGTGCGGGTAGAATCGATCTTGATCTGGTTCCAAGTTTCAAGGAATCGGGGTATGTGTGGATGCGTCTAGATGTTTATACACACGCGCGTGAGAAGATGGAGAGGTAGAGGAAAGTTGTTTGGACAGTAGAGCAGCGAAGGAAGACGTATTTGTTTCGCAGGCTAGAAGAAGCCCAGCCCAAGAGCGCTGACACGCCTCGCACGTGTATCAGGCATGCGCTAGAGCACAGCTTCAGATCCTCTGCACCATTCATATTTGCGGAAGGTTTGGGAACGACAGGACCCTCGCCAAGCTCCCCGCCAATACTTCGGGAACGGCACTGATGCCGTTCTCGACACGCATCTAGAATTCTGCCTACTGTCATCCGCCGCCAAGCGCAGCCGGATGTGTGTTTGACCGTTCTGTTTTGATGCAGGTCCTCCAAGCGGCACCGCCAGCTCACACTGGCAGCGTCTAGAAAACACTAATGCCGAGCGCCCACAAACACAAAAATCCACGCTGTTAGGCGCAGGCGCAGAAGTGGAAGTTTTGTTCCGGAATCAAGTGGCGTAGTGTTGCAGATGTCCGTATCCTGGTGCAGATCCGCCGCATGTACGTTAGAAGCTAAGGTTTGCGCTAGCACCAATGTGGAAGTTACAATGAACTATTGGAGGGTAATTCTACTTGAACTTCAACTTTACAGTAGAAAACGTGTATAATAGACTTTGCCTGTCAACCACGACTGTCAAAAGGATAGTTTACTGTCCTAATTAACATTCACGAACAAAAAAGCTTCGGTTGTACATACAGCTACTGCTGCGCATTGCGCACCGCAGAGTACAGAGTACCCCAGAGATCTCCATCTTCAGGCATTGCATGTCTCTTTTCCGTTTCAGCATGGCCCCGTCAGGCATTCATCGTATGTTCAGGCATGTGCATCCCCTTTACCCGAAGGAAATTTACTGTGCTGTTACAAACCAGGCGTTTGAAAACGACATGTTAAGAAAAGTAGTGCTCGGCTTGACATTCCTGTTTAGGTTTCCGCGTCGAGGTCCAGACGTACTTATTTCTCTAAGGTGCGCTGTTTCATCCGCGTGTATGCAAGCGCCCTTTCTTGCCATCGTCTACAAATCCTTCTTCTTGGACGTGTCTTCGTGACAAATGCCCGATGCTATGTATAGTAGAGATGATTTGCAAAAAAAGCAAAAAGGTAATCTGCACTCGTCATCGATGACATATACTGCTCTGTTTTTAGGCGTGCAGATCATTTCGCCCTTTTGCTTTTGTCATCGCATTTGGCCAAGAATTGAACACATAGAGGCTTAGATAGCGCGATACCTGAGGTGTCATTCAGATTGACACCTGTCACAAAAGCAAGCTTGCATAGACTCTTCGAAACGATACAGGATCAAGATAGATTACGAATATTGATATTGTAGATGAATTCCAGTGCTGCGTAAAAGCAAAGCAAACGAGACATCATTTATGATAACACCAAAGCGCCGCAATCATGCCTGATGATCGCTTTCCTAGTCATGTACGCATCACACTCACGCCCTAAATCTCATCTATACACCTTGGTGCATTTTAATCTCCTCGTTCCCATATGGTTTCTTCCCAACGCTCGCCGCACCGGCCTTGCGTCCCTTGATAACTGCCATCACACCAAGCCCGAAGGTGACCATCCACGCAAACCACGAGATAGCGCTAAGTGCCGTACTTGTACGAGCTACATCGCACACCTAATTGGTCATAGTTAGTCTCTATTCCTCATAGACTATGCCATTTCCTCTAGTTCGCCTCTGGAACTCTGCTTCTACAGCCTGGACATCGTCAAGGGGAATCGAAATCATACATACCATGCCAAAACAGATCCTACCGTTCAAAAACACGCCTAGCGAAACAAATCCACTGAGCCAAAACAGCATCGTCACGCCCTCGATACCCAGCAAAGCCCACTTCATCATGGCTTGTTCTGCTAAGTGGGTCAGTTTGCCCAGTGAGATGAGCAGCAAAGGGGCGAGCGCCAGAAGACTCCAGGCTGGTGCGAAGATGAGGTAGTTGATCTCGATTGGAGATGACTGTCGCCAATGACTTGACCACCATGACGATACTGAGCTTACGTGAGTTTGGGTCTAAAATAATAGACAAAGAGGAGTCAAACATACCGTACGCCATGAGTCCTAAGACAACAATGGAAAGCACGGCCTGAGCCGCACGCGCAGGAACCATCCAGTTCATCGCCATTTTAGCTGTATGCTGTAGTCTCTTCTCCTAAGGAAGGGTCGTATCGTATGTGTAGCTGGCACCTTAACGCTTGTCTTGCCAAGGTGACTGGAACGATCGGTTCGATCTGCTTGTAATATGTCCTTTGAATATCGTACGTGTCCAATATACTAGCGATTTACTGAAGAGAAGACTTGTCGCACAACAGCAAACACCGCATACACACAAAAGGATCGTCGAAAAACCGACCAGATACGTCTCTTATGGCGTTGTCCAGACAAACGTAGAATCCAGGGTAAACAATGTCGAGAGGCGAGAGAAAGGAATCAAAGGGCAGGAGGAGAAAAGGTCAAAGTGGTAGAAACCCTGATGGTGAGGGGCTTTAGTCGATACGGGTAAAATATTCAAGGGCAATCCCTGACCCAGAAGAAGTATAAAGTCGAAAAAAAGAAAAAAATCACGGGTCAAAATAAAAAAAAGTTTAAATTCAGAAGAATAATAAGCCGCGAATAAAAAAAGGAACGAAGAAAACTCCAGGTTTCCTATCTTACAAGAGTAGAAAGTAAGAGCGAGCGAGCGAGCGAGCGAAAGCGAAAAGAAAAAAATTGTCAAGGACGAAAGCAAGAAGAAACGCTCACCACAAAGAGAACAAGAGATAAGACCCAGGCATATACAAGGGATACCCCCCTCTCCACTAAAAAAAACGTAGCTCTTCACATATTCATGCCGCTTATTTTCCCAGTTAACGGTTCTGCTCGCCCAAATGTGACCTTCGCCCGTCCAGCCTCTCCACGTAAACCCGCGTGGCCAAGCATACACAAATATCATACCAGCCTGCGACCGGCGCTGCCTCAACGCCGTTTTCGCCCCCAAACCCCCGATCTATGCGTGGAACCCCAGCGGATGGGTGAGAGGGGCGGCTGGGTAGTTCCCAGGCTGATATCATTAAACCAAAATTCATGCGGGCGGCAGTGGCGTTGCAGCTTTGCGAGTGGCCACCAGTCGTTGGGCGCGGGACTTGGTTGGTGGTGTTTCAGCGTGTCCATGACTGGAAACGGGGAGCGGCAAGGGTATGGTGTATCTGTAACGGTTGTGCGACGAGTGGTTGAGCGTTGTGATTGGTACGGCGCGCTTGGTTCGTCACAGGTTGCAGAGGTCCGCAATTTTTCGTGGTTTGGGAAGGAAGGGAAAGGTGGGATGCGTAGAGGAAGGACGGAAGAGGGAGAGAGGTACTCGCTCATCGTCCGAATTCGCATCCATGTGCCTGGTATTGCGCAATACAATCGCTCTTACCTACACACATAAAACACCTTCAGTTCACGAGTTTACGGGTGGAACTAAAACGGGGCCTGTAAAACATGCTGAGAATCATTGCCTTTACCCATTTATCGTACACGCATACATCTCCCCCAATTACCTGCTTATAGATAACGTCTTGTGAAAGGCATCAGTCCAATGAACATTCCCTAACTAGATCTAGGCAAATCATAGCCATGTCCACCTCAGCATCCTTGCACCCAGCGTATCGTCGCCCGCATTGTTCGACAGTAAAATGAGCATTCCAGCATCATTGGACAGTCAGAGAACGCCATTGAGTACACGCTGAAAACGAAAGAAGTGGGTATCCGAAGAACACTCAAATACACATCGAATGAAAAGCGAGAAAAGGAAAGTTGAAACAGAAGTGAAAACGTGTTTTGGAACGACGATCCATGAGTGTTGCACCCATGTTGATCAGGTGACAAGTGATCATGACATTCATGACGGATCGACAAATGTCGAACGTAGGAATTCGATGAACACTAGCACCATAGAATTTCGAGCGATGTTCGGACACAAGCCCAACTATCTTGAAACATGGGAAGTCAAGGCATTTTCAGCGCAAGATCATCTCATTGTGGGGTCTTGGTGCTGAAGGATAACCTCTCATGCTTCACCCGCGCGGGCTGAAGAGTGTAGCCGCACGAGTCATTTCATGACATTTGTTGACCAGCTGAGAAATGGCGCGAAGAAGCGGGCTACCAGGAGTGCTCTCATTGAGCTGAATGTACGCAGTCGTCAAGCGTTGGACAACGACATCCATGATCTTGGGGATGATGTCACGAATCTCTGCATCCTGAAAACATGTTAGTCTGAGGAAACTGGTTAAGGAAGTGGTGCACTTACGGCGGGGTTGACGCTTCTGAAGACAGCACTGAGCCAGACAAGACGTTCGTGCAGGTTGCGACCCAATGATTCGGAGACCACTGCTCCGGTCGAGAGTGCAAGTAGTGGGCTGACCTGGTTGAGATAGGCAGGGTCGTAACGCACAAAGACCTCGTCGAAGAGTGCAGCGCTACGCGGAGATTGCAGCCACTGCATGGTACCTTGCTCAAAGTTGCCCTCAGACATGAATTTATGGATAGCGTCAATCTCTAGTTCCTCTGGGGTCTTCTGTTTTTGAGGAGAGTGCGCGGTCTGCATCGTACCCTCTCCACGAGAAGGAGCCTGGGTATAGCGTTCTTCAATGGCCTGTTGCAGTTTGGCCACCTGTGACTGAAGCTCAGATTGAGTCGCAGCCATAGTTTGGATCGTGTCCAGACAGGTATGCACAGTTTCAGTCAGTGTGGCAATCTTGGCAGTGTCATCACGGCGCTGAGTACGAGCTTGACGAAGCTCGGTTGCGATTTGACGCTCGATGAGGTTACTCAAGTTTGAGATGGCAGGGTTGACAACTGACCCTGCAGCAGCAACCACCATGGCCTCAAGATTGCCGATCCTCTTGACGATCTGATCAACCAGCGGCTGAACTGTCTGGGGTTGTTTCAAAGCTCGAGACACTGAATCGGCCACTTCCTTTGAGAGCTGGGGCCCCAGGGCAGACTTGAGGTTGTTGTGAAGACCTTGCTCAACCGTAGCGGAGGTCTTCGCTAGAACTTCGGGAAGCAAAACGTTACGGATATTGTCGTCAACCATCTTCCTGATGACGCCTTCCACATTCTCGTTAAGTGTGCTAGAGACCATGCGTAGTATCGCTTCTTGCTTGGCACCATTCGCGGCGTTGAGAACGCGCTTGTCTTCGTCGAATCGTTTGTACATGACATCCAATTCGCGAGAGAAGCCCTTGCTGATCTCAGTTTGAAGAATTTCTTCAAGCTTTGAAGAGTCTATTGGGCCAGCAGAAGCGTTGCCAACAACAGCAGTAGCAGGGGCTTGTTGCTGGATATGCTTGTTGATAAGCTGCTTAGCCCACTCAGGCGCTTCTGTTGTTGTCTCTGTGATCTTAGCATTGGAAGGTTGTGCCTCAGGAGCAGCTTCTATGAGTGCAGGAGACTTGGACGAAGGAACCGCCTGTGCAGCTTGCGCATATGATGGAGGCATGGCCGTAGGTGCGCGAGCGACTGATGGAGCCACTGATACTTGAGAAGCTGCTTCTGCGGCGGCCGTGCGCTTCTTCCTTTTCTTCTCAGCCTTCTCACTACCGCCGTTCATAATGGCTATACGAGCCGCATCTTGCTTGCTCTCGACCTTGGCTAGGGTAGATGCGCGCACAGCAGCCTCTGGGTTCATTGAGTGCTTGGAAATATTACTGCTCTCTCTCTTCAGAGTCTCGCGAACAGACCGGTCTGAAACAGACTTGGGTGCAGGAGTGTCTCCAGTAGTAGACGACTCATCTGTAACAGGCTGTGGCGCCTTGAGTGTCGAGATGGAAATGATACCTTCTTCCTCGGCTTCCTTGGGATGAATTGGTTCACCTTCCTTTTTCCAACCAAGGTCGCTTCGACGAATACGCAAGACGCATACTCCCTTTGAATGCATGACATACAGCTCAAAGAGGGCAGCATTGTCCGGGTCATCAACGTCGGCAGGACCAGCAGGCTCGTTGAGCATGTGGAGACTTCTGATCTGACCCTTTGGAACGAACGAGTACTCTGTGATACTTGTCATGATGGCCGTAGCATTGACTGGAGGCAGAGGGTTCTGGCCCTTGTCACCCTTGTTAGCCAAGCGAGAGATGTAGGCTGCTTGACTCAGAACTGGCAGGTTGTAACGCGGGCATGACACGTGGACGAAGAAGATTGAGTTTCTCGTGGGATGGGCAACTGCCATGATACCGGTTCGGGGGTGGAACGATACGCTACAGATAGCATCTGATTCGTTCTCATGAGGCAAATGGATCTCCTGAACGGCCTTGTTGAGACCAAGATCCCATAGCTGGAAAGCGTGATTCTGCTTCATACCGACCATGACATAGCGCAGCGCAATACCCTTAGTATAAGGCTTGTCCTTGTCAAAGAAGAAGACTGAAGTGGGCCATGACTTGGCGTTCGGGGTAGTAGTGTGGAACTCGAGCAGGGTCTCGGAGACCTCTACCTGTCGGGGTGGGCTGCGAGGATTGCCCAGGTCAGGCTCAGTCAGGCTACGGATGTCCCAGAAGCGCATCCGACCAGCCTTATCTAATGAGACAATGATGGTGTCGTCCTCACTGAAAGTGAAATCCTTTCCAGCCTTGCCAGTAAGAATCTTGAGAGAACGTTCCTTGAGATATTTCTCGGTGTGACAGATACGGCTCTTAGTGCGAGCGTACTCTGCAGCAACTCGAGGGAAAATGATGTGGATCGACTTGCCCCGGCCAACAGCGAAGAATTCGGGATGTCGTGAGGATGGCTTGGCGCGTGTCTTGAGCTGACCCCCAGATGTGTTATCATCTTGGGATGGCGACGGGGGGAGCATTAAGCCCTGAGAGTCGAGGTTCTCGCCGAACTGGTCCTCACGGGCAGGGTCGAGGGATGTCCAGAAGACAGTACCGTTGACTCCTATGCCAAGGATACTCTCAAGAGGCTGTTGTGCATCATCTGCAGAGGTGCAGAGAGCGATGTTGAAGATGCGCTCTTGGTGGTTCTCAAATACCTGGCGATAATGTCCGTTCTCCTGACGAATGATACGGAAACCACCCTTTTTGACGAGAGCATAGACAATGAAGTTCTTGCTGGCAGCAACGAGAGATCGGTCAATCTGATCAAAGTCCTTCTTCAAACGAGCAATGTCCATAAAGAGCTCGTTGCTGAAATAGAGATTGCGGGGCGGCATTTGGTTGACCTGGATGGAAGCAAAGGCACGCATGGGGAATCTGTAGACTATTACCGTCTGGTCGTCACCCTTAGCAAGGCTTTCTTCAGCTTCGGCAGTTTCCCAGTTCTCAGCGACATTGTCTTCAGCAATCTCGGTAGCGACATCCTTCAAAGCAGCCGCGAGTGGCTTTGAGAGATTCGCTTCCATCTCCTTGGCCTTGTTGGGGTCTTCGAAATCTTCCTTGATCTCAGCAGCAATCTCCGTCATGACCTCTTGTATTTCTTGGACCTCTAGATTCTCTCCCTTTGGCTCCTCAGGCAACGGTGTAGCTGACTTGCTCTCAGCTTCAGCAAGTGCATCCTCGACCTGCTGCCCTATTTGCTCGCCCAAGTCATTCACGGCTTCAGCCACAGATTCATGTACATGGGCTGGAGCGTCCTCGTCGGCCGGCGGGAGAGGAGCTTCCGGAGCGTTCTTCTTGAGAATCTCGACCTTTGGGGCAGGCGGCTTAGAGCCTTGCTGGGTAGGAGTACGGTTGCGCGGGCTTGCAGCTTCAAGTTGGTCAAATGGATTAACGTAGGTGAACTTTGGAGCGAGCGATGAAGCTTCGTTGCTGTTGGGGCCAAAAGCCTTTGTGGATGAGGCAGATGTTCCTGGTGCGGGGGTAGCGGGAGAAGCAGATACCTGCTCAGGCTCAGTGTCGGCGAAATCTTGCACGACGTCGTCCACAACCGTTTCAGGCTTGTTAGACGCGACGGGCGGCGAGAACGCGGCTGAGACAGGCCGAGATGAGCGACCGCTTGACTGGGCTGGCTTGGGATGATTGAGCAGGCGGAGGAGCAGATCCTGTGGGTTCTGCTGCTGCGAAGGCACGGGCGCGGGCATAGCCTGAGCTTGAGAGGGAGCGCTCTGGGATGACGTCCTACCGCCACCCATCATGCTTGCCATCAAATCAGACGTCTGAGCCAGCGACTGCTGCGAAACGCGTCTGGAGTGCGCAGAGCCAGATTGTGAGTTGAAGCGCAGTAGGTTGAGAAGGTTGGTTGACTGCTGCTGCGGCGTCTGGTGCGACACATGGCTTTGTTCGGGCGCAGGCGTACTCGCCATGGACGTATTGGGTGACATGACGGCAGAATGGTGATGAGGCTGTGGGCCACTTGGTAAGGGAGAGAAGATGGGCGACGAGACAGAGGGCGGCTGATAGCCGTGCTGCTGCTGCTGATTGCTAGAGGCGCCACCTTGAAGCCGGGCAAACAGCTCCTGCAGGTCGGCCATGGTGAGGGATGGAAGGGCAGATCTAGTCTGTTATTAGTAAAGGCGGCAAACGCATACATCTCACTGCCGGCGATGAGAAGCTGACACCGTGGGTGACGTACGTTACTCAATACCCAAAATTCGCGTACGCGGCCGAAGCCTGGGTCCCGTAAAAGCTGTACTGTGAGAACAGTACCGTGTAGAAATAAGACCACTTGGGGATAGACAGAAAATGCAAGTGACGAGCTGCGATGAAGCGCAGGTGTCAATTGATGGTGCAAGAGGGAAGCTCGACAAGTTTGAGGTGACTTGGTTGGCGCCGACTGTTCAAGCTACTACGCTAGCGCAATTGAGACGGCCGCGGCGGAGCTCCGGGACCGGGTGGCACGTCACCACGTCACGACAACAGGCGGCCTAGTCGCGTCTATGACTTTCACTCTGCAGTGCCAAGCCTGGACACATCATATCTCTCATGTAGCGGCCTCTCTATCCGGCCTTTCTATCTTGCAATTATAGGCCACCGTTTGCCCAATCCTCCTGCACTACCATCAATCGCCTCTATCACCCCACAAAGCTAAGTGAAGGTGTCCCTTGTTCGGCTATGTAGGTTTCCTAGGGACTTGGGAAGCCATCTGATTCTTACTTTTATTTTTTATTATACACTTTCCAGCTTTACCTCAATACCTAGATTATACACTATTCGAGGATTACCGAAGGAACTGGCACCCTGTATAAATTATGAACATAAAAAAACTGTTTCACCTGAGGCAGGTACCGAAAGGCTTCTGGCAACCCATGATACTCATGCACGAGATAACGCTGAAGGTGCACTGTCCGTTCCGGCTGCAGCATCCGCCAAATCGTGAGTTCTTGCACGTGTAACCAGTATTTCCTCCACAGCGTCCATTCGGTGACGTCTTGAGGGGGGTGGATGTAGCGGTAGGGGCTGAGGACGTGCGAGTGCTAGTTGCTGAGGATGTTCTGGTGCTGGTCGCTGGGCGAGTGGACGTGGTCATACTGCGTGTTGAGCTAGTTGCAGGGACACTGGAAATTGGGATAGATGCCGAAGATGCGCATCGACCAAGGAGAGGGTTGCAGCCGGTTCCACAGTGGTCAGCGCTCGAGCCGCACCAGCCATATCTATGCAAGCTTCGTCAGCTACATGGTCTCGGTGGAAAAAGAAAGAGATAAACGTACTGCGAGCAACACTCGCCCTCAAAATAGCCGGCACACGTGTAACCTTTCTCACCACCACAAGAACCATCTTTAGACACCTCGTTGGAGGGGCTGACAGTTGGGAGAATGGACCCAGTGCTAGATACTGGCCGAGTAGACCCACTGACGGTTGAAGACGTGGGGTTGACAGGCGCCGAAGATCCAGCGACTGAGCATTTGCCATATCTGGGGTCACAGCCTGTTCCACAGTGATCCACTGTGTTTCCACAGAAGCCATACTGGGAGCAGCACTCTCCTTGAGCAAATCCTGTTAGATTGGTTAGTGAGTGTCAGACCCGTTCATGTTTACCAATCTTACCGAGACATGTGTAGCCTGTCTTGGAGCCGCAAGAACTGTCAGGAGACACAGCCGTAGGAGTGGCGACAGCGCCGCTAGATGTGGCGCTGGCGGCTCCTGAGGCAGTAGAAGAAGCAGGCGGTGTGAATATAGACGACGAAGCTGGTCGGTTGGTGGGAGTGCGGTACCAGTTTGCCTCTGGGTCGCCCAAGCATTCACCTAATGTGACCAGCCTGTATCCCTTCTTGGTCATCACATCGAGCATATGGCCTGTGAGATTCTGTGCCGTCTGCTGGTGGATATCATGTGCAATAGCCTGGAAATTGTCTTCGGCTGGATTACTCGGGTTAATCGCAGCATCGACTCTATTCTTGGCATTCTGAATCAGATCAGGTGTTACATTGTTGTAGTCTATTGGCTATTAGCAAGGCTGATGCTGATAAGAGTAGGTGTGGAGGATCTCTAACCATCAGTGCTAATTCACAAGTCAGCGCGTGTTTTCAATATCATGTTCCAGGATGCTTACTCAAGATCAAAGTAGGAAACAACGTATCCCAAGTCCGTAAGATCCTTCTGGCACCCTGATGCAGCAGTGCAAGATGAGTACGGCGGACGCATGTATGTAGGGAATTTGCCAATCACGTTGGTGAGTGCCATCTAGATGTACAAAGTCAGTTGAGTAATCGATTTGGTCCTGCGTTGCCATCACCTACTTCATTCCTGACCATTTGGTCGTATCGCTGCTCCTTTGTAATGGCACTAAGATCCTGATGAGACCAAGTATGGCTGGCAACTTGATGTCCCTCAGCGAGCATACGAGATATGATAGATGGCCATTCTGTGTTCTTGTCGTCAATTGCACCTTTGTTAATGTTGATACCAGTGACGAAGAACGTCGCTTTGGCATTATAGGCTTTGAACTGGTCAAGTACATCGTTGGTGTAGATATACGGACCGTCATCGTAAGTGATGGCAACGGTGTTCGGGACGATGCAATCATAGATGCCTTCGCCACCATATGGCTGGTTGCCGAGCTTTGTACGAGGGGTGCTGCGAGTGCTACCTCCAGTGGGAACTCGGTTGGCATCACAGGCAGGACCATACTGGAAGCGGCAATCTGGTGCTGCGCAGTAGTCCGCTAATCAGGCATCTAGCATTAGCTTGTTGTTCATATCAATCAGAAGCCCGGAATACTTACGTCCTTGGCCGCAATAACCTGCTGTGGAACAGCAGTATCCTTCAGCACAACTCGCGTTACCATGATCAGCCCCACATCGACCATCAGCACCGCCTTGACGCTTGCTGAGAGCCTTCTCAGGACCAGCAACCCTGGGAGCCCGACTGTCAAGAATGTTCCTACTCCTTAATTTACCAATGTCTTTTGACCCGGATCCAACTATCTTGGGAGTATGGCCACCACCGTGAGCAGCCACAAGAGGCGCCAACAGTAGCGCTGCAGACAACTCTGTGAAACGCATGGTCCGAATTGATTTGAAGCGATCGACCGTCTCAAACTCAAGATAAGCGCGACAATGAGAAAACAATCGAGTGTGTGGGTGAATGATCGACCAATATTATGTATGGTGCAAAAAAGGCGATATTTAAACGAGTGACAGACCCCTTTGACGGAACAGAGAGAGGGGAAGGGTAACCAAGAAGCAAAGATTACTGCATGACCTAGTACTTATGATATATATCCATTTGCGCACAGCCAAGAATGGACTGGCTTTGCCCAGGGTCCGGGGGATAAAAATCAATATCGATGCCGATTCAGCGTGTAGCGTGCTTGGCTATGGACGGCTCAGCCCCCAGTGTGTGTCAGATGTTGCAATGGCTGACCTGAGGCACGGATAACGTTGATTAAAGTCATGAAGTCAGTACATGCAGGTACGTCTAGTTACACGGTCAGTTAATGTGTGCAAAATGTCTTTTGTTACAGTGAAGTTTGCAACTACTTTTGAAGGCCATTGAGTTGAGAGACATAGTAAGCGCTCTGTCTCCCGAACCGTAGGTACTTCGAAGATACCTCGTTATCAATATTGTTTGTGGTGCTATTGCAAAGTATGATTGTCCTTTAAAGGTTTAGGGGCACTATGGCTTTCCCTCAGCCAAGAAGATGCCCCTGGCTTATTTCCTGATGGAGGCGCGGATCTTGCTAGCGCCCGCGCTTCGCGTAAACAAGAAACATCAATGATCCCAATTTTGGAGTTTTGGTTCGGTCCAGACTGTACGTAGGATACCTGCTTCTCTCTCACGCGGTGGTGCGTGTATGCGCATGCAAAACTCAGAGCTCTACTACTGTCGGATGGTCTTTTTCTTGGTAGCGATAAATCGGCGCTTTATTCTCAAAATGACCGGACTGTTTTCTCTTGTATGGAACCTTTTCTACCATGTGGCCCATTGGTACGTTCGTTCCGATGGTTGGGCAGAATCTTATTCAGAGTTCCAGTATTGCCGATAAAAGCGTTGACCGCCGTCGTTTCAAATGGCGATATGGACGCCTGACTGACGTATCTTGCCTCAATACCGAGGAACCATAGTGAGCATTCTGACGGCTCATTAAAATACAGGACTATTGCTACAAAGTCTTTTCTACAGGTTGTTGGTGTATTCCCTGTTATTTGGCTGGTGTGGGCAGTGTCGGTGGAAATGAGGTGACTTTCTTCTGCGTACTACGGACCCGATACCGATGCAAGCTGCCGGAAGAAACAAATAAAAATAGGATCACAAGGAACTTTGGCACGCGAGCAACCCTTCGCCTGAGTTGCTGAGATATCAGGGACTGTTGTATAGAGAGCCACATCAGTTGTGTATCTATCATACGGTGCGCAAATGAAGACACCTACGCAGCCACGCACTTGTTAAAGTTATTTTGAATATTTTCCTCTTTCGGTATATCGTCCATCAAACCAAGCTTTCGACCACGTCCGACTCCACAGTCGCTTTGCTTTGGGGAGTGGTGCTACAGAGCAAGTATATGTGGAAAAAGAGATATTGTATGCTGATTCAAGAAAAACCTTTAGGGCTCTTCTCTCGACTCGGGATCGCATTGATGAAGTCCCCTTAACCTAAACGTGATAAGGTGCGGCGCACAGACCAGCTGCTTACCGTGGTGCAAAAAAGGAGTCCCTCCAACTAACCCACCACCTAGGGAACTGCGGGAAGTCCATCACAGACTTAAAAAGAAATGGACTCGCGGGGAATCGAACCCCGGACCACTCCCAGGCCTGCTCTTGCGCTTTTGAAGGCAGAAGAACTGATGCTAAGGGAGTATTATACCACTAAACCACAAGCCCGATCTCAAGCTTGTTGCTTGATTTGATGGAAGCACAAAAGATTTGGTAATATATATTATGAGTATCAAAATTGGAACAGCGGCAAAAGGTGAAAGGACTTCAGATCGCAGTGGGTCAATAGCGGTGGGGTTCTTTGGGGTGGAGAGGGCAGACTAGACATGCTTCTAGACCCCCTGGTGTAGGTATCGGGCCTACAAACTTTTTCTGGTATGGCTTTCTGCACTCTATGAGAACTTCACGCGCAGAACTTCAGGACTGGTGTTTCGTGGTATGCAATCTGGCCGTCGTTTCTTGTTGCGGCAATGCAATATTCTTCGCAGTATCAAATCACTGTGTTGTGAGTTCCTTCTGCCTACTAAGAGAAGACTCTCGGTGCATTCATAGCAACGCCCTGCCAGTATCACTCACTATGCAACAAAAGCCACTGAACTACCAGAATCATCGCTACGGCGTTGTAGACTGTGTGAGAATTGCTTGAGATCCCAATGCCCATACTCGTGCATGTACTTAACCCTTTTAAGTTACTGAGTCTGCGGTAGTGGCATAGTGGGCAGTCAATTATTCTGATAGATCAAGACACTTTACGCTGCCAGACCACAGAATGCGAGCCTTTGGCACAGGCAGATGCCAGCCTCTGGCTTGAGCAGCCTCATCGAATGCACCCACGATTGCGTGTGACGGACGGGCGCATCGACCCGCTTGGCCCTCGTCGGCGGCGATAATATTATTCGCATATCATGGCACCACGTGTGCGATGGGTTGCACGATCTATCTCTGCCCGGTTAGCTGCATGAACAGCCGGAGATCTGCACGAGGCCTGTCAAGCGATGGTGCCCTCTCCAATGACGTCGAGCTGGACTTAAAGAAGACGCCCCAATCACGCGTGGATCTGGTCTAACCCTCAGCACGCCGTGGCGCGGACCGAAGACAGTTGCTCCGGGCCCTTTCCGCACGCAAACCATAATAAAAACGGTCCCTCATTCCAACAAGCATCCCGACCCACACACTGGGAAGGAACAAACGACGAGCTAGACCGCATTTCGCTTAGACTAGCGCAAACACAACCGTGGGCACATATTTTCTCTGCCCTGGTGGTGCCCCTCGGTTCCTCCTCCAACGATCCAAACTCATCAATTGGTGGCAGTACGATTCAAACGACCCTTTGAATCACTTACCAGAAGACACCGTGTTTCAACGTCACTCCCTCATTACTCGTACGACACTTTCAGTAAGAGCAATGCCCGCACCATGTGCCATGCGACTGCGAGGTAATATCTGACAAGCATAGGTCTCTTCCACAAACTCAAATATGGAATACCAAGCACCTGCTCCTGCTACTGGCGCCGGCGGCCGTGGCTGCTACAACTGTAAGTCGAACATTACCAGCGTTATCAAACGGCAACCTCGCCACTGTGACCCCGCAATGGTCGACTTAGCGAGCCCTGGATTTTCTTGTACACCGAATGGACAGGATACCAGTCGCTTTCTTGAACAGCAAACCCAGTCACCATTCCTGTCCTTTGAGCCGTCGTTTGCACGTTCATACGCTGCACGCGCCTTTTACTAACAACGCGCAGGCGGCGATGCGTCTCACCGCGCTGCCGAGTGCCCTACCAAGGGCACCCCAACCTGCTACAACTGTGGCGAGAAGGGTCACGTTAGCCGTGAGTGCAGCTCTCCTCAGGCTGAGAAGACTTGCTACCGCTGCGGTGGCACTGGACACATCTCTCGTGAGTGCACCAAGGACGGCGGTGCCCCAATGGGAGGCCGTGGTGGCGGCAGCCAGGAGTGCTACAAGTGCGGCCAGGTCGGTCACATTGCCCGCAACTGCTCGCAGGGAGGCGGCTACGGCAACGGTGGCTTTGGAGGAGGTCGTGGTGGCTACGGCGGCGGTGCCGGTGGTTACGGTGGTGCTCGCCAGACCACCTGCTACTCGTGCGGTGGTTTCGGTCACATGAGCCGTGACTGCACCCAGGGCCAGAAGTGCTACAACTGTAAGTGGATACGGCTGACAAAGTGTGACTGTCACTGACCTTGTTTAGGCGGCGAGGTTGGCCATCTGTCCCGTGACTGCCCCCAGGAGACATCTTCTGAGCGTGTGTGCTACCGCTGCAAGCAGCCTGGCCACGTTCAGAGCGCCTGCCCCAACTAGAGCGGTTCTAGGTGCCGTCGATGTTTTGATCTAGAATGAGTTTCGATGCACCAGCCTGCTTTCATGCAACTGTGACAGCAGGTCGGGGTTAGGGTAGCAGAGACTGCGCCCAGGCTGTGACGAATCATCGACATGATTACGATTTCCTTTCTTGTATATTTTCATTCTGCGGCTCGCTGCCGTTTTTCGACGCTTCACGAAAAGCATATCGTCGCCCGGGCATGATTGGACGGCCTTTTCCTGAGTTGGCAGTTCTGTCAAGAGAGTTGGTTATCGGAAAAGTCTTGATCCAGGAAGAGCGTTTGGTGGGAGATACAAAAGTGGGTGGATAGGAGAGCGGATCCTTACGCGAGCAATGATTGGATCAGTGCGTGGTCTGCACGTAGACTGTGACTGTAGGAGAGCGACGTCTCTTTTGGCGGATGGCTAGTCTTTGGGTTGTGGCTGAACAGCCAAAGACTCTGACTGAGGTTGAATAAAGACACGAGAAAAGTCCCCACGACTGGGTGGGCTCCTCAACTTATACCCGCGCCAATTTCGTGCACCGTGATGGACGTGCGCTAAGCCAGGTTAACCTGTGTATAGGATAGTTGACATGCAGTACTCAAGGAATGTGTGGGGGGCACGGAGTTACAACGGGCAAACTGGGTAGGCTATGCGAGGGAGAGAGTGGTTGGAATGGGAATGGGAAATGGCGTGATGTGGTGCATGGTTAGGGTTCTCAGTAAGCTGTGTATCGGAGAGCTTGCCATTAAGGTACCGGCAATTTGCAATTATGTCATATTTCATCTCTTAGTAGTAATGGCATAATGGTGTTCTTACGCCAGCGCTTCTGGTGGTGCAGTTTCTGCGTTGACTTTCGCCAAGCCCAGGTACGCCCGCGTATGTTCGTTTACATCCCACCCAAGCCCAAACAACATTTGTTCAACCATCGGCGCCCACGACTCGATACACCACCAACGACGCGTCAATCGTAGAAACACGCGCTCTCGGTACCATCACTGACTCTGTAACAAAATGGCTCCCCCAAAGAAGCGCGAAAATCGCGAAAATAATTACTACAACGTCGGCATACAGGGAAGGCACGTAAATGCACTTTGCGACTCTGCGCGCGCATGCTAACATTGCACAGAAAGACGGGTATCACTTTGGCAGACAAGGGCGTTTACGACGAACATGGCCTCGAACCAATTTCTGGCATTTTCTCGTCTCCTGAGAAGTCTCCACCCAAGCGCAGTGGAAACGCGACAGGATCAGAATCAATGGAGTTGCAGGAAAGTGCGTTTGTTCCACAGCGCTCGTCCAGTGCAATGTTGCGCATGCGAGAGATTGTATTCTGACACTGCAACCAGGCTCCATTCCAGACTTTACGACATCAAACCAACTCTTGCGCAGCAATCGAACAAACCTCCCTCCGCCTCGATCGCGCTCGCCCAAAAAGACTAACCTTGGTTCTTCGCCGCGACGACAATCCTCCATGGTGCCAAGAGGAAGCTCGGCCGCCCCTTCTAGTCCCATTCGCGCTTTGTCACATCCGATTGCGAGGCGGCTTGATTTCGAGCAAGACGAGTCCAGCCTGCAAGAAACCCCGGCGGTGAGTGGATCAGGTGCGCGACGCGGAAAACGGTCAGATGTGTACGATATCCCCGAGGATGGTGAAGAATCCCCACTTCCGGAACCGAGTGTGATGCTGGAAGAGAGCATGGTCCAGCAAGAACTCATGGCGAATGAGGAATCCGCCATTCTTGCAGAAGAGAGTTTTGTTGCACAGATTGGAGAAGAATCAATGGCTGACGGGGAGGCTGTCGAGGAATTAGTTGATGAGGAAGAGTCGGAGGTCGTCACAGAACCTGTTAAACAACCAGCCAAGAGGGGCAGAAAGCGCAAAAGCGACGCCGTGGATAGCCCAGAGGAGCAACCAGCAGTCATAGAGAGGCCACGGAAACGCGGGCCTGCGGCACAAGCGTCAGAGTCCCTCAAAGGCAAGAAAAATGGGCCTGCGCCTACTGTCCAGCGACGAAGATCTCAGCGTGTCTCTGATATCAGTGATCTAGAAGCTAATGCTAGCGAGCTACCTGCCGACACTACCTTGGACCAATCTGAGCAAATCGACGAAGCACCAGTGGCACCGAAACGTCGAGGGCGCCCGCCACGCGTACAGCCTGCTGCAGAAAAGGAGAACACGGTGGTGCCAAAACCGGCAAAGAATGCGGCTACAAAAGAGAAGAATGAGGGAACATTCAAAAAGCCTGGCAGACCTCCTGGCAGACCCAAAGCCAGCACGGAGCCCAAGAATAAGCCGCCAGCTGCTGAACCTAAGACTAAACCAGGGCCTAAGACAAAGGAGGGCTCAAAAGCAAAATCAAAAGAGAAGGCACCTTTGGTTGATGATTCCGCTGGCAAACTTGTGGACGTATACGGAAATCCCCTGAGCAAGCAAGACATTGATCAGATGTCAACTACGTCGGCCGGCTCGAGATTTGGACGTGGACGTCATCTCTCTGTCTTCCGAGAGATAGATCCAGAAAATGTTGCTCGTGTTGGACGAACGGGCAGGCATCGGGTTGCGCCAATTGATTTCTGGAAGAATGATCACATTTCTTACGACGTTGACGGTAGCATGACATCGATTGTGAAGAGCGCGGCAGTAGAAGAGACACGGAGACAGAACAAGAAGTACGGGCCAAAAGGCAAGAAGAAGAGGCTCACAATGGTTGAAGAGGAAGAGATCGAGCTGGATCCTTGGGAGGAGAAGGACGGCAGGCTCGTGGGTAACTACAAAGGCTACGACCCGGTCATTAACAGTGCCTCTGATGAGATTATTGAAGACGGCAAGTTCGATTTTGTGCAGGCGCAATGAGTCTTTTTGCTGACTTTGATCGCAGATATTGCATGGGCGGAGAAGGGCATCCAACCGCGAGAAGTCGGCGACGGCGGATTCAAATTCGTAAAGATTGGCTCGAGTGGCTCCTTTTTCAACTGGGGACTCATTGAGCTGGGCCCCGACCAGATGAAGCGCACAAAGAACTCGCGATTTATGCACATGGTCTTCAATGTACAATCGGGCACCGTCGAGGTCCGTGTTCACGAGAACGAATTCACGATCCACAAACATGGCATCTGGCAAGTGCCTCGAGGTACGTTTTACTTTATCTCCTTCCTTTCTCAATCGTTCCCCACACATCGTTCCTTTCAGTCGTTTTGTTCCATTCTTTGCATTTTTCTGTTTTCCCGCCCTTTGCGCGTTCGCTCTCTCTCTGCACAACGCAGTCACTTTACGCTAGAGCAACCGTGATGCACATTGGGCACAACGCATGCCACTTTTTTTCTTCGCACTTACACGCGCTCTCTTCCTCGGCGGCATCAGGAACACATAGCAGCAGCGAAGTGGACCCATCATGTGGGGGCCAAGCGAGAGGGCGGCTATTCTCGTCACATGCGGAGCTACTGCTGTTGTGTGCGTGGTGCATAGAGGGGGGGGGGGTGGGTACCTCACTTGCATGCTGCGTTTTACCCTTTGTAACCCCCCTCCATATGGAGACTGCGGGTAGCGTTGTGTGCCCTTGGCTTGGCTGGAGCTTTGACTCCGATTCGACTGCTGCTGCGCAAACGAAAGTACCTGTCGTTTGAGGCGGCTACCGCGCGCGTTGGTGGGCTCTCCCAACACCCAACGAACAGAACGCCTTTGGCTGTTGTTTTTTGCTTTGCAGCCGCCCCCAGTTTTTCGCAGCCCCGTTTTCATTCTCGCCTCCGTTTTGCCTACGTCCCCCTTTTTTTTCCGTCCTGGGGTCTTTTGGTCTAGTGTTTTCCTCATCACTTCCGGTTATTGTCGTTGCTGTTTTGCGCTCTTGACGCGCTTGCCGTTACAATACCGCGTTTCGCGCGCTGATTGGCCCACTACTTTCATTTCTACATCACATGAGGTATTTTTTCTTCGAGGAAAAACTGTGGACTAATTTATTTTCTTCGTTTGAAATAGGGAATACGTATAGTATCAGAAATATTGGGTCCGGAGTTGCCCGGGTTTTCTTTGCGCAGGCCAAGGAGAAGGTTGTCGATGTGGAGGAGTAGATTGGGGGGTTTGGGGGGTGTTGAGGGTTTGGCTGGTATGGTATGGTATGGTATGACATGGGATAGCATAGCATGGTATGGCTGGTTTTCAATTCACTTCATAACAGTAGCATGGCTTTTTTTTTCTTGGTTGTTTTTGTGGGATTCTTACATCTCAACTTCTTCGACTTGCCATGCAATGCATCAGCGGTGTATCGGAGAACGAGACTCGTAGCATTCCAACAGTCATGCACGCATATTCCCTTCATCATAGCCACAACTTACCTTATCTCCTTGGTTGTTTCATGGGACTTCTATGTCTCTCTTCTCCATCGTCCTCGCTACACAATATGCAGCAGCATATGGGAGCCCACACACTCCTAGCATTCAAACGGCCATACATGCAAACCTGCATACCTGTACATCCATATGCTTTTGTTCGTATGCACATATCGATGCATACATGCATACGTACACTCTCCTTTTAACCTTCTCCGCCCTCCTTATTTTCCCTCCATTCTAGCCAGTTCTTTCCTACGCGCCCAAGTGGATCATAAACACTATGCCTCGCTCGCTCGCTTGCATGGCCTTACCTATCAATGTACCCCCATGTAGAGGACTGAACGCGATATGAACATAACCTTTTTTTCTTTTTCTCCTCTTCTCTCTCCACTTGTATCCATTGTCTCCCCCCCCCTGCACTTGTGCTTTTCTGAATTTCGGATATGTTGCGTTGGGAGTGGCGTGTGGATGTGCAGGAGTTGGAGATGGGAAATATGACAAAGTGACAAGAAGGTTATGGGGAGGTAAGTGAAAGGGGGGGAGGAGGAGAGGATTTCAGGCAAATGGAATACAGTGCCTGGGTGCAAGAGATGGATGGGGGAGTTTGGTAGCAAAGCGGTATACTGGTGTGATTCAAGAGATGATGTTCAAAGTGATGCAATACTCCATGTCTGTTGATCAAGTTTGTGTTTGTATGGCCTGGAAGGCAGGTGTGTATCTGGCTAGAGTGGGTATCTGCTCTGATGCATCAAAATCACTGTATCTTGTGCGATCCGGGATGTTGGGGTAGAGGCAGGTGTGATCGAGATGGGGGCAGAGGCAAGGGTGTTTGAGATGTGGAGAATATGTAGTTGATACGTGGCCGTGGATATGAATACCTATTTCGCATTTGATTATGTACGAGTATGTAACTTGCAGGGTTTGAGATTACGGTGTTGAGTTGTTTGTTGGGGCTATAGTTGAGGACTTGTAGTGGCTAGGAGAGCGGTAAACAGGATGGCAATGAGTCGTGGTGTAAGATGTAGTTTAGTCTTTTCCATATATTACTTTTATTCGTGAAGGGTATCAATATGGGATTAGTTTCTCTATCATCTAGATTTGTAATGTGGAAAATGGAACAATGAAAAATTCGCAAGTCAGGAACGGCATCGGACGTCCAGTAATTCGACAAAGATGAAGACTGCAAACACTCATCATACTCTTCTCATTCACCTCAATATCCAAGCGGTGTACACCTCAAAGGCGGTGTAACCCAGCCTCAACGCCTCTCTCTTTCTCACACACACACACACACAAATACCAAGCTGATACTACATGCAGCCACAATATACGCCCCAACTTCTAGCAAAGACCTTGCATGACATGCACAAGCGGCAACTCGCAGCAGCGACACAAACGTGACAAAAACGGACATTTCCGGTAGTGAGAGTATCGTTTCCAGCTTAGTTGAAGAGCATGCAGAGAAACACATGGAAAGTGCAAGCAAGTAAGTAGGTCATCTAGCCTAGGCGGTGAGAAGCGGTGTAGATAGGCCGGGCGGGCGGGGCCCTGCATCACGCAGGCCTACATGAACGTTCCTGGCGTAGTTTCTCTTCCGGTGAAGATGGAGACTGACAGAGCGACGGCGCCGAGGAAGGAAGTCACGCTTGTGGGCTTAGCAGAGTAGAGAGATTTTGCAGTGCCTCAAGATAGAATACGGAGCGAGAGCCAGGCGACCGGGGCGTCTTGAGACCGAACCTTGGGGGAATTGTCAGACTGACATGGCCTTGTCGTGGCTTGAAAGTAGTGCGGCTTTTGTGGCGTTGCGTAACACCGCCTCTATGGAACAACTGGGTACTACGACAAACATAGAGGACAAGTGTTGAGTCGATGAAACTACAATGACGTTTTTTTTTAAAAAAAAAAAGGATAGGCTTTGTCTTTTGTTGGTCGAGCTCAAGTCCTGTGAGTTGCCTTGGTCATCAGACTGGAAGATAGTGTTTGGATTTTTGTCGCTTGTTAGTTTCAACGAGCGAAATGGTCAGCTTCCGCCTGGATTTTGAGGCCGCACAGCCCTAAAAACACTCCCCTAAAAATACGTGCCGGCCGCTGTCTCATCATGTCGTTCGTCACAAGGGTGACCCCCTCTGATGACCGTCCGACAATTATGGCAGTCGTGGGTTTCCTAGTCTGGATCTATCGACGCCGTTGACGACATGTTTTGATGCGTACGGGGAATGCCGGCGTTGGTATCCGAGGTAGATGCATGAATCGCGGTGTTGGTGCGCAAATTTGGGGGCATGAACGGATTCGGCGAGTTAAGAGGTTAGCTTCCTGATTAAGTTCCGATGAACTGGCAGCGAACTACTCGATCAGCGATGTTTGGGCAAGCGCGGTCCTGGAGCTATTGATAGTCTAGCGCAGAAGGCGTGGGGCCAGTGTAGCATGTAAGGCACAAAGACTGTTTCGGCTGCAATACGCCGGGCAGGACCTGGGAGAAATTCAGTGCAGAACCCATTGCATTGTGCCGAATGAGTCGTAATTTTTGATGCAAGTGGCACGCCGGGGGCCTAGGGATATTGCGAGGCGCGCGCGACTCAATATGCCATTGTGCAGATGGGTTTTACCGACCAAAAAGCATGCACTGCGACGCTTCAGGTCATGTTCCAGGATAGGCGGCAACGGCGATGCAACGGTGTGCTTTTGGGGGCACCCAGGCAGTGGGTGAACGGGCATGGCGTGGGCAACAGGGCTGGGTGCAGGCCAAAATTTGCCCGTTGCAGTGCCGAAATTGAACGGATGACGGGTGCATGTTTCCTGAGACGAGCTTCTGCTTGAGCGCTAGCGTGAGCGCGAAGGAAGGGCTGGCGATGAGGAGAGGAAAGGAAAGGATAGCAAACGTGTGGGTGGGGAGGGCATCTGAAGCCATGGCTCGTGACCGGTGGGCATGGTGGTGGTTGCGACATGGAACGGCTTTGGATGCCCCTTGGTGGGTTTGGGCCCGAGGCAACGATCAGCGGTTCCGGGCGATCAGAAAGTCGCGTGTTGGATCCATCCATCCACCGGCGAGCGGGATCATGGCCGCGAAGCCAAAAGCAAGGCAAGGAAGAAGAAAAAAAGGAGGATTGCAGGCACAGGCACGAGGACGGGGGTGTGTGTGTGTGTGAGGGGCCAGACGATGGTCATGTGATGGGTGCAAGGAAAAAAGGTGCGGTAGGCTGGACGGGAACGCCCTGGCTAGCGAGGCAAGGACAGCCATGGCGGGGCTGGAGGAGAAGAGGCGGTGGTGAGGCTGGGCGTGTAGTGAAAGGGTGTCGTCATGTGCAGCGGTGGCATGAGTCGCGGTTGGCGAACAGGTGGGAAATTCAAGGATACCTAGATAGGAAGGCTTCTCGAAGGCCCAGGGAAGGAAAGCCGTGTCGTGTCATGGTGGTGGATGGGTGGTTAGTGGCCTGGTCTGCTTACTTACAGAGAGTAAGTAGAGTACGTCTATCTGGACAATGCGCAGCGTGCACGTCCATGCATAGATATAGCAGGCGTACAGGCCCATACCCATACCCAAGCTGCTACTGCGACGACACACTACCACTTCACCATGCACCCAGACTGGGCCCCGCCAAGCATCCAGATGGCGGCGGCGGGCGTTTACACAGGCTGGTGGTTCGGATCATGCGAACAGTGCTGGGCGCATGCAGGGCCAAGCCGGGGGAAACAGCTTCGCCAGCGAGCAGCGTCGAGGGCGTCCAGAGGCCACGACGGCCGAAGCAAAAGCCGTCGCATGTTGTAGGCAGGCCGTCTACTGGCGTCATGGTGCATGCATTGACGGTGGGATTGGTGTGGGCGTGTGCGTTTGGTTATGCCTGAGGCTGTGACGACGACGACGGCTGGGGGAGCGGGCGACGGGTATGCCGTGCAAGGGGGGGGGGTGGAGGGGGAGGTTGGGTACACACACTTGTCATGCTAGCGGCCTTCTAGAACAAAAGAACCTCCAAGCTCGGCCGCAAAGTGCATGGCCTGACGCCCGGGGCACAAACTCTGCCTTGGGCCTGTCCGCTAGCCTGTTTCAAGCCTGTTCACGGCCGCCGACCGTGGGCGAGAGCGGGAACCGACGGTCCATGGCATCCATCAGCCTTGTGCCTCGCTGGGCCCCGGCAGTTTTGGCCATGGCATGGGAGGGGGTCGGGGGGACGACGAGGAAGCGAGTAGAAACAAGGGATACGAAGAAGAAAGGGGAAGAGGAAGAAAGAAGCAGCCGCAGCCGCCGTCGCCGAAGAACAAGAAGAAGAAGAAGACTAAAAGGAAACAAAACAGATGCGGTCGGATGGGACATGGGATGACGAGCAAGTCGTCGCCCAAGACCACTCGAGAGGGCTATCGATAAGCCAGCCCTACACGGGTCAAACATGGCATGGCCGCGCAAGACCAGCGGTGCAATCTTTGCTTTTGCGGGGCTGAACACCCTCAAGCCAGCCTGCAAGAACCATGACACACTCACACCCACGCACTCATCCTCCAGCACACCACTCTCCCATCCACTCCCCCTCCTAAAATAGCCTAGCCCCTAGCCACTATATGCAAGGACAGCGAACCGTTCATGCAACCCGCACTTGTTCTCTTTCTGCTCGCTGAGCCCGCCCAATCACTAGTCCCTCACATGTCTCCAGTGGTAAGAGCCCTGTCTGCAGTCCACTGGCCAACGCACTCGACACCCTCCTCCCAATTTCCTAGCTGCAACACCCCCTCCCACCCCCCCAAACACGCCTGAAAGCCTACGACACATACGTACACACACACTTTCTGATGTTGGCGTCGGAAAATTTTTTCTTCGACCATGGCATCGCCTCTAGAGTACTGCCCTTGTTACGCGCAAACCCATCACACCCCTGCTTCATTGGAAGCGGTGACAGCGCAGCTACCCCCCCTCTACATACTCACACACACAAGCCCCTCCCCCCCCCTTCAGCGTCGGCCACGTAGACGCTGCTTGACCGACTTCTTGAGACCTGTATCGCCCGCTGTTACGTCATCGGGGCCGCTTAGTTTTGGGCCCAAGACCAGCAAGGGCCATTCTGGGGTAGACGAGAAACGAACCTTACCAGGTCTTGTCTCTTCTCCCTCTTTCTCTGTGTGTGTGTGTGTGTGTGTGTGTGACTGTTGTGTCCATGTTCACCGCCACATCTTTGTTTGCCCCCTCCCTGCTTTGCAGCAAGGGAAATGCCTGACGACATACAGTTGGCCGGGATAAACGTGTCAAGGAAAAAAAACTTGATCACTGGTGATTTGAGGATGTCATTGAACTTTGTTGAGTGAACATGGTACCTCCCAATTGTTGGGGGTTCTTGCAGGGTGTAAAGTGTTCTACTACTATTCTTTTCCATTCCGTACGTGCCATGCGAAACCAACATGTTTCTCAAAACAAGTTGCCGTGCAAAGAAACATAATAGTATATAACATTTGGAATATGCATGCATATATATATGTGTGTGTATATGTTTAAGAACGGAAAAAGTAAAAACAAAAAGTCTAGTTACATAAAATGCCCATGAAACAAAACGCACCAGAACGTGAGACGTGTAAACCCACCCGTGATCCATAAAACCACGCTATGGCAAATGTTCTAACCCCACCCCCCCAAGAAATGCCTATGCCACAAAACCAACCTCCCACAGTTGAAAGGAAGTAAAAAAGGGGGGGTTTTGTGGGAACGCGGGAACCAGATGCGCATTTTCTCTGCATAAACAACTCTTTCATGCAAGCAAAAAACAAACAAACAAACGCTGACAAAAATGCTCCCAAGAGAATGCCCACCCCCGCAATGCCCCGATGCAGCGAACGAAAACGAAATGCAATCGTATGATTCGCAATGTGGGAAAAGGAAGAAGGAAAGAAAACAAAAAAAAACAGAGAAAACATGACTAAACAGAGCAAGTAAGAGAAGATGATTGGAAAAAAAGGATATGATGATAGCAGAAAAGAAACGAAAAAGGTGTGAATAAGACACGCCCGAGTAAAAAAAAACAGACCCACGCTAAATGTCAAAATGAACATCATGATCTTCGCATAAAACGGGAAAGGGTTTGGGGGGAAGCAGGCCACCTCACCCGCGAAACCACGGCGGTAAAGAAGAGAGTAAAGAAGAAGAGAAGAAAGGAAGCAGCAACCTTAAACGACCTCCATCCTTCTTCTTCTTCCCCCTCTCTCGTGATGTGTCCTTCCCAGCCCAGCCATCCATCTAGTAACAACCAAAAAAGCAAATCCAAACACCCACCTCCATCTTCTTTCCCTCATAACTCAGAAAAAAAAGAGCGCGCGAGGTGGGTATTGATGCGCCCCCCGCCTACCCCTTCCAAAGCCCCCAATACCCAAACCACCTGCCCCCAACTCCCTGAAAACAACAAACAAATAACCTCTAAACAAACGCCCGAACACGTCATGCGCAGCTTCTTTTCCGCCAAACACTCACAAGACGCCTTGCTTCATTACGGTCCCGGCCCGAAAATGCTTTCGTATATCTTTGTCCCTTTTTTTTCTCGCCCCCCCCCCCAACACCCCAAACCCCCGCCTCCCATAGCCTTTCTCCGTTGCAAAGGCGTGTATACATATATAAACATCCATAGAAACAATCAAAAAGCAAAAACAAAAAAAATGTCAAGTCTATATCCCATGCAAAACGCGTTTTTAAGAGGTTGGGGATGAAGGGGGTGGAAGGAGGTGGTGAAGGTGGTCTTAAGATCTAAAAAACTGAGAAAGAAGATTCGTTGGCTGAAGGCGTGAATATATAAAAAGGGACCCGGTGATGCTGAATAAAAACGCTTCAATTCGAACAAGAGGTGTGTGTATATGTGTGTATGGTTTTTTGTAGGACAGGGGGATCATGGCACTGTGGAGGTGGGGCGCTCGTAGGGGGAGGCGAGGGAGCGGCGGTCGGAGATGCTATCTTCGGGGTCGCGTTTGAGGCTATGGATGCTGCCTGTGTTGCTGTGTTGGGACATTCGATCTGGGCTGCGCATCGTGTGGGATTGTTGTTGTTGCTGCTGCATGTCCGATGGGTCTGATCGTGGGGGTGCAGAGGTTGCTGCTGCTGCTGGGGCGGAGGAGGCGGTTTCTTCTTCTTGCTGGCGGCGCCGTTGGTAATGTTCCATGTAGCTGAGGCTCTCGCCCTCTCGTTTCAGTGACCCCGCCATGTCCGGGACGGGTGCGGTCCGCGCTCCGCTGACTAAATCTTCTTCGGATCGCGGTTGGATCTGTGGGAGAGGTTGGCCTAGTTGTGGTGGCACGCTCGAGCGTGAACGAGCGTCTGCCCGTCGGCGGCTGAAGGAGCTGTTCCGCCTGCGTCCGACGCCGACGACACCGCCTCCACCGCTGCCACCGGCGCTGGAGCCACTGTCTGTGCGGTGGTGGTAGCCGTGTATCGGGCCTTGGGCCATGGGCGCCGGAGGTGCTTGGTGAAGCTGCGGTGGCATCGGTGGTGGGTTTGGCATCAACTGAGCTGCGTTTGCGGGAGTAAAACCATGGGGTGCAGACGCGGGTATGACAGGCACCTGCGATGGCGAGCTCATGCCTGTTCCCGTTGCAGATGGGTGGAGCTGAAACACTGGCGCGTTGGCGCGCGCACTCATCTCCTGCTCCCCCAACTGCCAGTGCATAGATTCGGCTGAGCGCCAGGGAATACCCATCTCGGTAGCAACCTTCTGCCACATTTGGTCCTTGAATCTGTTTCCCAAAAAAAGTCAGTATTTGTTTTTTTTCGCCCTTGTTGTGTCGCATGTGTGTGTGAGAAGTCTTTTGTGCGGCCAACCTGACCGAACAAACCAAAACATTCACCGCCAGCCTTTTGGGGAAGGACGGCCGTCCAAAATAAATTAAGACCTAGCCGTTTTTTGTTCATTCTATGTACGTACCGGGCGTAGAGTCGTGCCAGCTTGTTCTTCTTCTCCTCATCCCAGATGGCTCGCTTCTCCAGGTAG
Organism: Bipolaris cookei; assembly: GCA_002286855.1. NCBI lineage: Eukaryota > Fungi > Ascomycota > Dothideomycetes > Pleosporales > Pleosporaceae > Bipolaris > Bipolaris cookei. The sequence continues at coordinate 157,848 of NRSV01000028.1, forward strand.
TTTTGGTATCGCAGCCGGCACGAGATGGAACTCCGTCCGGGAAGTCGTTTTGCAATGTCGTCCCACTTCATGCCTTGGCCCCGCAGTTCAATCGTTAGGTTGTCTTCTTCGGGGGTCCATTTGGACTGTTTCTTAGCGGGGCTCTCGTCGGGGAGTGGAGTTTGGGATGCCTGGCGCTTCAATGTTGATGGAGGGGAAACATTAGTAGCTGCCGGGCCGCCGTGAGCGGGTGTGGGTCCATGGGGTCCTGAGTAGAGTTGGCGGAATTGAGGAAGCGGCGCAGACTCATTCCGTCGGTGAAGCTCTGCAATGGCGGGCAAAACTGGTCCTCCTAGCATCGGTGCGGATCCTTTGGGAGCTGATGTTGGTGCCTGTGGGGGATAGGCAGCCATGGGAGCATAGTGTTGGGGTGCAGTGGCATAGCCCGGCGATCCAGTGGCATAGGCGGGCGATGCTCTTTGCGCCGGCGACTGTGTGTAGGCCGAGGGTGCAGTTGTGTATCCCCGTGTAGCTCCGGTTGAGTGAGATGCATTGGACACTGAGCTCTTCTTGCTGGCCGGCGACTCGGAGCCCCGAGCGCGGGGCTCGAGGAGTAGATTGATATCCAGGATGAACGAAAAGGACCAGCGTTACGCCAGCCCATAAGCTAATGTTAGGTTTACGTTGTACGTCTCTGGGCTCCACCAAATGATTCTAAAGATTGCTGACGATGACGACAACGAATAGTAGGTTCCTGGTAGTGTTTGCGGTTGTGTACGTGTGTGTTGGTAGGAGGAGCAAAGCAAAGCAAAGCGGATGCAAAGAGCCAACCAAGGTAATGACGGATGACTATGTGCAAGATTGCGTAGTGTTGCTAAGGTGAGGTGACGTTGATGGGTAAACAACAACAAGGAGGGGGGGTGGGCGGGAGATGAACAGGAGAAGACAGGCGTGAGGAGAGGAGTGAGGTTCGGATAGACTAAATGTGCCGAAGAGGGAACCAGTTAACCAGTTGTGAGGTACAGTGGATGATTGACGCTCTAAGTGGTCGATCGAGTCGAGCTATTTGGGAGATGGGTCGGGGCCGGGGAGCAGGGGGTGAAACAGGCCAACCACTTGGTCTGATGAGTGACGGTCGTGCTGAGCCACTGACTTTTGCAGGTCGAGCAGGTCGGGGAGGATAGCGTTGGAGGGATGGTGGATGCGGTCTGGTAGGAGCGAAGTAGGGTCTGAGGGTCTGAGGTACTTTGTCGAGCATGGATGTGCGAGTAGAGAGAGTTAGCGTGCAACTGTAATGCTAATAACAGGCATCCCTGCTCGGCCCTGGCTGGCGCCGCATCATCGTCCGTGGTAAGGATAGGGATTCCGGGGGCTTGGGATCAGGATGTACCCTTTGCGTCTGTGACTTGACTGACTACCTGTGCGCTTGACGCCTTGTCGACTCGTGCTGGCGGTGCGCCACATTAACGACCCACAGACCACGACGACACCAGAGCTGATCTGATCTAAGGAAGCATGTCTGCCGGAGATTTTAGCGAGCGCCCAAGAAGAAAAAGGACAGTTGCTCCCCCTCAGGCCCAAATTGCGGATTGCGGCTAGCAGCTAGAGCAGCTAGCTTGACACAAGAAGCACGACACCCGTTCTCGCTGGCAGAGGCGCTAGGATGACGTGTCTTGCGTGGTGGAAGTAGTTGTCTCTTTGACGTCTTACCTTGTTGTTGCTGCTGCTACTATGCCCTTCTCTCTCCTTCTTTCGCTCTGGCCTCTGGCGCTGGCTCCGGCTCCGGCTCCGGCTCTGCTTGTGCTCGCCCTGTCTTGGGTCTCGGGCGTCTTGGGTCTCGGGCGTCTTGGGTCTTTGCTTGCTTGCTTGCCTGCTTTGGGGGGGTGGTGGGTGAGCCGCCGTTGACGAACGAACCAGCCCGTCCGTCCCCCACTCCACTCGGCGGCAGTGATGGCCTTCGTATCTGGCACGCCTCGGACGGCCGGTGCTGGGTCTCATTTGCTGCCCTCTCGTTTCGTCAGGCCTCAATGCGCGTGCCCAAGACAGGGCTGGCGGGCGGCGGCGACGGCGGCGACGGCGTTTGCAGCGAGCAGCGTGGAGCATACAGCAGGGGTGGGCGTGTGCTGCTCCTCTTTTTTGCTCTCACAGTCACGGCCACGATCGTCGAGCGAGAAGGCAGCATCCGGGGCGTGTTTCCTGCAGCGCTGCCCTCTGCTGGCCAAGGCAGCGAATCAAGGCGACACACAGGCGGTGAACAGCCTCAGGGATTCGCGCAGACGGTTCGGGTTCGGACGAGGACAAGCGCCATGACATGGAAGATCTGCAGCATGCTCGCCCTGCTCCGGCTATCTCTGACGCCAGACGCGTCGCTACCGAAGCCTTGCGAACGGCTGACTTCATTGTAGCGGTGCATACATGGTGATGTGTTCACGCCGAGGGCTGCCAACGGCCACTGTGGCTCCACGCCCTGCAATATCTGCCTCGACGGCTCCGGTCAAGCCCCCCCACTGTGGGCTGTGAGCGCCCGGCGATGCACTAGAAGCATGCCATGGCATGCACAGAGGAGCGGTGAACTGCGGTGAACTGCCGGCCATGCCATGGGCGTGACGTCTAGCTTGGATGCCGCCGTCGTTGCTTCGGCCTGACCTGTATTCGACCTGGCTTGCCGGCTGTGTGTGTGCTATGTGCTGTCCTGCTCTGTCTCGTGGCCATGAGCCACGTTGTGCTGCCCTATATTATACAGTACACGACGACGACATCCATCCCGCCCTGCCAGTGCAGTCCAGTGCAAACATGCGACGACGAGGCGCCACACTGCCAGGTCACATCTGCGTGCGCCGCCCCAGAACACGTCCGCCCGCTATGCTCCATTGCATCACTGCCTCGCTGCCAGGCCAAGGGTTCGGATGATGCGCATTAAGCGGTGAGGCCTGCCTGAAGCCGTGCATGCACATACGCTGTTGGTTTGCTATTCACGGATGGCTACTGTGAGGTTGGCGGAGACAGATAGAGCACGCCCCCTCTCTTCTCGGCCACGGCCACGGCCACTTGGGGACGGGCTTAGACGTGCATTAGCCATGAACAGCGTCCCCGTGCGTCCGTGAACGCTCGAGTCAAAGGGGAAAAAAAGGGCTTTTCATCGGCGACATACTTGAAGCACCCGCTTCGTCCCTCCGGCGGATGCTGCATTACTTGCCTGCACCGGTCCGGCATGCCATAATCAGATTCCCACAAAAAAGCCCATCACAGTCTGGGCCTGCCATGCTCTCTAACAATCCGCCGTCCCTGGTAGTTTGTGTGCACGCTTGTACATACTTAATAAGTAACCATCTAAGCATGTCTGAATATATACGCCTGGCTCCGCCGTGTCACAGCCGCCATGTCTTGTCTGGCTGGCCGCTTTCTTGGCTCGATGCGGATGCACACGTCAATCCGTCGGTGCAGCACAATCCTAACCTCTCTCTGTCTATATATATGTACTTACATACACACATACATGTGCATGTGCCTGTACTTGGACAACTTGGGTATTGCATACAGCGGAGCGGTGAGCCGAGTACAAGCGCCGGCTGCTTTCTTCACCACACCATTTATCACATAGTATGTACCAATGTAAGTACTACATACAAGACACCGGCGCCTCTGCCCTCGACCCCCCGTCCGTCCGTCCGCCCGTAAAACAGTGCCGGTGCAATGTGGTTCTATCCTGGCTGAACAAGCCATGGTTTCGGGCAGGCAATCGGAGCCGACGAGTATTGGCGCGCGGTCCTCGACTGAACAGCAGCGCCTCTTGGACCGAATGACCCGGGCAGAGACATTGCCAACGCATGGCGCAGGATCGTCGCTGCAGCTCCCACGGTGACGAGTGCAATGATATGAGCGCGTGGGGTCGACGTGAGCAACGGGCGTTCGTCATGTGTTCAGAGACATTCACTCGAGTTGGAGTCGCGCGCCTTGGTGCTCGCTTCACATGCCCAATCCGGCTGCCCTGCACACCCGCAGCCCTATTCAATGTCTCTTTTCTGCACTACTCCAACTCACACACCCTCAGCCCGCATCGCCAGCGGGTCACCTGTCAGGACCAGACAAGTCATCGATTTCCCCACTGGGTTCGCTCGCTGCCAGCACGCCAGCACTGCGGTTGCTGCTGCTGCTGCTGTCGCATAACCGCTTTTAGCCTCGCCCGCCACACCATTAGCGCTCCCCTCGCTCCTCATCTCGCTCTACTAACTCCTGCACTCTCGCCGTCTGGCTAGCTCGCTGGCCATCATGTCTCTTCAAAGCGCGGCAGACGTGCCGCTTCTCATTAGCTCCCCCAACTCGTCCTCTGAGCGTCGTATCTCCCCGTCGTGGTCAATTGCCCATCTCAAGACACGCCTCGAGCCTATTACCGGCATTCCCGCCACCTGTCAGCAGCTGTCCTTGCGGGTGGCATCACAGGACCCCGTTGCTCTCGTTGCTGCAGACGAAGAGCATACCCAGCTTGCTGCCTTCCCGCTGCAGCCGTATGCCGAGATCACCGTAAGTGCTTCTTCTCATTCTTATTGCATAGCCACTGCCAGCCCTGTCCTTGACCCGTTTGATATGCTGTCCTCTCGCCGTCTGCCACATCTCCTTGCCCTTCCTCTCCCCCGGCTTGGCTCCCTACTCCCCTTGAAACTGCTCTACTTACTCGGTACGTGCATGTACTGTGTCTTCTCTCTTCCTATTCGCTGTTGCGTGTATCCGCATATCCTGCCCTGCCCCGCAATGCACAGTCTATCTTTGTCAGCCTGGCAGTCGCGGGAAAATCCATCCTTCGGCTCCTCCGCCGTCGTCTGCCCACTTCTGAGCACGGAGCCTTTGGGATGTGCTGAGCAGTGCGTCTCCTGACTCCAATTGCGTAGTTCTTATTCTTGCCCATTTGCTCTCCTTTTCTTTTGCTCGGCGCCTCGGTCTTATTTGACACTTCATCTTGCCTCACGACACAACCCCTGCACAGACCGTTCAGCTCCATAGTTCTTCTGACAGGGCTCTGCGAACAAATCAGTGTGCGTACATGGCTTCTTGTGTTGACATGCAATCTCTAGGTTGTAGATACGCGTCCACCCGCTGCACGTACAGACTTCAATGACCTGTCAGCCGTTGAGAAGTATGAGATGCCGGCGGCAGAGTATGAGCATCGGACCGATAGTGTTCTTGCTTGGAAGAAGGCTCAAAAGCTTGGGCGATTTGATCCAAACGCTCCCAGCATAGAACAACAAAAGATCCGCGCCTCAGAGCGTGAAGTAGAAGAAAGAGGTAAGCGTAACCGTCTCCTTTGCAGGTCTTGGGCCACGTACTCGTACGATAGTGGTGGCTGTGTTCCGTGGAAGAAAAGCAATTATGGGGCCAATTGACAATTGCGGGTATTGTTCTGGTTCAATCTACACCATTCCTCCACGCGTAATGTACATGCCTCAAACAGTTCCCAAAGCCGCGGCTATACATATCCGACTCGAAGACCTCGCCACGGACATCATGTCAGAAGGTTTCATCCAGTCATGAAGCATCGACAAGGAAGTAAGCATGTAAGACAAGCACTTTCTAGACCTGATGCCGTCTCACCGAACCGGTCGTACAAAATATCCTCTTTTCAGCAGCCTGCATGAGACCCTGGGCCCCCTTTGGCCAGGGGCCCAATACTACCTGTGACGGCGTCTGGACACGTCAAATCGACAATAGTAAACTGGCAATCGAGTATTGCAGGTTTCAGTTGCCTCGGGGGATCGTTTATATCTCTCGCTTTAACACTCTCGCCTCGCTTCCCGTCCCGCTGGGAGCTAAGGATCGGAACGAGACTCCCCGAAACTCAAATGCAATGATAAATCCACCTGTCACCATCCTCGCCCTCCCAACTTCCTTGACTTGATACTTGGTCGCCACAAGCCACGCTTGCAATGAGGAACTGAATGCCTGCGGCAACATGGTGATGATACTCGGCGGGTAGCGGGGCGTGTATCAATTGTCGTGCGCTACAGCCTTGAGGCTTGTATTGGAGCGAGGATATCGCTTGTGCGTCTAGACAATCAACGCCGCAGCGCATCGCGGCTGGAACATGCCGCTGGTCCCGCCTGTGCATCGTCGGTTCGTGACCGTATCCCCCCGTTTGGGTCTCAGTGCCCCTCACAACGGGCGCCTCACATGTGGCAACTCTGTGTGCCAGAGGGTGCAGATTGGCGGCTTAGGACCTGCGCGACACAAAAGCCAATCACTCGGAACCATCTCGCTCGATTATCGTCGCTACCATTTGCTCCTTTGTACACAAGGTTGAGGTTCAAACAGAGTTAGGCTCCGCTCCATAGCAAGGGGGTGGCCACTTTTATTTTCGCTACTCATGAGCAAATCCGGACATACACTTTACTGACTGACCCACACCAATACTCGAAGAGCGATCACTGACAGATTTCACTAGGTCTATCTGTATCGAGTCGTGTCCGCCTACTACCCGAGTCGGATGCACGCCGCGGCACAGTGTCGTACATTGGGTTGATCCCAGAGATCCCGGGCATAGGTGTCTGGGTGGGGGTCACTCTTGACGAGCCGACGGGGAAGAATGATGGTTCCGTCAAGGGCAAGCGATACTTCGAGTGTGGCAATAACTACGGCGTGTTTGTGCGGCCCGAGCGATGCGAAGCTGGCGATTTCCCGCCTCTTGACATGGCTGATGAGGATCTTGAGGAGTTGTGAAGTCATGTGTTCTGCTCAAGGCCTACACATACAATATATGCAAAACTTTTGATTCTTGTAGCAAATCAATATCACATGTTTCCTCCACAGAAATTGTACATCGAGATCCACCAATCTACATCTACTTGAAATCTTGAATAAACATGATAAAACATCTGAACACAAAAACCTTGGCATTATGTCCCTCTGTGAACCACAACCCCCCCATCCCCCCCCCCCCCTCCTCCCCCAGCCTATCCAACACTCTACTACAACGGCAAAACCCACTCGCCCTCGTTTCTCGGCTTAGCAAGACTACTCTGCTCCCTCTTGACAAACCGCCCGTACCCCTTCTGCCCCTGCAGTCCCCCATTCTCCCTATCCCACACCACCCTCCCCCTCAAAACCGTATATCGCGGCCATTGCGTCATGGCCCGTCCTTCAAACGGCGTATAATCCACATCATGATGCAGCATCTCATTCCTCAGCACAAACGGCTCCATCTTCCCCTCTGGATACCACACCACCACGTCCGCGTCCGACATTCCCTCTTTCAACGCGCCCTTTTGCGGGTAAAGCCCATACAGCCTCGCCGGATTTGACGCCGTGAGTTCCACGAATTTAGGTAAGGGAAGGCGATCCGCGCCGAGGGTGAGCGCGAGCCGCGTTTCGATTCCTGGGCAGCCGTTGGGGATGTATTTGAAGTGGCCGAGTGGGTACTCAGGGGAGATGCTGGATTTCTTGCCGGAGACGGTGTCGTTGTAGCGGAAGGGACAGTGATCCGATGATAAGATTGTAAACGTTCCATTTGCCAACCCCGTCCAGATGGCATCGCAGTCTGCTTCGCTGGCGCGGGGAGGGGGTGAGCATACGCATTTTGCGCCTTCGAAGCCTGGAGCGGCGAGGTGTTGAGAGGTTAGGAAGAGATATTGCGGACAGGTTTCTGCGTAGATGGGGAGACCGCGGTCCTGCGCGGATTTTATGTGGGATGTTGCGGAGGGAGTGGAGACGTGGACGATTAGGATGGGGGTGTCCATGAATTCGGAGAGGGAGATTGCGCGGTAGGTTGCTTCTGTTTCGGCCATAGGCGGGTGGGATGAGCCGTGGTATTTTGGGGCGAAGAGTTTGCGCTTTTCGAGTTGGGCGGTCATCCAGTCGATTACTTGGCCGTTTTCCGCGTGGATCATGGTTGTGATGGAGTGTTTGCGGGCTTCCAGGAGGATGTCGAGGATTTGGCCGTCGTGGAGTTGGAGGGCTTCGTAAGTCATGTAGATTTTGAGGGAGGAAATGCCTTCGGTGCGGAGGGTTGGGAATTCTGATAAGGCTTTTTCAGAAGGGTTGCCGACGATTATGTGGAAGGAGTAGTCGATGTAACAATTGTCTTTGGCTCGTTCATGAGTTGCGGCTAGTGTGTCAAGAAGGGTATCTTCAGTCTTTTTTTGAGGCGCAAATGTGATCATGGTCGTTGTGCCTCCACATACGGCTGATCGGCTGCCTGTCTCGTAGTTGTCTGCTGTTGATCCCTGACCAAATAACGGAGGTTCTTGGAGATGGACATGTGCATCTACACCTCCTGGCATCACGTATCCGCCCTCAGCATCTATTGTCTTTGTTGCTTTGGCATCTCCCAGACCCCTTCTTGGGACTACTTTTACAATCTTCTCATCCTTGATGGCAATATCCAACTCTTGAATGTCGGTTTCCGAAACCACTACGCCATTGATGATGACTAGATCATATTCTGCAGCCATTGCGTCTTGGTCTTTCTCAATCCTTGGAAATAAATAACAAGAGAAATCGGGTGGATAGAAGCGTTCGCAGATTCATGTCGTCGGTTGTCGTGGTAGTTGGAGGAAGGCTAGTCCAAGATAGTGAGGTGCATATCTCAACCCCTCATTCACATCTGCCCCACCTTTGCTCCTCCACACCTTATCAGCGACTGAACACGTAGAGTTGGAGTAAGTAAAAATAATGTGCGGAGCTCTGTACAGTCATATAATTCTGTCATACCTAGCAAACACACGCTTTTCGGCTGGATGTACGTTAGAAAGCGTTGGACCACTGTTTATATACCTCCTTTGAAGCCATAACACCATTGAAGCATCAAAACTTGCATTACAGTCGTCACAATGACCTCCAATTCTCTAAAAATCAATGGAGACAGACTGAACAGTACTCTACAAGATACCTGCACACAATATGGTGCTCTTGCAGCCCCCTCAACGGGCATGTGTCGTCTCACTCTCACCCCAGAAGATCAAGCCGCGCGAGACTGGCTAGTCGCGGAATGCAAGAGTCTGGGATGCGAAATCAAAATTGATCAAATGGGAAATATCTTTGCGATCCGTGAAGGCACCGCCAAGGACAAGAAACCAATTGGTATGGGTAGTCATATGGATACACAGCCTGCGGGTGGGAGGTACTGGCACACTCTACAACATCAATCCCCAGTTCGGGCGGACTTACTAACTCAAACCTAGATACGACGGTATTCTAGGCGTCCAAGCCGCCCTCGAAGTCCTCCGTACCCTCCACGAAAACAACATCTCAACCCACTGTCCCCTCGCCCTGATAAACTGGACCAACGAAGAAGGCGCCCGTTTCCCCGGCGCAATGATGTCCTCGGGAGTATGGAGCCAGCACTCCAGCACACCCCTCTCAACCTGCTGGTCTATCTTGGATCCCGCGGGTATAACCCTTAAAGACGCTCTCCAGCAAATAAACTATCTCGGCGAAACACCATGCTCGCATATCGACAACCCCCTTCACTGCCACTTCGAACTTCACATCGAGCAAGGCCCGCTTCTCGAGCGCGCCCAAAAGAGCGTCGGCATCGTCGAATCAGTCCAGGGAATGCAATGGTACGCCATCCACGTGCTTGGAAAAGAAGGCCACTCAGGCACAACACCCATGCCCGACCGATCAGATGCGCTCGTCACTACCTCGCGCCTCATCACCGCCGTCCGCGATACAGCGCTGCAGACCGAACTCGGCGTTGCGACCGTCGGAGTTATAAAAAGCGATACTGCGTCTCAAGCTACGATACCCGCTGGCGTGAATTTTATAATCGATATAAGATGCTCGACGGATGCGTTGGTGGCGCAGCTTTCCACTGAGATTTTCGCGGCGTTCGATAGGATCATCAGTGAGGAAAAGAATGGCACGAGCTACAAGGTGCAGCGTACGTGGGGTCTACCAGAGTCAAAGTTTCATCCGAATTGCATCGAGGCTGTGCGGGGCGCAGCGGTCAAGCTTGTTGGTGAGGACCAGGTCATGAGTATGATGAGTAGAGCGGGACACGATAGTGCGTGGACGAGTCGCGTGGTACCTACGAGTATGATTTTTGTGCCGAGCAGAGATGGGATTAGTCATAATCCGGAGGAGTATACGAGTCCGGAGCATTGTGCGTTGGGGGCGCAGGTGCTGCTTGATGCGGTGTTGGCGTATGATGAGATGGTTGCAAAGGGGGTTTAGTAGAGGGGAAAAAAGGGGAGTTAGGGGGTTAGGGAGGGATGTGAGAAGAAGAATACATTTCCATTTCAAATGGTGTATATGGTATGTAAAAATGGCCCAAGCAATATGGAGTCGAAGAAGTTTATATACAAAGAATATCTCCCCCGTCGTGTAAGAATCTTAGATCACCAAGCCACCGTAACCCCCCCGTCTCTTTCGTTCAGAATCGTTTGTGGTATTCAAGTCTTTTAACCAGAGTAGACAGCAGGGCCAGGGCTGACGTACTTGAAGCTCGAGTCGTAGATGGCCTTTGTGAAGAGCGGGTCGCTGATCTTGTAGCCGCCGGGGAAGCTGACACCAGAGGGCGTAGCACTGCCTCCTCCAGTAACCTTAACCTGGAAGCAGCTGACGTAGGGCTGAGGGCTTCCAGCGCCGGCGTGTAGTGCAATAGCCTCGGCGCGGACAAGGTAGTCACCAGAAGCAAGGCTCTTGGGAACAGTGAAGGAGCGCTTGCCGCAGTTTGCGTTGAGGATCTCAGTTCCCCATGAGGCGGTGGTACCAGTGTATCCGTCCTCAGCGACCTTGAAGAAAGAGCCAGAGCTGGCGGTTTTGGCATCGCTGACCTTGGCCATGTAAATAAGAACCGGGCCGTAGTGGTTGCCGCCGATGGCAGGCTGCGAGCAGGAGCGCGCGCCGGGTTGAGCGTGCATCTCAACGGTGAGAGAGGTACCGGCTGAGTTTAATGTTAGCCAATGTCTATTGCATAGTACCAAGCGCGGAATGGAGATGGTGTTGTTCTCCCCTTCTTGGAGTGGAGGTTTGGGGATATTGAGACTTACCAGCAACTTCGCAGACACCGGATGAGGCAGCAGGACCACGACCACAGAACATGTCGGACGAAGACAGGCTGTCAATAGGGCTGTTATCCTTGACAGTGCGCGTGCAGCTGGTCGCCTTGTCCTGGCTTCCAACCCACAGCTGCTGCCATGTCGAGTGGGCAGAGGCGGTGGTCGCAGCAGCGAGGAAGATGGTGAAGTACTTCATAATTTCGACGGAGAGTTGATGTGAGAGTGTTTGAAAGTGATCGTCTGTGTCGTACTGCTTAATTTCAAGGCAGAAGGCTGCTCTTATTTATTCCTCATACTGCTGAACCCCCATCTTGCTGGCTGGCACCAAGTAATCTAACAGCAACGGCTTTGTCCCGGGCCGTCATACCAGTAGCGCTACTCCACCAAGTATCTCGCCAATTCTTGATTCTGCGTGACTTGTGGCTCTTAGCCATTGTTTGTCACACATGTAGATTGCGTCGCTCCAACCAAGCTTTCTTGGCACCTGTCAGGAAGCGCGTGCTCATCAGCACTCAATTTACACCCATGTTTACTATTCGCCGATACAGCACTCCACGCCCCGGAATTTGCCTGATTGGGCACGGTATTGGTTTTTTGGTCGGGTGTTGCATCAACCGGCGTCGTTTCGGATGCAGTGGTGCCCCGCAATATGAGACTGGATTTATTAGGCATGGTCATTTGGACGACACCGTTGTGGCGATGGAAGACACCGGGTAAGCGATGTAATCTGATTTTTTATTGATGCTAGGACATCCAAGCCTTGGAGGCTCTATGCGCAGTCTTTTCTGTCAACTCATTGTAGTCGACAAAACAGAGCGTGGCGATTGGTAAGTCAGCATCCTAGACATGGGGCACCCACTAGACCCACCTCATCAATATTCGAAACATAGCAAAGCCACTATAGCACTATTGGTCGCCTCTGTGTTTCCAACGCCTAGACGAGATCTCCCGGCTTCGAGGCCGACACACCGGTTCGCGAACATATTGAAGATGCAAAAGAACGTCATTAGCGGAGGCTTTCATTTCTGTGCGACCAGATTAGATTGAATGTTTTCGCATTCCGACCTGCTGCTGCAACCCCTTAGTCGTGTCCCGGGTTTCATTGGCGCCTCTTCCGTACAGTGGTGGCGACGACGGCGCCAATCTATCGTGCTGCACGATCGAGGCGAAACGTGACCTTGTCTATACCCTCTATGCCTTTGTAGACTTGCCAAAGTAGTTGGCAAGTGTGTTTTTCTGTGTTGGCTTCTCCTTCCTAGTGGCAGGTTCCGTCTTCTTCGTACGCTCTCCCACGCCCATCAATTTCTTGAACTCTTCCCACTCTTGCTTTCCCACAATACCACCACTAGCCTCTTTGTGCCCTCTTGCAAAGCTCTCTCCCAGTCTTGCTCTCAGGTCTTTGTCATCAGCAACAATGCTCTCAAGCTTCTTGATGATATCAATCTTCTTCTCCCCTTCCTTCGCTCGCGCACATTTAGCGACCCGACACGAGAAATTGACTCTGTCCGGAAGATAGCCCTCGTTCGCACACATTACAATCTCTAGCTTGTTTGACTTTAGAGTACCCGACCAGCGGGTCGCGATGACAGGATGAATTTGCGCAGCCGAGGATATCGAGAGTAGGGCGATAGTAGCGTCCGCGGAGAACTTGGGCGGTGTATGCGTACAGCGCTCAGTTTCACGTCGTACCTCCAAAGATGCGTTACGAAGTTTCTCATCTTTGACAATAGAGCCAGGATTTTCGGCAGAGAGCACCGCAGCCCACGCATCTTCGACATTGTAAGCTGCCGACCGTCTCGGCGCGTTGACCAAGACCACGGCGTCGTTGATCGCCTTCTTCGTGTGTTGTTTGAAAGTGGCCGTCATATCTGGAAATGGTGACTCCCACTTTATGGTGCCTCCTAAGTCGCCGTGGGTTCCCAGTGCTGCAAGCCAGGAGGTCTTGTTGTTCAGGTCCGCATGCAACGGCAGGCAGATGTTGTATGTCAAGAGGGCACTAGTTGAAACAGGAGGACAGTCATGAGCCGTGACATACTCGGCACCTTCTGGGAAACCCCCTTCATCTGCAAAGTGGTGATCTATAACGAGACATGTATGTGGGGAGTCGATCAGTGGCGGACTCTTTCTGCTGCCTTGATCCAGAACAAAGATATACACTGGTGACCTAGCGGTAAGAGCTTCCTTTGTACTTTCATCATGAACGTTAGAGCCTTTTAGAGGAAAGTACACCGATATATAATCAGATGATAAACTAAGAATAGTGAGTGTATGGTACAATATAGCACCTGAAGAAAGGCCGTCTGCATCCTTATCTGGTATTATGACAGTCGGCTTCTGAGAAATAGCACTGTTGATCATTAGTAAACCATAGATGAGACTTTGAGAAATTGCAACTTACCACTCTTTGATAATCGTCCGCGCACGTTCGATTTGTGCGCGCCTGGCGGGCCAAATTATCTCACCACTTTTATCTTGTCTTGATTGAGCAAGGTGATAAGCAGGTATCTCTACCTTTGGTCTCTTCGCCTTAGGGGGTGATGTTTCTTGTTCATGTTTACGCTTCGATGGGCTCATTATGAATGCGGACGCATGAAGCCGTCGGGCTTGTGATGCCGTAAAGACAAATGCAGACGGATGTAGCTGATAATAAACCCGAGGCAATATATGAGACAACCTCGCTAATCGCTGAGCAAGCACTCTCATTATTTAGTGGTATAATACATGACAAACTGTGATGTGAAGCAGGAAAGTATCTCGTAGTCGATGACGTCGTTGACACACTAGTCCGTTCTTAGCCCAACCACCCAGTGTTTGGACAAATACTTGAGCGTATTGTACAAAATCGTTAAATGTTGAAGCGCTATCAGCTTAAGGTAGAAGTAGCTTGGCACTGCTCTTCGCGAGTGTTTGTCCGTCGAAGCCTACTCCAACAAGCTCAAATTCTACAGTCGATCCCGCATTCTTCTCAACGAATTGTATTTTCAGAATATGCTCCAACGCATATGCTTTACCCAGCATTCTTCCGTCCGTGTAAATGACAAAATGTGAGAAAGGCCCTGTAATTTTGCTACAGGGAATTTTGTTGTCTTTCCAGTTGGTTCTTCCATGGTCCTTGAAGCTCCAAACCAACTGCACGCGCTCACAATCTCCGCCTCGCTTTTCAAGCTGCATTTGGTCGATAGAGAATGAAGAAGACATTTGAATAGTAGAAATAGGCACAATTCGGACGCTCATGATGTTCAGCAACTGCGTAGTCTTGCCTAGAGCAGTACCGATCGAGCCTTTCAAATGAACCCCAAGCTCCTGGATGCGAGCGCCAGGCAACAAAGACTTTGGTGAGCTTACTGTTCGCTGAGCTCCTTTTCCTGGTGTGATGGCGGCAAGGTGAACAGTATCTGTGGTTCGAATGTAAAAGCTGATAATACTATGACCAGCTGGTGGTGCCATATTGTCACTGTATATTTCAGCCTGTAACGATCCATCTGCTGGCATGTCGAGTTTGAAAAGTGGGAGCCAGATCTCTGTCGTGTCATTGCCATCTGACTTGTTTTGTATGGCCTCGATTGTCAGACGAGAAGTACTGGAGCTGTTGTCTAGACGATGCGAAAGCTCGACAGCTTGATGTCTGTCTCCGAAGATGGCCGGACACGGAAGAATGGACTGACTACCTAGTTGTGCATGGGTACTACAGCCGCCGAATAGATCATTCGATGCGTCATCATGCGTAGCAAAAGCGCGCGTGAAGTCAGTGAAGAAGAAATTTTCCGAACCAGCGACACACTCTTTCGCATTCTTGAGGATTGCAAAAGCCTCATTCGGCTGATGACGCGACAAACAATCTCCACAAGAGCAGTCAATATCACACGGAAGTGGGGTTCCTTGCCAGACTGTACGTTCAGTGTCCCGCCCTTTTCGAGGAAAATGCTCAAAGGACCATGCTGGGGCAAATATGCCTGCTGAAAGTCCTAGATCGGCAAGTTTCGCCACAGCAACACCAGTGTTTGTGCCCCCTCCCCCATATTCTGGATAAGTAACACGTGGGTGAGTGAAACTGGATTTGTTCTGCGCCCACACATCAATCCCAAAGAAAATATTTCTGGGCGAGATTTTGCTTGACAGGGCAAGCTGTAGCGAGTTTTCAGCCTCAGTGTCTTTCCAGCAGTAGTTAGTGAGTATGCTTCCACAGGCTGATGCGAACTTGATGTTGGACATGTTTAGCGCGTTCTGGTAGGATATCTTGTTCGAGACGGTGAGAGCATCATACCTAAAACACCGTTATACAGTCCCAATGACTAGGAAATGACGGAGTTTGTGCCTACCATATAAGCCTCATTGCACCGCCCATTTCGGCTCTCAGCTGGCAAAGGAAGGATTCGAGGACTTCGGGATTCCAAACATCATTCGGAAATCGTTTTTCAATGTTCACAAGCCAGCCGTCGAAGCCATAATGCGCAGCAATTCTTGCTAGAGTTTTTGCAAAGGGAAAACTCATGTTTTGACCGTCGCGTGTGTACTGCAGAAGACGCTCAGAGCTCTCAGTCTGTGGCTCAACTAGGAGTGTACCTAGAACCTCGACGCCGTTGCGATGAAGTGTATTCGTCCACGTTGGCGGAGGCACACATACAAGCTTATGTGAGAAGTAGATGAATACATCAACAAATTGAAGATATTCACAAGAATAAAGTTCTGTGTCAACACCGGTCGCCTGCACGCTCTCATAATCATGGTAGTTTCCGGAGTAATCGTGGATCAAGAGAACATCTGTTTTGCCGAGGCTGTCGTTTGTTCCTCTATCCTCTGTTCGTAGGCATGGTGTGTTGGCTCTTTGAAAAGATTCGCAGTCATCTTCTGTCCATGCCTCTAATTGATCAAACATGTCGAAGTAAGTGAAGCCCTTGAGTCGATCCAGATTGCGTTGTTTGCGTCTCTCGTCAGGCGTTGGCCCTGTGTCTGGTGCGGGGAATAGATGGCGATATCCATCACGAATTGGCCGGAGGATATCTTTCCACCCCAGCAAGTAGGCCATAGCAGCGCAACGCCGGAGGTGGTTGTGCTGCTCTTGGTTATTTCTGGGCTCTCCAGATGTGTGAGAGCTAGCTTGGATCACTCGTGCAGGGATTCATGGACGGTTCGAATCATAGCAGCTGTGTCAGACTCCAGCTGCGTCCAAGGCAAACAACGCTGGTACTCTGCGTTTTGACAGACTTCCTGTGCGCAGAGGTCTCTTGGGCCTATATCATTGACAAGACAAGAATGGCCGTAGATGTACCGTGGAGGAGTGCGCGTTGGGTATGCGAACCACTGCGGGAGCGGCGACGATCGGAGGTGACGTTCCTGGCAGGGGTCGGGCTTGGCAAGCAAGGGCTACGTAGCTCCATCCGTCCTTACGTACAGAGCTGTCGGAACGTGTCTTTTTATGTGAGAAAGTGCGAATCTCGACACTCCCCCCACCTCTTGTCGCCAAACATCTGCTGCTTTTCTAGAAGCACCCAGCGACACGCCCGCCGCCACGATGAATCTTTTCCGACTTTTGGGTACGCAGAATGGAGAGCGAGGGCTGTCGCAACCAAGACGGCGCCCGCTGGAGGATCATGGCATTGCTGACTTCGGGCAGGGGATTTATCCCACTTACTCTCCATCTTGATTCTTCTGCACAAGATGAAATCGTCGAGTGTACGCTGGAATTGTCTACTGTCCTGCGCAAAGATTCGAGCTAATGTGTTCTTAGAGCGCCTCTGGTATCTCCTTCAAGTCGCAATTCCTTTACCTGATCGTCTATCTCACGCGCTACGTCGACCTGCTATGGACCTTTTACGAGCCAAAATCCCTCTACCTGACTGTGTTCAAAATCATCTTCATCAGCACGTCTGCCTATACCGTCTACCTGATGCTCAATGATTACAAGCCGACCCACGACCCGAATTTAGACACGTTTAAAGTTCAGTATCTTCTGGGAGCTAGCGCTGTACTGGCCGTCTTATTTCCGTACAAGTACACGTTTTCTGAGGTATGGCATGTCCAAGTACCACCAAGGAGTTGTGTTAACCAAGCATACAGATTCTCTGGGCTTTCTCCATCTGGCTAGAGTCGGTCGCGATTCTGCCGCAGCTCTTTATGCTTCAGCGGACTGGCGAGGCGGAGACAATTACAACGCACTATCTTTTTGCACTCGGCGCGTACAGAGCGCTGTACATTCCCAACTGGATCTACCGCTACTTCTTTGAAGTACCCAAGTTCTACGACCCCATTGCCGTGATTGCAGGTATTATCCAAACCATCCTGTACTCTGATTTCTTCTACATCTACTACACAAAGTAAGTTGTCTGGTTCTGGTTGATGAGTGATCAGATGACTAACCAGCGGTTACCAGGGTCATCCAAGGCAAGAAGTTCAACTTGCCCGTATAGACGGACTTACGGTGAGCGCTGCTCTCTTCTGCTGCCGGCAGCCGAACACGGCGTCACTTTGGCTTCCTGTACTGGCATATCTACTTAGGGAGGCGTTTTCTGGGCATTTTAGTGAATGGACGAGGATGCAAATGGGTTGGGAAAGGTGCACGGGAGTTGCCTAGATGGGAGTTGTGCACGTTGGGTGACGTAAGAAAATGGGTTATACGGAGCTCGCATCAAGATACCAATGACTGTATATTGAGACTCGGCAGTGAAACATTGATCTATTATGTAGCGGGTCGAGGCACGTGATATGCGAGACTGCCAAGTCTGGCTCGCTGCACACTGTGGACGAATATGTAACTTAAGTAAATACATTGTTATGAGCATTCTCATACTGCGACATGCTCACCGTTGTTAGAAGCGGACGAAACGCGCATGTGTTAGAGTAATGTCGCGTCACGAAGTCTGGTTGACGACAAGGCTGAAGCACGTGAGGCAGTGCATACCTGTATGCATGCAAGCGCCATTCAGCGACGGCGGCAGAAGGGCTTGTTCATCAACCGACCCTAGTCCGCCGCCAGCAGCTCAGCACGACTTCATCTCACTGGCAGCCTGCCCGCCCTTATTTGCCCTCATACCCCGTATTAATATTCTCACTCGCTGTTTTACCTTCACCACACATCTTTCACCGGCTACATATTCGCCACTATCGTTGCCTAGTGATAAGAAAGCAGAGCGTCTAGTGTTTCGACTGCCATCTTGCTGTAGACCGCTGCTCTGCATCTCAAACGACTCGCGAAGGCGACTCTACGCCCTCAAATAGCATAGCGCACGTGTGCGCCTGGCAATCGACTCTGCCCTCATCTTGAAGACGCAACAATGTTTTGTCTGCGAAGCTGGATACCAGTACTTTTCTTCTTGTAAGTAAGACGTCTTATCGCGCCCCTCTCGACGGCGGCGCTGTGCATAAACTGATTGTCGTGGCCAGACTGCGAACTCATGCGTCTCCCATCTACCTCGTCCTCTTCATATCGGCTACTTACTTCCTGAACCGACCGTGCGTGTATTGCTCACTACTCCTTTTCATTCTTGTCGTTGCGCTCTTCGACTTCCACACGCCATGGTTTGATGCGCCGCTGTCGGATAGCGCGGAGCTGGCGCTCAATGGCACCGCGTCAGAAACAGCCGGAGTACTTGCACAGGCTGCGAACCATACAGCACAGGTCGTGGTCAAGGCTGCGGTAGAAGGAGTCAAGGGAAAGATTGGACTGGGCCAGGCGAGCGACGCGCAAAGTTACGAGTGGGTCAAGGGCTTGCTGGGGAAGAAGGAATGGCGGATTCAATGTCTCGATGTGCTCATCCGAGTCTGAGGAAAGAAGTGCAGCACGTGGCAGCCTGCGTGTGGAAATCCAAGTATTTGTGCGGCGTTTTGTGGCCAGACAGCTTGGTTGGCGTGGAAAAGACATCACTGCATGACTGGGCGTGGAACTGGAGCATTTGCATGGCGTAACAGGGATTGCCACGATACAAAACTATCATTTACTACCATTTTCTTGGGTTGCGCCTGCACATGATGTATGAATGTGTGCAGCATAGGAGGGCAGAGGACGACAATGGCGAGGGTTCACCTGCCTGGCCAGAGGTGGTGGCGGACGACATTGTCTGGAACGCCTCCGCCCACCTGTACCAGCGCAGTCAATGACGCGCATGTCACATGTCGAGATAATAGCCACTCTCGCACTCACTATATTGATGGATGCGTACTAGCAGATGCATCTCAAGCACCCCGCGCTAAACACGCGCCGCAGGGATCGTGTCGAGAGGTGGGGCATTCGACATGCCGCACGCCCACCTTCCCCTCTCAGTCCTCATGCGTCGTCTTGTGCCATTGAAGCCCGCTCTTGAGTAATCCTGCCCCTCGTTTTGCCCTCCAAGCTGGCTGTCCTCTCTGCCTCTGCGAGACTCTGCTCTCGACGTCTGGTTCGTGCCCAGCTCGACACCAAACACACTCTGCGTCTCCTGCTTACGGGCCCACTTTCATCTCTTACTTCGCCTTATCTCTGCTCAGCCCACCTTGAGCGCTCCAGAAACTTCTCAGCAGCAACCAAACAGCTCTGCTCTGCCCCTCACACCCAATTGAGACCACGCCCTCAGTCTGCAGTAGCATTCAGCATCCAAAAGAGGCTGTGTCAAAGCGAGGTCACCAGCAGCTTCGCAAATATGGCTTCAGATCGCGATGTCCTCCCGGCATGGTCAGTAAATTGCATTGCATTCTGACCATTACTAGAACCAAGAGAAGCTGATAATTGTTTGATAGGGCCAAGCCCTCGCACTATGACCTCTCCCTCTACGATCTCGAATTCGGCGGCAAGTTCGGTTACCACGGAACCGTCAAGATCAACACAAAGATTACCAAGGGTGACGGCTTCAGCGCCCTCGTTCTCAACGCTCACCAGCTCAAGCTCAAGAGCGCTGAGTTGAAGGCTGGCGACAAGACATACCCTGCCAAGGACTTCAGTTATGATGAGAAGAGGCAGCAGGTCACGCTGAACTTTGGCGACACTATCACCTACACTGGCGAGACTGTGCTGGAGATCCAGTTCCAGGGCGCTATCAACAACGTCATGACTGGTTTCTACCGCTCCAAGTACAAGCCCAAGGGCGAAGTTCCTGCGTCTGTAGCCAAGGACGACGAGTTCCACTACATGTTTAGCACCCAGTTCGAAGCTTGTGACGCCCGCCGCGCCTTCCCTTGTTTCGATGAACCCAACCTCAAGGCTACGTTTGACGTCGAGCTTGAAGTTCCCAAGGACCAGGTTGCGCTCAGCAACATGCCCGAGAAGGAAACTAAGCCTAGCAAGCGAGACGGCTTCCACACTATTGCGTTTGAGAGGTCACCCATCATGTCGACATACCTCTTGGCATGGGCTATTGGTGACTTTGAGTATGTCGAGGCTTTCACCGAGCGCAAATACAACGGCAAGAACATCCCAGTCAGGGTCTACACGACTCGCGGTCTGAAGGAGCAGGGACGCTTCGCCTTGGACAACTGCCACAAGATTGTGGACCACTTTTCCGAAATCTTTCAAATTGATTACCCTCTTCCCAAGGTCGATCTGCTAGCCGTTCATGAATTTGTAAGTAAAACCGTTGAGTGCACTGAACATTGTGTTGACTCTTCAGCCAATTATACGTGCAGTCCCTCCCTCATAGTTACGTAACGTTAACCTTTGTTTTCTAGTCACACGGAGCCATGGAAAACTGGGGTCTCATCACCTACAGGTGGGTCTTAGAAATTCGTATGACTTGAACATAGTACTAATACAACTTCAGAACGACCGCAGTACTTTTCGATCCTGCGACGTCTGCAGACAGCTATCGAAACCGGGTGGCCTATGTTGTAGCTCACGAGCTTGCCCACCAGTGGTTCGGCAACCTTGTCACCATGGATTGGTGGAGCGAGCTGTGGCTCAACGAGGGTTTTGCTACCTGGGTCGGATGGCTTGCTGTTGACCATCTTTATCCAGGTATGACCTCTTTATCAAGTCGGAATTTACGCTAACGAAAAGTTTAGAGTGGAATGTCTGGGGACAGTTTGTCGTACGTCACAAATCTCGAGGTATCTACTCTACAAACTTGCTAACAATTTTTCCCAGACTGATTCCGTGCAACAAGCCTTCGCTCTTGACGCTCTGCGCACCTCTCACCCCATCGAAGTACCTGTATACGACGGCCTAGAGGTTGACCAGATTTTCGATCACATTTCTTACCTGAAGGGATCTTCCGTCATTCGCATGCTGAGTGCTCATGTTGGTGAGAAGGTCTTCTTGCAAGGTGTTGCCGACTACCTCAAGGCCCACCAGTACTCCAACGCAACCACCAACGATCTATGGTCTGCCCTGAGCAAGGCGTCTGGCCAGGATGTCAACAGCTTCATGGATCACTGGGTCCGCAGGATAGGCTTCCCTGTCGTCACCGTCGCTGAAGAGCCTGGCCAAATCGGACTTCGCCAGCAACGCTTCCTTCTTGCCGGTAACGTTAAGCCGGAAGAGGACCAAACTACTTGGTGGATCCCATTGGGTCTCCACACTGGTGACTCACCCTCTACGGCGTCCGTTCACGGAACCACTGCCTTGACACAAAAGGAAGACACAGTCCGGGATGTCAGCCAGGGCTTCTACCAGCTCAACAAGAACCTCACTGGCTTCTACAGAACTAACTACCCTCCGGACCGCCTGAAGAAGCTTGGAGAAGCCCGCGACCAGCTCACTGTACAAGACAAGATTGGTCTTGTTGGTGATGCATATGCCAATGCTGTAGCTGGATATGGCTCTACTGCTGGCCTTCTCGCACTAGCAGAACGCTTCCAGGACGAATCCGACTACCTTGTCTGGTCCCAAATTCTTACCAACATCGGTAACGTCCGAAGCGTGTTCTCCGGTAGCGAGGATATCAGTGAAGCTTTGAGGAAGTACCATCTCAAGCTCATTACACCGGCTGTCGAGAAGGTTGGATGGGAGTTCAAGGATGGTGAGAGCTACCTTGTTGGTCAGCTACGCACTAGCCTGCTCCTATCTGCTGGTATCGTTGGCCACCAGGCTACCGTTGATGAGGCGCTGAAGAGATTTGACGCATACGTCTCTAGTGGAGACAAGAAAGCCATCCACCCTTCGCTCCGCCGCGCCGTCTTTTCGACAGCCATTAAGAACCGTGGTGAGCCAGCGCTCAAGGCTGTGCAGAACGAATATCTCAATACAACATCCATCGACGGCAAGGAAATTTGCCTGGGCTCGCTTGGTCGTGTGCAAACACCTGAGCTTGCGAAGCAAGTCATGGACTTTGTCTTCTCGGACGCCGTAGCCATGCAAGACAAGCACTCGTCAACCATTGCTCTTGCAAACAATTCAAAGGTACGCGTGCAAGTGTGGCACTACATCCGCGACAACTGGGATTCCAAGGTTCACTCCGCTCTTTCTGGAAACCCGGTTGTACTAGAGCGATTCCTGAGATTTGGTCTCAACAAGTTTACTGATGCTGCTATCGCGGACGACATCCAGAAGTTCTTCTCCGACAAGGATACCAGGGGTTACAACAAGGGTCTTGAGGTTGTAGACGACACGATCCGTAGTTACGCTGCCTATGCTGCACGAGACGAGAAGGTCGTGCGAGAGTGGCTGAGTGCAAACGGCTACTTGGGTTGACTAGATGCGAAACTGTAGATTGGTTAATTGGTGAAGTGATAACCTTGACCGGAGATTTATACAAGAGATGTAGTATATAGATGAATCTAAAAAGAAAACTTGATCTAGAGTGAGATTGAACCTTGGTGCATAGTCAATGCGACCTCCTTCCTGATAGACGGACTCAATTGATCACTGTCATCTCGGCTAATCCAGCCGGCTTATCTTATCAGGCACTGATACGGCTTGCGACATATCCCGTTCTTGCTTCCTTCTCATGCATGCACCTGTCGTGCGACGTATCATCGCGTGGGCACGATGACTAAAAGAATGCAATCGCTTTTGAGGATACCTATCAAGTGCCTGATAGCCCGCATATCCTCCGTTCCAATTGTAGCTTGTTCATGGCTAATAGAGCTTGTTTTCTTTGAACATGATCATATTTAAATTTGAGGCGGCTCTTGGTAGTGCTTGGAACCTCAAGATTGCTACAACCAGGTAAAATGGCAGGCCGCGAGGTGCCTGTAGAACACGTTGACATCCTGGTGGTAGGCGGAGGACCAGCCGGTATGTAGACAGCCCTCTGTCTTGATATCAATGTCTCTAAAGTTCTCAACCAGGACTCATTACCGCGTATCAACTTGCACGCAATCTTGACCGTTCAAAATACCGAATCAAAATCATTGAGAAGCATCTCAAGTCATCGCAAGACCAGTATGGCCGCGCCATTACCCTCTTCCCCCGCAGCTCAGAGATGCTCGAGCAGCTCGGCCTTGCGGACTCTCTTGCCCAGCAATGCTTCGCCTGCCGTGAGACGGCCAATTACGACCAACACGGTAATGAAGTAGAGGGCAGAGGCTGGGCATTTATGCAAAACATGAAAGATACAAAATGGGATTTTGCCCTGGTACTGCGGCAAAAGTATCAAGAAGATGTATTCCGGACCGCAATGAAGAAAGAAGGCGTTGAGCTGCAAGCACCGTACACACTGGTCGAAATCCAGGTACTACAAGACGCCAAGCCTGGTGGATATAGAATCCTAGCTACGATGGAGCACAGCGAAACAAAAGATCAAAGCATAGTAAAATGCCGCTACCTAATCGGCGCAGATGGCGGCAAATCCTTTGTCCGCCGCACCCTCAATATCCCCTTCGACGGCACCTCTACCGAAGACAAATGGATCCGCATCGACGGCGTCCTCGAAACCAACCACCCCAAACCCCGCTCCTACTGCGCTATCGAAAGTCCAACGCACGGCAATGTCCTGTGGGCACCCCTCGACCGCGGCGCCACACGCATCGGTTTTGCTTTTACGAGCGCGCGCCAAAAAGCTTATGCTGAATTCAACCAGGATGCTGCTGAAAAGGAAGCTATTGAAGCCGTAAAACCGTTCTCCATCCGCTTTAAACAGGTGGACTGGTGGACCATATATGTAGTAGGCCAACGCATCGCTCGCTCCTTTTTCGTACACGACTGTTGTTTTCTAGTAGGTGATGCATGTCACACGCATAGCAGCGGCGCAGCTCAAGGCATGAATACTGGTATTCACGACGCCGTTAACCTAGCTTGGAAGTTATCGCTTGTGCTAAAGGGTACTGCGTACCCCGATATTCTGACCTCGTATGCGGCGGAGCGTCTACCGAATGTGAGGCGTTTGATTGAGTATGACAAGAATATTGCAAGGCTTATGACGATGCAGTTGCCGGAGGGGTGGAGGGGGGATCCGGATGCGGATCCGAATGAGGTTCTTGGTACTGTTATGGCGGAGGCGGCGGAGTTTAGTAGTGGGTTGGGGATTTTTTATGAGGAGGATGGGCATTTGAATGTTGGTGTTGCTGCTGAGCAAAGGGGGGTTGTGTCGACGACGGTGAAGGCTGGGTATCGGGCACCGGATGTTAAGCTCACTAAACCAGGGACGTGGGAGGGGACACGGTTGCTGGCTCAAACGCCGAATTTTGCGGTTTTTTATGTGCTGGTTTTTTCGGGGGATGTGGAGGGGACGAGGGGGCGTCTTGGGGAGTTTGCGGAGACGGTGGGGAGAATGTCGTGGTTGAATGGTGCTGAAGCGCCGGTATCGTGGATTACGGTTGTTTCTGGACGAGGTATATCGTCCGCGTATGAGGCGTTGGTTGGTATGATGCCATTTGGGCGTGTCTTTTATGATGAGGATGATAGTGCGCTTGAAAGGTATGGGGTTGATAAGGAGAAGGGTGGGGTGTTTGTTTTAAGGCCGGATGGATGGGTGGGTATGGTTTTGGCACTGGATAGATCTGCTGGAAAGAGGATTGAGGGGTATTTTGGGAGGTTCTTGGTGGGAGTGGGAGACAAGGGGGGCGAGGTTGTAGACTCGACAAGGACGGAATGAGTGGAAAAGAGGAGATAGAGGGTTTTTCAAACGTCTTTGCACCATCCTAGATTTCGGTTTCCTTCTCTTAGTTACTGATGCGGTGCTTGTCAAATGGCAGTATACGCTATCCTTGAGGTGTGTGCTGGCTGTATATCCATATTGCTGTATAGTGAGCGGAGGTAGAACAAGAACCATGTTCTCATGATTCAACAGTCCTACCCAAAGCGATTAAATTTCAGTTTATCTCTCTTTGCGGTATTAATAGTTCCAAAGCTAACACGCGGGGTCCAAGATCTACGTAGCAGCGGATCATGTCGCTAATCTGCCAAGCCTGCAGGCAAGATGACGTACCCCGCGTGTCGTCGGCGCATCCGCGTTAATCCTCGTCTTCGACCAGGCATGGATTTGTTCTACGTTCCGGAGCCTGGTGTCATACACCTCCCGCAGCCATGTCGACAAACAAACCCCTCACCCCTGCCCAGACACACGCTCTCTTTGATATCCTGATCCACCACCAGGTCTACGCCGAGATTGAAGCCTTCAAATACCCCTTGACCATCGACCAGTATGGCTACCCGTTTCGCAAGGCCGACGGCGTGCAGTCGACGAGCCCGTTGCTGCAGAACATGCTTAACAAGTTTGCGTTATGCAACCCAGCCATCAGGAATTTTGGAGAGACGTGGTGGTCCGAAAAGATCCAGACGCTAGTTGCAAAAATGGCCGAAGCCGAACTGAGCGAGAGTTACGACAAGGGCGCTATTGGCAGCAGGAAAGCGCTCGCAACGGCGGCAAGTAGTATTGCCGAGTATGTCGCGAGGGGCATGCTGGGAGGTTACTCAAGGAAGCAGAAGGAAAGTAAGAAAGAGTATGACACCAGCAAACCCGAGGATGTCATTCAGGGTTTTGAAGAGCTGGTACATGAGTCGATTTACGGCAATGCTCTCGATGAACTGTATGAGAAGGTCAAGGCGACCCCGAGACTCGAAGATCATTCGAGTAGTCTACAAGCAGCGCATGAGTATATGCTGCTGAAGTGAGTACTCGCCCGGCATATTCGTATTACTTCTAACAACATCAGTGCTGCCTCTTTCCTCCACCATGTCTTTATCATGTCGCCCGACGGCCAGTACCTTGTCCGCCTCCTCGAGAATCTGCACCGTCTCATTCCATACACCATAATCAAGCAAACACTGCGCGTTGGCAATGCCGCTACCATGATTAACGGCATGGTCAGGCTGGTCCTGGCAAAGTTGTCTGTGACAGCTATGACTAATTGGATAGGTCTTACCAATAATACGAACGACGGCATGAACCTTTTACAACAAATAATTTCTACAGTGCTAGCATGGGATACATCGGAGTTTCAGAAGCGGGCAACTAAACTCGAAGCATCGCGCAATGCTCCGGATAAGAGGGTTTTCAAAGCAATCAAGACGTTTGTGTACGCACCGAGAGAGAAGCATGAAGCTGCACGAAGCCAGTCAATCTCGGAATCCAAGTCGATTGCGGCAGTCATTCTTGAGACCTCTGACCCACCGTACAAGGTTGATGCCGAATCGCTCAACGAACACCAACACAGTGTGGCCATGGAGTACTTCAGCACATATCTCTCTATTCGCGACCGCGAGGAACTCACAAAGGTTCTTTGTAAATCCAATCCTGATGTCTTGACTTCTACAATTCGCGACGCCGTCGCAGGCATGGATCCCGTCATCCGGGCCATCCACAATGCCGTTGATCTGTCCGGCACTGTCACTGATGCCGAGGCATTTATCACCGATTTGATCAAGACTGCCAAACCCAAGAAGAAGGGTGGCTACCGAAGCCGGGAGGCTTCCAAATCACGTCCAAGCTCACCAGATCCAGCTAATATCCTGGATCAAGAAGCAAGCGACGCTCCTACAGTTGAGGAGTTTGCGCAACTGCTAAAGAGGCACGCGCCTTCAATGCATAAGTTCCTACACCAGGTCACCAAGAATGCACCGGATCTTGCGCAGGACTACCTAGTCTATGCCAAGCGCATATTCTCCGAATTCAGAGTCGACCAACGTGCACTAGAAGCCGAAGAACGAGGCGAGGGTGGCGCAGGAAACATG
The DNA here is from genome assembly GCA_002286855.1 of Bipolaris cookei. Lineage (NCBI taxonomy): Eukaryota > Fungi > Ascomycota > Dothideomycetes > Pleosporales > Pleosporaceae > Bipolaris > Bipolaris cookei. The sequence continues at coordinate 184,830 of NRSV01000028.1, forward strand.
ACGGCACCGCTACACTCTATATTTGAGACTCTGAGCAAGGAAAAGCAAGACGAGCTAAAAGAGCTCCTCGACAACCACGAAAAGCACCTCACAACGCTCAAATCAACATCGCAATCCCGTCTAGAGTTAATCATGCGACCAAAACCCTCATCACAAGATAGCCAAGGCACAACCCATGGTCCGGGCATGTACCTCTCCCGCTGGAACGCGCTCCTCGACAGCACCCTCATCTCCCCCGCCACAATCCACGGCCCCGTCCGCAGAGGCTGGGAGGTCAAAGGCGAACTCGACGGTAAAGGGTTGAAAACCAATACTACACTGCTTAGTGATAGGAGTAGCAAGCGTGACCGTGTTAGCGCTATGATGGCGGATGGGACGGGAGATCGGATTGAGAGGAGGGAACGTAAGCGGGATGGGCTGGAGGAAGAGAGTATGGAGGTTGTGTGGGAGAGTTTGAGAGATGGTTGGGTAGGGGTTTGTAAGGGGCTAGAGGTTATGGGGCCGGAATAGGGTGGTTTTCTGCATATAGATGGGGAAGAGGATTGAGAATATATATATAAATATAGAGGTTTTGCGTAGTTTTCACGCTTTTGAATTGCTAACATATAAGAGTATTGCTGTATGTGTAACTGACATGTAATATTACTAAATATACACATTACATGAATCACGAATTCATCTCCCGACTTTCTTCTTGTCTTACAATCTTGCTTCGTGTCCTGTCCCGAACAAGAAACCGGAAACCTCAACAAACTCTTTACTGAAACGTGTGACAATCCGGGTCTTTTGGAACTACAGGACACCTCTGTATCTGGTTCCTGTGTAGTCTTGTCATCTTTTCTTCTTCGTATCAAGATCCCGCGTACATTTCAGGACGTGAACGACGGACAAATATGCGGACGAAAACAATTAGAGTTTTGCTTTTGCTACCAAGAAAAGGAGAGGGAGAGATCTGTGACGATTGATGGTAGCATAGAATTACTAGGCGTAGTAATGATGGTCCAGTACTACTAGGTTGTAGCGATAATATTCCACCTCAAAGGAAACAAAAATTGGGTATGAATGGTATCTTAGTAGTAACACAAAACCAGAAAACAGCAAAAGAAGTCCTTTACGACATGACGATCCTATCCCAGCCAGTGAAATCAGGAATCTTGTAGTCCCCTTCTTCCGTCTCTCCCTCTTCCCCTTCCCATGCCACACTGTCCACACTCAAAGTCCACGCCACAATCACCATGTACGCCACAAACGCCACAGTCCGTACATCAAACGGCAACTCCGCCTTAAGCACACGCTCAACTTGCTTCCCTAGATCCCCTCCGACACCATCGTCAGACCCAAAACTCGCACTCGATCCTGTCGAAGCACGCGAAACAAAACTCAAGCGATTGGATCGATGGCGCAGCCGTCGGTCCGGGCTTTCTGCTTTCGCTGGCCCAGCCGGCTGCGCAGCGGGAGCCGTAGCAGTAGCAGAAGCAGTAGACCCGGACTTAGATATACCTGTACCAGTAGCCCTCGCATACGCCTCCGCAATCCTCGCCCTAACCCCCTCCTCCACCGTCTTCAGTACCTCGCTGGGCTTCGTATCCGGCACCAGCGCCATCAACCGCTCAACCAGCGCTACGTACCGTGACATCCTTGCTGCCTTATCAGCCCGTGAATCCGGAGTCGCAGGGTCGACGCCGAGGCGGCGCAGCCGCTCGCGCTCACGATGTAGTGCTTTTGCGTTGCGTGGTTCGTATAGGGCGCCGAAGAGAGAGAGATGTGGGGAGTGGCGGTGCAGTTTGCCGACGAGGGCTTCGAGTCGGGGGAGAAGTTTGCCTGGTGCGACGCCGCCGGTGGCGACGAATGAGATGGTTTTTATGAGGGGGGTAGAGGCGAGGGGAGTGAGGCCGCGGGAGAAGGGTAAGGCGGCGATGGCGTTGAGGAGGGTGTTGGGGGGTTGGAGGGAGGTTGAGGGGGTGAGGATGTGAAATTTTAGGGGGAGGGAGGAGGGGAGGGAGAAGAGCAAGGTGGTTTGCTTCGTGGGTGTTGGGTTGGCGTGGGTAGAGAGAGGGGAGCCTGCTTGGATGGCTTCGAGGGTTGAGGGAGTGATGAGGATGCTGTGTATGTTTTGGGCGTCTTGGGCGAAGGGGAGAGAGCCGGCGGCGAGGTGCTTTGCGAAGAGGGGGGAGACACCGGAGTCTTGGGCGTGCCATTGACATTTGTTGCGCTTGGTTTGCTGGAGAGTGATGTGGTACTTTGATCTGCCTGTTTGCGTGGGGACTATAGAGATGTTGTAGGCGCCTGTCTCTGAGACTAAAACCGTCTTTTCGACATTGCGCTTCGGTTCGCTCCCGAGCATTATGGCAAGAGTGGTGAGTTCGGCTGGTGTGATTGTTACGGTTGGTCGGCCTTTTTCAACTTTTGCTTTCTGTCCGTCTTTGGCCCATGTCTTTTTCCCGGTTTGGCGGCTTCCGTCGTTTGGCAGTCCGTTACGCATCGATACCAGAGGTGACGACCACTTCTTTACAACAAGACTTCTAGCTCGTCCCAGTTCTGCCATTGACAGATCCATACTTTTCCTCTGTAGTTTTAAGCTGGCCTCTCCCCGCGCAGTCCCCGATACCGATTTAGATCGGCCAAGGGCTCCTGAAGGCTTCTTCGCTAGGGCATGGCCTTTTGTTACATCTGTAGCGTACGGATATCTCTCGAGAGGATAACGAGCGCGGATTTCCCTTTCAAATGCTTGGTATAGAGCACTGAGTGGTACTTGTCCGTCTTCTTCCTGGAGACTTGTGAATAGTGCGGAAGAAACTAATCCCTCATCTCCAGCTTTGATAACGGCCGATATATTTGGAACCCATGGAGCCTTTGCTGAATCTTGCTTTGGTAAAAACAGTCGCTTGAGGAATATCGATATTGGCGTGACTTGAGTTTGCTGTTCAACCTTTTTGTCTGTGGTAAGTGTGTCTTCTTGATTCGCATCGTGTTTGGGGTGCTTAGGTAGCCAGAAGCGGGTAACAAGCACCATGGTGATAGAGAAAAGGTTAGTAAGCGAGTGTTTCTTAGAAAAACATTCTTCCTTTGGACCCCTTTCATGTGGGCGTTGAAGTTTTATACAAGGGCTTTTCATTGTGAGTCGGTACTGTACCATGCAGGTAGATCCTGGTCTAGCCGAGCAAAGTGCGTCTACATCGCCAATCGGAACTCAGGGAAGTTGTAAGCGACGCCGTGTCATAATCTCGGACGAGTTGGCAGCCGTAAGCATCATCCAGATGGGTCAGGGGGGGTTGACTATCAATGCACATTGTCTTTTTGTGGTCGCTTGATTTGTCCAGAGGGAAGGGGTTGCGAGGTCACTAGCTCCAAGACAGGGCGCTGGGCGCTTCAAGGTAGCTAAAGTAAGCCATCTGTTTCAAAGTTGCTTTTTGTATTAGAAATCTTACAAAGTCTTACAAAGGATACTTTTTAGACTACATGCGCGTCTTGACTAAGGTACGCATCTGAGTCTTTTTCAAAAAGCCTCAAGGCTTTGCTCGAAATTAAGCTCTAGACAAGCATTCCAGCCACAGTGCTGTCTCGCCACACGCGTCCCTTCGAAGAACTAGCTATCCTGGTACTGCTAACTTGACCGGTTTGCGTGATGACTGTTGTGACGCGGAGCAGCGGACGAAACGGACCAAAGAAGATCTGCGCACCGGCTCCCGATTGAGACGTTTTCCGACCAAACCCTTGTAAACCCATGGAGGCGGTCAGTTGGAGCAGATACAATACCATACCGTTGTTGAATTTTTCAACTACACAGTATATGGCGTCAGAGTTGATTACGCAAAAATTCCAGAAGAAGATTATTAAAATGGCTCCCTCAAGGCAGTAGTATCCCAACACCAGGAAGTGCGCCAACACAAGGTAGTTTATGCAAAGCCACAAATGCCAACGCCTTGGTTTGTGGCTGGATAGCACTCAATTTTTTGTCACTACAGAGATCTACAGTAGCCCAACGTGTCTCCCGTGTATCGGGGATAGGGGGTGTAATGAGTCGGATGGAGCGGATGGTGCTAAATCCGAATCCCGCACAACTTCATATGGAAACGAATCAACGTGACCGCGCCAAACGTGGTCCGAAGATGTCCGCATAGTCGGCTGGCCTGAAACAGACAAAGGCACGAAGAAGGAAGTAATCGCTCGTGATAAATGTCTCGATTATTCAATACGGGCTGACGAGATGCTACTACTACGTAGGAAATTCGCTCGATAATGGAAGTGGCTCATGTACGGACGTATAAGATAATGTCTTATTGTTCAAAACTGTGATTTGGTATAGCCCATTGTACAGCCTTATTGCCTTTATGAGATTGACAATATTCGAGCATATTGTTATGGAGACCGCATGTCTTGGGCAGAAAATAAGCGCTATAATTGCCCCAGTGTTGACTGCCATCCTTGCACGTATGCACCAGTCAGTCTGCCTTATGTTGAAAGGACACGAACGTCATGTGAAAGTCAAGTATACCGACCTTTCCTCAACCCTTTGACCGGCGGTGAGATCTAAGTGACGTTTTCCACGCCACGGCCATCGTGTCTGCTGACGAGCTGCTGTATTTTGAGAAGCTTCTTCTGTGACACCAAGGTGGGTTTTGCATGATCAAAGACCAGCTTGACCAATGTGCGTGTCGAGTAAATCACGAGATACCGTCGGACCCATTTGGCATCTACATCATTTCCAGGCTGGCACTGCGCAGCAGACGAACGAGCTGCTGCAGCGCCAACGGTACTCACCCAGTACAAAACACCAGACATCTTGTCCCATACATCCGCAACAGCAGTACGGCGCAGTACTTTGAACAGCGCTTCGCTCAGGTGGGTATTGAGTTGGCTCGTGCCGGACCTCAGACAGTTGAACGCTTCCGACTCTGCCACTAGCGGGTTTCGGCATGGGTTAGCAGCAGTAGAGAAAGGCAGATGCAATAGGATGGAGGCGGTGTAGATGAGCGCGGTAATACGGCAGGCCTCAAAAATCCAGTCATTGGAAGTGGGGAGGTCTGGAATATGTGCTGAGGGGAGCCTAGTCAAGCGCCTGCGTATTGCAGTGACTCTACTGCGGTACTCAGCGTCTCGCTGTTCCCAGTAGGCCGTGTCTATCTTGCAAATATCCCAGACAGTCTCACACGCGGCTTTTTGGGAAATGAAGAGATCGGTCAAGTCGCGCATATCTCGAAGTAAGTCACGCGTCGAAGTCGAGCAGTGCGAGTCGCTAGCAATCGTCGCAAAGTCTGTTCTAGGACAAAACATAGGCGACTCGGGTATTTCAACGCCGTCAATAGTCGCTGGGTTTACGACTGGTAGATCAGTGGTGAGATCCGGTAGAGGTTCGGCTTCGCAGATCAAGTCACCGTGATAGCAGGTCCTAGCATACAAGGTTAGCACAACGTCGATCTGTAAGAAGGTTTGCTCACGCAGTGCAGGTCTCTGCCAAGGTTTCGTTGCCCAAACATTGTAACCCACCACGATGCTGAAGTAAATATGCAATACCCCGTTCGTGTACACGAAGCGCCTTTTCATTAGAGCCCGATATCTCACCCATGAGCAAATGAAGCACGACCATGATTGTTGAATCTGATGAATGATTGCTTTTCTGTCGCAGCCGCTGATTAACCATACCGATAATCTCGTCCTTGAGCAAGGCGGTTTGCTTGCTTTCGCCTGGAATTTCCGAGTGCATGTCTAGCCAAACGGAAGCTAGGATTGCGGAACTGAGCATGACTTCGGGATCAGAAAGCATGACAGGGAGCCATTTGACGTGGAACGAATCACTCGCAAATGTCCGGATACCTGATTGGGTCGGTAACTGCTGATTTAGGGTGAATGAATTGTGGAAACTTATGCTTACAATGACGCTTGAGGAAGAGCAAGTTGACCTCCGGATTTTTGAAGCTTGGTAGCACAAGGAAAGGATCCACTCCATCTCCAATCTGACACAATATAGTTACTTGGGCCGTGAAAAGGCGCAGGATGCGCTCTTCTCGACTCTCAGTATGGTCACAGTCGTCTGAATTGGCCTTGTGGCTAGTCAGCGTCAGCAGGGCGCGTGTGGCGGACAGCTGTCGGTTAGATCGTGGCATGCGTTCAAGTGTGGTGCTGTCGTGAGCATGCCGACGAGTGATTAGATTTGTTTCATTCCCGTGTTGTTGCTGCAGGCAATCTTCCAGTTCCCCTGGTGGATCTCCATGATCGCGACCATTGTGAAGGACGTGTTCTTCTAAGGCAGTAGACTCCTTTGTGGTTGGTACCTCGGAGCATTCCTGAGGTAGCCTAGCCTCTTTTCGTGGCCTATTACGGTGGTATGACATTGCGTGAGAACGCACGCTGCGTCTCGTCTCGTCATTTCTGAAATACGACGGATCGGTCCCGGTAAGGAATCGCAGTTGGAGTCGGAGCGGTTCATCACGTTGGCCTCGTCGACGCGTTGCCTGCTTCTTTACATGATTCTCTTGAAATAGGCGTTGACCTAGTAGAATAGGTTAGCACTCGGGGCCTCGTACGAGGCTCTTGACTCATACTTGTAGTGACGTTAAACTGTTTTGATGTCGGAGCCATGATGCACTATCAGCGGCTTAACGGCCAAGAGCCATGTGGTATTTCTTTTCCAACGTTTATGATTTTAGTGTAGGTGATGTGCCTTACATTCCCAGAGCTGATGTTTACAAGAGGCATATTTTCGAGGTTGTTGCGGCGCAGCACAATCCAAGGCTGGCTGGCTGATTTGGTACGACATCGGCATTTGGGGGCCAGATCGAGATTCAAGGCAACGATAGCACGTGTATGCAGGATGTGTTTTTGTGCTTCCTCCAAGTCCAATGACCTTCAATTATTCAGCCAGGAGATCAGTCAAATAAATTCTCAGCCCTTCAGCCTCCTTCAGCCTCCTTTACAAAAGCACGAAACCAGCCTCGTGGCTTTCCAATAGCCTTGCCAGTATCCAGCAGGAATTGCAAGGCAATGATCCCTCTTTGTTTTTCGCTTCTTTCACATCCGAGTAATGACATGCGGGCGCACCGGACGGCAAGTGAATTATGCACAGCAGGTGTTGTGCTAGATATGTATGTATGGTTGTGGCCAGCAGCTGTAGGGTGAGGGTAGGGTCACGTGCAGGGTGTCGCTCGTGGTTGGCACCAATCAGCAATGTCAGTAGTGCTCGACGCCGTCAGGTGGCAGCTGTCTGGTCAGGTTAGGGGCTAGGAGGCCCGATACCAATGAGGTCATTGTCGCTGGTGAGTGGCACCAATCGGCGCTATGTAGTAATAGTCTTGTCTGATGTTGTTGAGCGGAAACTATTTAGGTAGGGTAGCAATCAAAGACTCTAATATTCGTAAGCAGCTTGGTGCTACCCCGCCCGACAGGCGTCAGATGCTAGTGACGCCAATTAGAGAAACGCTAATGTGAGAAGATACATAGGTAGGACAGCAGCTAGGCAACGCCCGACATCACTGTTGCTACCAGGTCATTATTCTAGCAAGAAGTCTGTACTGCTGAAAGATGTGTACTGTCATGTATACGGCGTTTTATGGGCACTACAGGCAAAGCCTCCTTAGCAGGTATAGTATGGAAATACATACATTAAAATCAACTAGCTGGAGTGGCTCTTCACCGGCGAATCCAGAAACCAAGGTTTCTAACATCGGTGTCCATTTCTATAGTTGCGTTCATCCTCACATCACAGTATCCCCAGTTCTAGTAGAGGGGAGTTGATTCGAAGTCATGTGTTATGTTTATAGCAAGTATGGCAGTGGAGACATGCAAAGAACGTACTAGGAAACCTTCTGGTCTGTACAACCATCAATGAATCATTCCGCACACATCCTCCACTCCTTCAGCCTCTCCCCAAAAGCCTCCATCCAGCTATTCTTTCAGCTTCTTCAGCGCCTTCCTAATCTGTTTTCTATACATCTCCTCTTCAACACGATATCCACTCTCCCTCATAATCTCATTTACTCTCTTATATCTCGCTTGCATTTCCAATGGCTCGGCACATCCGGTTTCCTCGTCTTCTTCTCCTGCTGCAAATGCGAGAACGCGAATCACCTTCTCAGGCACCTTTTGACCTTTAGAATCCTCTGGCTCGACATCGATGTTGGCGTCCGTCTTGTACTCGGTATCGGTACCCAAGTATAAACTTGTTGCGGATTGAAGCAGGGAGAAGGGAAAGGGAAGGTAGTGTGCTATATATCTTGAGATGCAGTGTATGACTTGCGTGAAGAATGAGAAGAGATCGAGTGGAGGCTTGGAATGGTGGGGAGATCCGGGCATCGACTCGACCGCATCTGGTGAATAGGGAGAGGATTTGAATGTCAGAGGATCTGCACAAGGCTCTACAGGATATGCATAGCTTGCGGTTATCATCTCAATGGGAGATCCAAGCTTTACAATGCGGCGGGTGCGTTTCTTTCGTGCTCCCGTGACCTTGACTCGGTGACATCCTTTGCTCGACTTTGCACCCTCCTCTTGCTCCGTATCTGAATCGTATTCCAGGAATACTTCTGTCTCTTTGATTGGAGGTTTGCTTTCTTCCCGTGTGGGCTGGTCTTCGTATACGATATCTGCGAGGACGTTGGGGATCTCCGTTGCAGGCACTCCATATGTCCTATCCTCCTTGGCTACAGAAACTTCATAATAACCTAGCTGACGAAACAGTGCCTTAATCTTAGGAAAAATGTCTGGTTCAATTCCTGGAGGTGCAGACGGCAGCATACTTGGGAACAAGCAAGCAAGCAAGCACGCTTGCTTGGTTGCTTGCATATTACGCTTGGTTGCTTGCCTATTCAGGCAAGCCAAGCGCCTCTCTATAAACCTTCACCAATTAAGTGCAAGCCAAGCGGGCTCCTCTAAATTAGCAACCAAGCGTAACAAGCAAGCAGTCAAGCACGCTTGCTTGTTCCCAAGTATGGACGGCAGTGTGTCTTCGAAAACGCTCACGTTAGGATAGCTGAGTTGTATCATAGAGCTGTTTAGTATTTTTGACGGGACTGTTATAGGAGCAGGAAGGCAGAAGCATAAAAACCAAGTTGCAAACTGACCAGATCACACGCCGTACATATGACCTCTCACTTATTTCAAAAACGAGCGGTGGCAGGTGAAAAGGGTTGCCAGTGACGTGATTGGAGACTAGTGAAAGTGAAAGATGGGAGGGCTTCTTGACAGCATTGTGATCGGGGCTGTAGGCTCGAGCTCTCATGCTTCCAGAGCTTTATTTTTTATCATATAAAAGGTATACTACACTGATTTTATACTGACATTGTTAACACTGATAAGTCTTCTCGGTGTGCATATACTAGTGGCGAACTTACCTTTCTCATTAATAATGATCTGATCTAGACATACATTTGTGCGTTTATGTGTCAACAATAACTGCGAGATTTGACACAAAATAGATGGAGACTCTAGATTGACAATTATTATTATTCCATTATAGTCCTATATCAGCCGTTGGCTATGTGGGACTTTGGCCAAAGGCCGTTCTATCTAACTAGTTACAATTTGGTACGTTGTGCTGTATTGCGTGACTATGGTGCTTCGGACTAGATTGACAATAATGCAGTAACTATAAGAGATTTAAGCATGAAGTCCAAAAAATGAGTCAAAATACTACAACCGCACCGGCTCGAAATATTCTTCTTTTATATCTCTAAAAACGCAAACTTTACTTAAGAGATGTATTAATGAAATTGTTCATTCACTGCAGCAGTTCGACATGTTATTGAGAAAACAACAGACCAAACTAGACCAAACGTCTCACTACGTCACCACAATCTCAATCGTCCATTCGTGATTCTCACAAATTTCTATACTTTCCTAACCCAGCCCTATTCACGACCAAGCCATGCAATCCGAAAAAATGTGAAGACTTCATATTCATCGCAGAAGACCACCTCCAGTCGAGCCTAAAACCCAGCTAGTCCACAAGAAGAAAAGCGCAAAATCACCAATACCCATGTATCCCCAACTTCAAGCCCACAACCCTTCCATACCCATTTTCTTCCAGCCATCTAGCAGTGTCTAGCTCTAACAATGGAAACTCATCAATTACGTAATCGCAGACCATTCTTAGACTCAGAAGGACCGCCCGTACCGCCAAAACCGTATGCTTCGAATACGCCTTCAACAACGCATGATCGTCTGGCAGCTATAACATCAACTCGAGATGCAAGATCTAAGCCACTCCCGCCAGTTCCTGGGTCAAGATTAAGTTGTGGGGCTGGAAGCAAAGTAGAATCGAAACCTCTGCCGAGTCCTCCTAAAAGCTCGACTTTACGGTTGACGTTTCTATGGATTTTAGGATTTGCGGTCTGTTTTCTACTAATTGTGATCTTGCTACCTGTGATCACGGAAAAAGATGCAATGCCAGGATTTAATCGGTGGCTTCGGAACTGGTTTACATGAATAATTAAGAGCGAGGGCACACGCTTTATTAAACCAGTCCCAATCAACTTAGACTACATCCGATTACATCGAAACTTCCATTGCTCAATCAGCCAAACTACAATTTCGAACTGGGCTTTGTCGCATTCACCAGGCTCTTCCTGCCACCAAATCCGAATAGATACGCCGCCACCTTGCGCATCTGGATCTCCTCACTACCTTCTGTAATCCTGTACCGTCGATGGTGTCGCCAGATATGTCCAAAAGGAAAGTGCCTCGAATACCCATTACCACCATGGACCTGAATCATGCGGTCGGCTGCCTCAGTACACAGCCTGTTGGCATAGTAATTACACATCGACACTTTATCCCCGATCTTCTTTTCGATCTCGTGGTGTGGCATCGAGCCCATTTCCAACGCAGTCTTCCGTATGAGTTGGCGTAGCATCTCGCATTGTGTCGCGAGCTCGACGAATGGGAACTGGATACTCTGGTTGTGCGAGAGAGGCGTTCCAAAGGGCGCGCGTTCGTTGGCATATTCGACGGATTGCTGGACACAGTATACAGCTGCTCCAAGAGATGAAGCAGCTTGTCGGATGCGGTTTTCGTGCACAAAGGCTTGGGCGACTCGCAATCCATTGTGTATCGGCCCTAAGGTGGAGGTTTCAGGTACCCATACGTCCCTGATTGAGACAGTGGCATGGTCGGTAGGCATATTCAGCGTCCTACGGTTGGTATTTGGTATGATTTCCTAGTAAGGCGGAATCGAATACGCACCACTCGTACGACTCTGCTTTGAGGCCAGGCGCCTCGACAGGCACAATGAAACAAGAGATACCCTTGGCCTCCCCATCTTTCCCCGACGTCCTCGCAAATATCGAACAATGAGTGGCATGATGCATACCCGTCTGCCACCTTTTGTATCCATTCAGCAACCATCCCTTGACCCCATCCATCGTCTCCGGGCTCCCCTTTGTAGCCATATGTGTAGCATCCGACCCATGACCAGGTTCCGTCAACCCAAACGTCATCCTAAACTTGCCCTCAAGTCGCAGTGGTATAAATTCATTCTTCTGCTGCTCACTCCCGAAATTCATAAGCATGACTACATCCGGGAAGTTCCCGACCATCGAATGTTCAGTTTAAAGGTCATTGAATAGTCCTAGCCCTTTTGCTGCAAGATGCTCTCGAATGACAGCCATCCAGAGATTGCTTCCCCGCCCGTCGGCGCTACTTCGCCCACCATACTGCTTTGGCAGCGAAAGCCGGTAGAACCCAGCTTCATCTGCAAGTCTTCTGGATTCAGCTAACAGATCCTCCCATTCTTTGCGCGGCCGCCCGCCATTATCCCAGTCTGTCCGAGCGTGCTCGCGACGGTGATCGAAGAACCGGTTGTTATCGTCTTTATGTTGTAGCGGGAGTATCTTTTCTTCGATGAAATTGTCAAGATCGGCGAGGTATTGCTTTAGGTCGTCGGGAATGGAGAAGTTCATTGTGTGCGATTACGATATGATGGAGGGAAGAGCAACGAATTCGAGCCGTATTGGGGTAGGTTTCTTCAGCGATTGGTGTAGTTCCCAGCAAAAGAGAATGACCAGACGGTTCGAAACATACGGAAGGGCTTGAGAGTGCGCATCTTGACAATTTGCTTGGCCTCAGTCGTGGATGTGTTTTGCCAGGAAGACGCGTTGCGGGGAAGCAAGCGCACGGACCACGCAGAGATGCGGAGTTGAACCTCGGCCATTTCGTAATGAACCATGATCTTTGTTACACTCCGCAAAAGCATCATTTAGGGTATTTTGTTGTTTTTCTTTCAAGTATTAACATGGTAACTAGTATGTATGGCTCATAGGGACTTTGGTAACCACGAGTATTCATTTCTCTCCAATGGTTGTGGACTACACTAGACCTTGCTGAAGCCCTTACTTATACCATTACCTAGTTCCAGTATTTTGCCTGTTCTTCAATTCTGGTAACAAAATGATGTGTTCTTATTCGTTAGGCAATGTTCTTTCAACGTATTCCTTAGGATGAACTCTATCTTTCTTTGAACCTGGAAGACATCCTTTGCTCTATGTCTCTTCTGGATCGACACATGGCGCGAGATCTAAGGGCTTCACATCCTCCCCATCGGGCATGTACTCGTGTGTAGTATTTGAGGGACTTAATACTGTACAGCTAGCCTTCTTCTCCCCATGTGGTCTGCTTCCCATTATTTTCCTACAGAGAATTTGCGGCTCAGCATTTCGGCCTCCATCTGCCTGCTGCGAAGATTTCTTTGACGGAGAGAGAAGCTTTCCATAAGGGATTTCATAAATGATACCATTGAAGTCGTCCCAATATGGTATGCTTTGTCTGTAGGAGACATGATCGCCATGGCGCTTGCTATTCGGGTTTGGAGCATTGCATATAGCACCAGTAGGCTGTGCATGTGTATGCTGGAGCTGGTTTTGAGACTTGGAAGCATACAGTATGGGTTCAGTGTCACTTGGTGGCTGACACTGTGCTGAACATTGTTGGCGGCAGTGCCTTTGTCCGCGTGGACACATGTCGTCTGGATTTCCTTGTAACATGCGAGAAAACTCACTGACTATGGAAAAGATCTACAATAGGACTGAAGACTTTATTTGGGTGGTTACGTTACAGTGTAATGTTCTAAGAGAGAGACCTTCACAGCGAAATAGCACTGACTTATATCAGCACCAACGATTCCGCTAAGAAGGACGTGAAAGCCCCCTGGTGATTCTTAGACTGAATCGTGACCAAGATATTCAATATAGGCCGAGCTTATCGTTGATGTAATGATGCTGTACATTTCTTTCTCATGCTAAAGTAGGCTGTAGCAGAGTCATTGATTATACGTACATTACCGACACATCGCATGCTCAAAAAGTTGTATTTGAATGTAAGATATTCATGCTTGAAACCATGTTGACACACCTCATTCGGACATCATTCATTCAATATATAATTCACATCTGCCAACATGTAGCTATACCCACAAAATAAAAAAGTAGTTTCATATCCAATTTGCAATTCCTGCTCCCATACTATCGCAAAGTGATACAAAGAGACATTCGAACACAAGAAATCCCCCAGCGCCATGCTATGCTAGAATCGCAAGCCTAACGGATATTTGCCGTAAATAAAAACGCCCAAGATGATGCATTGAGATAAACAAAACGCTTTCATACGACCCAAAGAACTCGTACAAACTTGATGAAGAGAAAAAAGACATAACTAAAGCCGCATCAGCTGCTTTGTTACCATTATGTTGGTTCACTGCCATCATGTGGCATGATGTCGCTCTTCACATGGGATACTGAGAGCTTTGAATCATCGGAGACAATACTCAAGCTCCCGAGATTGTGTGCTGCGTCCTCGATATCTGTTGTGTGTGCCTTATTGGCATCTTCCTGTGACCAGTGGTTGTGGACAGTATCATGTCCACCCTGAGAACTGTTCATTTTGTTGTTTCGCTCACTACCTCTCAGCCTTTTTGTCCAATCAGTGCTGAAGTTTGGATGATACCGCTCATTAAGCTCCGGATCGCGCACACGGGCTTCTAGTTGTGGATGCCTTTTCAGCATAGCGTACATGTTGTCGTCAATACCTAGAACGGCTTTTGAACCATTACTTTCATGCATCTGCAATCTAGTACCGACGACCCGGATAGCCGCATAGACATATCGATTTTCCTCACCAAGGCAGTTCCACAAAGTCTCCAACTCGACTGCAAAGATTGGGCGGACAAAATGCGTCTGCGCGATGAAACTGTCAATTCGAAAAGCGTCCTTGTGAAGGCCAAGAAGCTCCATAGTTTGAGCCAACGAACATGCGACAAACGTCTTCTTGGGAATGCGAATCTGTTCCATCGTAGCCATGGTGTGATACTGACAAGCCCTGATCATCCAGGAGATCAACACCCTCATTGCAGCCTTGCTGCTTTTGCCGCGAGGCAGGTTCATTTCCTGAGAGGTTGGTGGCTCGCTCGAGCTCCTGCCATCTTGGTGCTGTATCGTTCGGATATACTTGTTGACAACCCTCCGGCCAAGAAATAAAACCAGCAGCTTCTTGGGAACTTGGTAGACAAACACGACTCCAGTATCCTGCTCAACGATATCGACTGCCGGCCCGTGTAGCGCGTTCAACTTTCTCTCCGGTTGCAGATAGGGCAACAGGCTGTGCAATGTGTGTATATGGCGAATGTCTTCCGGATTCGGATAAGGATGAGCTATACCTGAGTGGGAGGCCCATCCAGCATAACCCAGAGTACTGATAGACTCAGCCTGTGAACTAGTTGGATAGCCAGATGACTCATATTCGTCGCTAGACCAATGGCTTGGCTCCATGGGCTCTGATGTAGCGCTGTTATCGAGTGGCTGGCCCCATGGTTGATATGGGGTGCTTCCATACTGATTTGTTTCTTCTGGATTTGGTGCAGGGTAAGTTATTGCACGGTGTGCGAGATAGGCTCCAACAATGTCTCCATGTTGCTGGTCTGAGGTGGTTCCTTGGAGGCCACGTGTGAATGCTGGGGCATTCGGATTTAGATGAGTAGCAGTGACTCTGCCGTCTTCTCCATAGCAGTAATAGGTAGCCATGTCTCTTTTCAAGTTCGGATGACGTTGTTGTATGTGCTGATAGTGGTTGTCGTGATAAAACGTGCGTGCCGGGTTGAAAGAGCTTTTCTAGCTTGAATTTTGTCCGAAAATAGAGGTTGCAGTTGATCTCGTGGACTTGCCTTGATTACAATCGTAGTAAAGGCGGGGGACCGGTATTAATCCAGGACGTTGCGCTATATGTATGGGTACAGGGGAGCTCATTGTGGCTTGACAATATAAGCGCTAACATAAGTCGTTGTCGATTGTGACTTTTCAATCGTTCCAGGATTGCGCATTGTATATCGACATTGTGGTTGAAGATGCTGGCAGTCCAGATGAAACGGTACAGACTGATCGCCCGACGGGCGGCCGTGCGCACGACCTTGGCGTGCCCAATCCGGTTACATTTGCTGGGATGCGGGTGAACGCCGCGCCAAGACAATGTCACGTGCATGAACATTGTCTCTCACTACTTGTAGAGATTAGGTGACGCTTATGATAAAATGCTGATAACAAGAACCGCCAAACTCATCGTTGGATGTCTTCAGATACTTTAATATGTGATCTGATATATATTGTCATTGGTGTAACAAATGTGATTGCAAAGCCTATGGCATTTGAGCAGAATACAATATCGTAAAAGTGTAGTAAAGAAAAGCAAAGAAAGAGCGGTTTATATAAGACACTGTTTCCGCATCGTTACTAAATTCTCATGTCTCACGTGCCAAAAATTACTTGAGACATTCACTGCTCACTAGAACGACCCAAATTCCGTGTGCATCGCATTAGGATATACAAGGAGTTGCATCTTTCACAATAAGTATTGGAAATTGAGCGAGAAGGCACTTCGCTCACGACCCGAAAAAGAAAATGACGACACAACAGGACTTGCTCTTAACCTGTGTATCAATCTATTCTATGCCCATCCAAGTATTTTGGTGATATTAATACGTTCTCAAGCTACCAGGATGACTTGATATTTCACACTGGTTTTCTTGGACTGAAGTATTGCTGGTTCATCAAAGGGTTTCCAGTCTTCCTAGTTGATCTGATTGATACGAGCCTTTCCACATAATCTTTCAAAGACACTGTGGGACGCGAGATTGTGAACTGTCAGTCAAGCTGGAAGATCGTTCGTAGTTCTATACTTGGTGTGCTATGATTATGTTCACACGTGAAACGGACACCGCTTAAGTGACGGCATACTCAGTTCAAACCTTAGTAACTCATTCAACCGCAATACTTGCTTACCAAACTAAGTTGATGGAGAGCCTGGAGCGATTGAGACCTAATGTACTGTAAATACCTTGATAGTGGAGTCGAACTTTACGTGTACGCTTTTTGATAAAGCAATAGTCTATGAAGATGTTGTTTGAAAGGAACATGCTCCATGACCATGCTCCCAGTAGCCTAATGACCATGGAGAAGTGCTCATTACCAGAGAGAGTGTGCTTCGTATCGTCCAACGCGGTAACAAGCTAAGACTGACGTTGAGCTGGCAGGTGTTTTTGCTTATACAAAATCTTCCTATGTGAATGCATCGTTCCCATGAACCATATCGATGAGAAGAAAGCCGGGAGAAGCATGTAATATACTTCGCTACGTAGGGTGCAAGGCGAGATAAATGGGTTGGAGGATCGAGGAAATAACATATACGTTGCCAACCGTTAGCACTGAGAAACAAATAACTAACCAAGCTGTCAAGGACAGACCTATGTCCATTTTGGAAAGTTCCGCTAAAATTTGAAGTCAAATTTCTCGTATAGGGGGATGAGGGGGCCAAGCGTTGATCACTAGGTCCTATGAGGAAAGTGGTACGGCCAGCACTAGTAGAGGGCATTGTGTAGAACAACAAAGTCCCGGATGATGTCGAAGTCGATGGGAAAAAGCCTCAATGCTATCGATACTGGCTATGGTTCTCTCGCCACTTAACTTCTACAGTGTATTCTTTTTTAAGTCCAGTGATTGCAGCGACGTTGGATTTATTAACGATGCCCAGCTTCGCTCGGCGTCGTCCTTTCGGTTAAATGGGTAATTGCGGGTGGCTGTGATTGGCGGTTAGAACTAGAGTTGTTTCTATGCACGCTAAATTACTAGCGGGGAGCCGATGGTGGCTTCGCGACCGCGTCGAACACACGCAGTTGTTCCTGTCGTCATGGACATTGTGTGAAGTCAACCGATAATCACTATGGTGGTGAGGGGAGTGTAAAAGAGACATGGTATGATATCTAATTTGGCAAGCCGGGGAACCGGACGTGTCAATTTGATGCATACCAACTGCATGATAGATTGTTATGCATGTTGATCATGCTTGGAACGGTTGGCGATCAATACCCAGCAAAAACACGTTCTATACTTACTTACTCGTTTGCCACCATAACTACAATCGATATCTTGAGACGCATGAGTGCCATCGGATGAACGGGTAGGCAATGAAGACAGGAAACATCCTATTAACCGGCCAGTTCTTACCTTCGTTGCAGCCCTTTCTGCATGCACTTCTCTCAAGCGAGTGGGACCTGCATTTCATGTGTTCAGTTTATACCCCAGGAATGTCCACTCCAGTCAGGCGTCCAAACAGTCTACCCCAGAAGTGGGAGCTTGGCCCAGTGCTCCCGAGGTCCAAGCCGGCTGATTTGTGGACTAGTCTGGAGATTCTCCACAAACCGCTAGCAGATGGCGCTACGGGGTAGATTCCAAGAACGTTCCTCAAAGATATGCAGACGCAGGAGCCAAGGACCCGGTTAAACTACCCAGCTGGAGTGGATATGCACCACCGAGGCGGGTGGATTGATTAAACACGAAGACGCTAGAATTTTAGAATAACCGTCGAATACTATATATGTAGGAATATCATCTGTACTTTGAACGTACTGTGGTAGACAGCTCTAATCAAACCGAGTATCAGCATCAGACACCATGCATTTCTCCAGCATCCTCGCTAGCTTGGCTGTTATCAGCTCTGCTGTGGCCAGCCCGTGAGTAACATCCTACATCTAGTCAAGAACGCATTTACTTACGTCGTGCCCTCAGTGTTCGTCCTGGTAATGGCACCAATGACAGCCTTTACAAGTCCATGAAGAAGGCTGGAAGAGAGTTCATTGGCACTGCCCTGACCCTCAGAAACTCTACCCGGGAAGACGAGATTATGAAAGCTGATTTCAACTCCTTCACGCCCGAGAACAGCATGAAGTGGGAGTCCGTCGAGCCATCTCGCAATAACTTCACCTTTGCGGATGCCGACCGCTACGCCGCATACGCAAGGAAGAACAACCTCGAGGTGCACTGCCATACCCTTGTTTGGCACTCCCAACTTCCCGCCTGGGTCTCCGGCGGCGGTTTCGACAACAAGACCCTCATTGACATCATGGAGAACCACATCAAGACTGTCATGACCCGCTACAAGAGCGTCTGCACCCGCTGGGACGTCGTCAACGAGGCCCTCAACGAAGACGGAACCTACCGCGAGTCCGTCTGGTACAACACCATCGGCGAGGCCTTCCTGCCCATTGCCTTCCGTTTCGCCAATAAGTACCGCGGCAAGGCCCAGCTCTACTACAACGACTACAACCTCGAGTACAACGGCAACAAGACCCAGGGTGCTGCCCGCATCGTCAAGCTCATCAAGTCCTACGGCGTCCGCATCGACGGTGTCGGCTACCAGGCCCATCTCGCTAGCGAGCCCACCCCTACCGCCCCCGGCGCTGCCCCCGACCAGGCCACTCTCGAGGCTGCCCTCTGCGCCACCGCTAACCTCGGCGTCAAGGTCGTCTACACCGAGATCGATCTCCGCATGAACACCCCTGCCACCCCCGAGAAGCTCCAGGTCCAGGCCGATGCTTTCGAGCGCGTTGCAAAGTCCTGCCTCGCTGTCAAACAGTGTGTTGGTATGACTGTCTGGGGTATTTCAGATGAGTACTCATGGATTCCTGGTGTTTTTGCCGGTGAAGGTGCTGCCCTACTCTGGGATGAGACCTACAACAAGAAGCCTGCCTATGCTGGTTTCTTGAAGGGAATTAAGGCCAAGAAACACTAGATGTGCGTGCGGTTTGAGGGTTCTTTGTAGATACATATGAATTATTTTTATAATGGCCACGTATATGACGCGGATTTTGCGTTGCATGTTTCTTTCATTGAATCATCATGTGCCTTTTGCGTCTTGGTCGTGATATATTTAAATGATCGTTTGGTTTCTTACAATACATGTGACTATTTGTACCTATGGCAACTGCTTGACAACTATAGTTATCAGATCATATTTAATCTGACCTTCTCCATGCATTCCACCATCTTCTTTCCGCTTCAAACCAGCTCCGGATAATGAAAGAGAATTAAGAGGACTACTGCCAGAACCTATTCGACCAAGAGGCGGTGATTCTGGTCTCCTAGAGATGACTTGCTGATAATCTACAATCCAAACATCCTAGTGATCATGATGAATTCGTGCGTACTTTTGCCTGGGTACTTCCGATCGTGGACTTTCGCCTCTCAAAACTGAGCGTTGAAGTTGTTCTCCACGACAAAGGAGCGAACTGCGGCGTCCATGCTCTCCAGCAGGCTAGCCTTATCTACAGAGTTGCTAACAATCATTCTGCCGATCAAATTGATTGTTAGCAAC
This sequence comes from Bipolaris cookei, assembly GCA_002286855.1. NCBI lineage: Eukaryota > Fungi > Ascomycota > Dothideomycetes > Pleosporales > Pleosporaceae > Bipolaris > Bipolaris cookei. The sequence goes on from NRSV01000028.1 coordinate 204,450, forward strand.
TCTGCTTATCTACCTGGTATGCTTCCTCATATAGAACGATCATCTCAGCGAGCTTTTTGTAACTAGCCTCTCATTTTGTGACAGCTTGATTGAGGTTGCTAGCCGCAAGCACTCCTATCTTGTGACCAAGACCATCAATATCATGAACTTTGCTCAACATGTCGAGGAGAGATCTGTTGTAACCGAATCGATACACTTTTTTGACGACTGCCATGTGCATGTTCTCATAATCTCTCCAAGTTCATAACGCTTTGCGGATTCCGTATTGTGCACTGGTAATGTCAATGACCCACTGTATTTCCGTCTTCTTTGGGCCTGATGCGAAGAATTGCATGCAGGTAATCTGACCAGTTAGCACTCGCAAGGGCATCCTCGCGGAATATAGCCACTTTTTGACTGACCAACCGAAGAGATATTTCAAGTCCCTCAAATTTTACAGGCATTCCTATCAATGCTTTGTTAGTGCAACGTGGTGAAAACTTCATGAAAGCCAGCTACCTTCAACAAGGGCTTTGGTGAGGTCATGCAGGTGTGCCTGTGACTCGTTGCAACATATAGCAACGAGTGTTGCTTCGCGAACATTGTGGCCTGTTGTCAGATGTTTAGGAAATTTGCTGAAGTGACTGCTATTCTTTGTCTTATCAGCCTAGTAGATTTCTAGACCCTCAAGCGCCTGGTCAATGTCCACCATAGAGATGTCCCAAGTCTTTTCGCAGAAGTTGAAGTAAGCTTGCTCAACAATTTCGGCGATTCGGGTCAGGCTTTTCTCCAATTGAGCGTCCTTGCATGCTTTCTTGTGCTTCGGCCTATCGTTCATCTGGCATTCTTTGTTAAATTAGTAACGTGAATAGGTATCTGATTTGCAACTGACACACACATTGGGAGCTGATTTTTCGCAAGCAGCGCATATACCTTGCGGTTCGGGAACCATTGGAGCCAGTGGAATGGAAAATAGTCAGAGACGATGTTGTGGGTTCACTAGGATATGTGGGTAGAGGAAGAAGCTTTATAGCAGAGTTGATTGCGTATTCATTTCGTTTTGTTTAAGCAAACATGAAGGTGAAAGTGAGTGAGCAGGCAGCAACAAGTTTGCTCAACGCACAGTCAATCTAATTTCACTCAACGTTTTCCCCTATATCGCATTCATGATTAGCAGGCGAAAGGACAATGTGGTGGTGTCGCAAATTTTTGTTATTCTGGAAACATCTTCTGAGATTTGCGTGTCGAGAATAGCAATTGATACCTCACAGCTTTCCTAGGTGCATGGTAGTCAGTATGCATGGCCGATTGCGTGGTGGTAAGTGACAGCTCTGCCATGGCGCTACATTTAAACAGGTGAATGGCATATACCTCATTTGTGTGTTCGAGCAGCAAGTCGCAAAACGAGAATATATGGGAATAAGAACGTCGAACGTGTAACCAGACGTTAAAACAATCATACCACGTGCTAATGCATGCGCATTTCAGATGCACGGAATCTTGGTGGTGAGTCCCCGCGACAATCAGGGACGCGACAAGGATGTTCAGGCTAGTTCGCTAGTTCCTACGTCATCGTTCCGCAACTGAAGCTGCCTATACTACATAACACGACTTTTTTCTTGTCCAGTTCTTTCTCATTACTTTGCAATCTCAATTTCAACTCTTAATTGACAACTACCACCTCTACAACCTTTGATTATCCCACTTCATCTCAATCTACTTCACAATGGGTTGGTTTAGCTCCGACGAGAAGTCTGTCTTGGCTACGCATCCTGTCAACGTCGATGTCACAACAAAGTCAGGTTCTGCTGCAGAGCAAGACCGATACGCCCAGCACTTTTCCTCGGATGCCATCAAACGCGGTGTCGACCGAGGACTTGATAAGCTCCAGAATGCGGCCAATGCTGCCGGCTCGGGTGCGGAACAAGATCGCTACGCCTCGCATCTCAGCATTGGCGACCGGGGCTACAGGGCCATCAAAGAGGCTGCCAAGTACCAGGGTGATGGTGCTGAGCAAGACAGGTACAACGCGTACTTCAGCCCCGCGCTGCACAGCGTTGATGCTGTAAAGGCCGTCAAGGCAGCAGGCAGCGTGGTCGCCAACGGAGAGAAGAATGCTAGCTGGTATGGTCTGGGCTACGATGGTCGGCAGAGGGCCAAGTTAATGGCTGGTAGCGGTGTGGGGGCTGAGCAGGTAAGCTCTGCATCATAACTTGGACGGCACCAGGATATTAATATAATTGTAGGATCGTCTCGGCTCGCATTTCGCCCTGAGCAAGGACAGTGTTGCCAATGCTGCACAGAGGGTGAAGGACGGTGCACAGGATGTTCTCTCTCGGAGATGAGCAATAATCATACGACGCGACCACAATAGCCGCAGCTGGCGCTGACAAATACGTCGAGTGTGAAGTTGTATGGCTTTATAATTGTAATACAAAAAGTCATGCACCAACATAGGATGAACTCTTAGAGCATCTACAAATCAATGGATATGCTTCCTTGTACATCAACAAACATCGTCCTTGTGCAACCCGTCTATTCAGAAAAGGTGATGTGTGCTATGCGTGCTCACATCGAATGACGACTGGTAAATGACGAATCACAGCCAGCAGAATTAAACTTTAAACTTGGAGTGGACGGGCCATCACGTAGAGATGAAAATCAAGAATGGTGATGAACCATGGAAAGTTGCGCGAGCGTTGCAGGCCTTTTTGTTCTCATTTGAGCTTCTATGGACTCAGCTGGATATCTAAGGGTCTGTTCGGTTATACTCTCTGTTTTCTGTCTCCGTTTGCCCGCCATTTTGGATTAGTGGATATCGGTCAGCGTTGCAGCTGTGTACATCCAGATTGAAATAGCAAACGGAAAGGCTGGCTACATGGTTAAACAAAGTTTTCAAAATCTTACTTGAGGTCTTGAGTCCTGCTACTAGGTAGAAAACAGAGCTCCTCTTAGCTGAAAATGGGAAAACGGTACGTCGAAATTGCATAACATAGGGCTTTTACTATTAGCGCTGGGCTAATGAAATAGAGCTCCGTCTACATAATGGCGTATAGACGTTCTTTGTACCGAACACGATGCTATCTCTATCTCCGGCTTTTCTGACGGAGCCTGGGTTAGGTATGGCCAAACGGAAAACGAGACGGAACCGAACAGGCCCTAAGCTCGTCAGCTCGTCAGCTCATCAGCTCGTCACATGTCGTACCGTCAACTCTTTGTATACCGTTACACCTTGGCCGTATTTGGTATGAAAAGCTGAAGCTTTTGAGGTTGGCGTTGAGACAGCTGCAAGATGTTGATGTATTTGACGCTGAAGTGTCTCTTCCCAGTTTGGTATGGTCTACACGCAAGACATGCATTACTTCTGCGTTGCCTAGGGGCTTACCCGTACCACAATGTTTTGCTGCGTCGCCAAATGCATCCCCCCAGGCTCCGTGAAATTGCTTATTCTATTGGACATGCATCAAATATACTCGGTGCATACTCATCTCCTTTCACAAGGTAATTGTACTCATATACTTTTAAAAGGTAAGTATACTAATCTCCTTTTGCATGGTAGACCCAATACCTAGCATCACTATAATAGAGTCCTGCTAAGGCAAGACAATTCTCGGGTCCCTTTCGTTCAGCTAATGAACTAAAGGGCTCCCGCAAGTTGATCGAAAAAAACCCTCTCATCGCCGCTCCGGTCTTCCGACAACTACCGCAAGTTCCGCTCAGCACCAATTATGGTTGAGGCGTGACGCCATTGCGCCATTGCCGTGCCATTCCAATGCTGCGCACCTTGGAAAAGCCATGCCGCCTCTTCGGTCATATAGGCGTCGATCTCAATTCCATCCGATAATGTCGGACCTGCATGTGTGAGTTTGCTGGGTACATACCTCGTAGTAACTATGAATTTCCAGTTGCTTCGGGCTCTATTTACGGATTGCGCGTCGCTCCATGTGTAGGCACCACAGGAATGCTCTGGCTTGGCTTCCCCGCACGCCTGACGGGCGCTAGTCAGCATTGGCACTTGTCATCGTCGTCTAGTACCAACAATCAAGTATTTTTTTAACCTTCGAGAACTCCGTGCAGTTCCGCTCGGTGTGCTTACATCGACATTTGGCGATCGACACTGAACTTCGATCTTGCGTGACGATACTAGACTGGACAATGACCAATAGCGGCTTGGCCCCACCGTGGTCCACCCAACGTGTAGTCGTTGCATTTCGGTGGTATACACATGTACTTTCTGTCGGTACTTTTGCCGGTTCTGTTGAAATGTCAGCTTATGGATTTTCTGTAGGTTCATACAATCTGGTCGCCAGAGGTGAGCGTCTGGTCATAAATGGCTATACTTTTCGAGAAGGGATATGTGCCACCTCCTCTCGGCTGAATCTTGACGAAAGAAGATGGCCTCGCTTGCGAGGGTACTAACTTGGACCGAAACTTTACAATATATCAGCTCTGACCAAGGTATGCGGGATATCGGCCTAGCCGACTGTGGAGCTTCAGCCGTAAGCCTGTGTCTTACGAAGGCACTGTTTATTTGCCTACCCAGGTTCAAGGAAGCCTGAGCCCCCGTTCTTGGCTATGGGGACGGCAAATATTGCTCAATTCAAATCATGAACTGAAAAGTATAAAGATTTGTGTCTTTTCCGACCTTTACCTGATGTCCGTGTTCGTGCCTTTTTCTCACTCCAAGGCCTGGGCTATACGTCCAGAGTGTCTATCTTAATCAATATCAATACTACATAGCCCAAACAGTACTCTAGCATACCTTAGACTTATTTCAAAATGCGTCATTTGACTGTCGGCCAAGCATCGACATGCGTCTTGCTGACGCTGTCTTCATTACTACATGTCACTTCGGCATGGCCGTCATTCAATTTATACAACTCGCAGTTTGCAAAGCGGGCAGCTTCTGATACTCCACGCCAAAGTGCTGCGGACGAGGACGCATCATTCAACGAAGTGTACGACTTCATTATCGCCGGAGGTATGTTTCGCTGCTTGTTTCTCATCCATTCTACAACACTTCTCTGGAACTTGTACGAAGTCATTTCAATATTCATTATTGTCCGGTAATATGTTGAAAATATGTACTAACAATACGCAGGAGGAACGGCTGGTTTGGTACTAGCAAATCGCCTCTCAGAATCTGGGCGCTTTTCCGTGCTTGTGCTTGAAGCTGGACCAAGTCCAGAACAAGTATTGGCTTATGAGTCTCCGGGAGGCAATCAGTTCATCAAGGGTAGCTTACTCGACTGGGGATTTGTAACTCAGCCACAGGTGCACTTGAACAACCGTACTATACAGTACCTACGCGGAAGGGGTCTTGGAGGTTCCAGTACAACCAACGGGCTTTTCTACGGTCGTGGCTCAGCCAGCGTCTACAATCATTGGAAGGAACTTGGAAACGATGGATGGGGCTGGAGCGATGTGTGGCCTCTTTTCAAGAAGAGTACCAAAATCGTCCCACCAACTTCATCGGATGCGTTGGCAGCATTCAGCCAAGACTACAAGACTTTCGATAGTAGTGCTTATGGGGACGGACCGCTTGAACTCGGGTTTCAAGGATATGTTCCCCCTGCCACCGACGGCTTCATTGTAGCTTGTAGTGAGGCGCTCAACATTCCCATTGTCAACGACCAGAACCTTGGAGATAGTGTTGGTGTCAAGCACGGAACTACAACACTCAACGGCAAGCTTCGAAGGACTTCAAGCTACACTACATTTTATCAACAGGCTCGTCAGCGTCCCAACCTTAAGGTCCTACACGATTCTCCTGTTACTGGAATCAAGTTTAGCACATCCTCTGGCGGTTCAAATTCAACCAACGGCCGACCTCGTGCTATCGGTCTTAGCTATGTCCATCACGCCACCGGCTTCGTCAATACCGTTCGAGCCCGAAACGAAGTTATCTTGAGCCTGGGTGCCTTCCACTCGCCACAACTCCTCATGATCTCAGGTATCGGTCCCAAGGCTGAGCTCGAGAAATTCGGCATCACACCTCTCGTAGTCAACGAGAACATAGGCCAACACCTCAACGACCACTCCGTCTTCTCCATCATGGCCCGCGCTCAAGACAGTGCCTCAACCACAGACATGTCACGCACCCCTGAGAACCTCCGTGCCGCCCAAACAAAGTTCTATCAGAACCTCACAGGCCCATACACCGCTCCTTCAGGCGTCACAAATGGGTTCCAGAAGCTAAGTGAGGATGAACTCCGCAGCATCGGTGCCGAAGCAGTCATTCAAGCTGGTCTCGCAAACCAATCCCACATCGAGTACCTCTTCGAAAGCGTATGGTACCCCTGGATCCTCTCACCCTACTGGTCTCCACGCTCCAACGAATCCTACATCTCCGTCACCGCATCCAGCCTGGTCCAGCTGTCTCGCGGCACCGTAACACTACGCACGGGATCCATGTCAGACGCGCCCCTCATCGACAGCAATTACTACGCCGACCCCACTGATGCTGCTGTCGGTATCGCGTCGTTCAAGTACCTACGCAAGATCCTAAGGCACCCTGCTCTCTCGCAGTTCACCATCGGCCCGAACTCTGGTGAGGTCAGCCCAGGAGCTGCCGTCGCGGATGATGACGATGATGCTATCTTGGCGTATATCAAGGCGAATACTATTCCCAATTGGCATGCCACTGGTACGAATCGCATGCTACCCAAGGATAAGGGAGGTGTCGTGGATAACAAGTTGAAGGTGTATGGTATTGATGGGTTGAGGGTTGTTGATTGCAGTATTGTGCCTGTGCTGCCTGATGTGAATATTGTGGCGAGTATCTATATGGTTGCCGAGAAGGGGGCCGAGTTGATTAGGGAGGAGTGGGGTGATAATTGAAGTAGTGGTAATGTGTTACGTGAGAAGTGAGGTGTAGCAAGATCTTGAAGGCTTAAAGGTAGTCACTATTTGCTATGAAATAGTTTTTATGAAGGCTTTACCAACTCCCTACCGTACCCGAGATTACAATCTATGTATCTGACTTGGACTCATGATGTCAGCTTCTGTGTATTCCCACTATCACCGCCTACTCGCCCAACACCCAGTTCATGAGATTTCGCCTCTCTTTGAACATCACGGGCTCGTCAGGTACCAGCTTCAACGCCTTTGGATACAGCACCCAGCTAGAGGAGTTAGAACAGCTAGAGGACCCAGAAAAGCCGATGGTTACACATGTGCATAACTATCTCACCTTTCCCACACCTCTAAAACACCAACCTCCCGCCGTACATACTCCGTAGGAGACGCAGCATGCATACGATGTCAAATCCAAGCTGCCCAAGCTTTTCTAGCTATCTAGCGCTTCATCATTAGCTATCTGCTGCACCCTCTTCAAGGATATATACTATGCACTTCGCCCGATCAGAACGCCCCTCTTTTCACGATTGCCCGCTCAAGAGGTTTGGATTTCGTGGTCGAAAAGGCGAACGGCTGCAGTGCTGTAATCTTTTGATTAGTTGGAGCTTGGTAAATAGCCAAGTTAAGACTACGCTCTAAGTTGTACCTAAGATGATGAAAATCCGAGCATGTCTCCGATGAGCAGCTGAAAATTGGAGAGTACTATACCGCTTGTATGTTTTCTAGCCAGTGGGAATGTTCTCACTGCAGGGAGGGAAGGAGATTATGTGGTTGTCTTGCAAGTAGTGTATCAGTGAGGTAGATTGATCATATTTGCGTTACTACAATGGTCTAGTAGGAGTAGGAAAGACATTTCCGCATCACATCTATCCCGCTTCTTCCCACATCCCAGCCTGATCTTTACAACATCTCCCGTGCCACACGCAGTCTTCATATCTACGTGCAGTCGTCCCGTCTGCCAGCACCAACAACTTGGCAATATTGCAAGCTGATCTCAACAAAGAACAATTCAAACAACTTACGCTGCGTCCCAAGCATCTAGTTCGTCTCCCACTCTCTCGCATGAAAAAGAGTGGTCGACTATCCAGGCGGCACCACGAGGAGGCGCAAGGGTCCGACTTCTACCGCCCGTCCGCCTCTTGCAGTCACGCCAACGTTCAAGAACGCCGTGACTCATTTTTCTCCAGGCAAGCTTTCAAGTGAGCAGCTGCTCCACTACCTTACCAATGGCCATGACGCCCATGGTCGACAAATCGACTCAAAGGGTATAATACCCAAAAAAGGACAGGTCTCAGAAAGCTCCGAAGAGCCAAAGTTTTTTCTCAGAATACCCAAAAGGGCAGTAGTACCCAAAAGGGCGGTAAAAGTGTTCTCTCGGAAAAAAAGTTTCTCAGAAAAGCCCGGAGGCCAACCCAGAAAACACCGGTCAGGGTGTTGACGCTTTTACAAGTGTGAACACCGCAATCGCGGTATATCTCCAAATAGCCCACGAAGCATCAGCCGTGCTACAAATAGCACGGACGAGGCTTCGTGATTTGGGGGTTGTCTGCATTTCAGCCAAGGACCATGCGGTCTATCAGAGACTCAACAGCCACCCGGAAGCAGTCACTGAGCTCCATATCTGTAGGCCTCTTCCGCGCACGGATCCCTAAAAAGAGATCCACTGACGGCGGGGATACGCAAACGTTCCCTGCAGGACAAGACGCCGATGTAGTTACGTACATCGACTCGATGGCACACATGGACGAACCTATGTGGCGTAGGCGGACCTGAACAAGCGGACTTATCCGGAACATAGGCGGACCTGAATGAGCGGGCGTACCCGTAGGAAGCAGGCGTACCTGAAGAAGCGGGCGTACCCGAAAGTGTGGCACCAGGGCGCAAAAGTTGAGTGGGGGAGGAGGGATCTGCACAATAGCCAAGACATCGGGGGGATGTGCGTCCGAGGGTGCCTGTAAGCAAAGTGCCGTGGACCCTAAGGTCTACCAGAGACTTCCGGAGAAGCTCAATATCGCAGGCATCTTCCATACTCATCTTCCTTAGAAGGATGATACTGATGGCGGGGATAAGGCAAGCCTTTCCCTGACAGACAGGTTCCTCACGCGAACCATCGTGGGGTGAGAAAAGCATACTCTACCTGGTACCAGTGAGGGCGAGCGAGTGCGAGGGGCCAAAACTCGTGCCGGAATGGAAAACAAGGAGCAAACCAGTCTCAACCCCTGAATAGGGGACTGTATCTTTGACGTGCTGGAGGTGGACCGGGTCTTCAAAGCGCCAGCACGAAAAGTGAGGCTCAACTGAGCCCAAATGGACCAAAGGTTCCAAAAATTTCTGTGGTTCCGCAAAAGTACCATCATGTCATCTGGCCTGGGTTTCCCACAGGTCAGGTTAGTGAGCAGCCTCAGGTTGGGCATGTCTTGTTAGACCTGGTCGATATCGGAGAGGTGAGTCATGACAGCCAAAGAAAGCCATGGACCGTGTGGTCTGTCAGAGTCTTCCGAAAAAGACTCAATATCGCAGGCATCTTCCACGCTCGTTGTCTGAAAAAACAACACTGGTGGCGGGGGAGAATCACCTTGACTGACGAGCTGCACCTTTTTGTTTCGCGCCTCTACGGCGCAACATGGTCAGACCTTGTTGCGTGATAGATAATCGGTGTCTCGATGCGGACGCTGTATGTGACAAAGACCTTCTGAGCGCTTGCCGACCAGAAACTGAAACACTCCAAGAAAGATCGCCCGCTTGGATTCGACGTCTTGTGCCGTTCTCGAAAAACCAGACCTGACTGTGCCAGCCGATTCTTGTTGTACGCTGAACGAAACGCCAAGGACCGAAGGCCTGCCATAGTCAACATGTTGAGAATAGATATGAAACTCATATCCTTTGTCTTCCTCCATTCCGCACTTAGGAAGAATACTAAGCGATGGAAAAGAACAAAGCTCAAGAACAGTGCTTTCACCTTCGTGGCGAAAGCCATGAGTTCCTACATGTGGTTTTACCGGAACAAGGGAGAAGCATCCTCGCACGACACTAAACCATGGACCAAATGGCCTGCCAGAGCATGATGCTCCATATCTGCTGGTATCTTCTACACGCGACAACCTGAAAAGGCGACACTGGTAGCGGGGTTGCTGCAAACGCTCCCTGGCGTGAAGTAGCTTCTCCCTTGTTTACGGTCCGCACGCATCACCCTTAGTGACGACATGGCTCGAAAAAAAAGGCTGAGACTAGTTCATCGCGGGGTATCGATCAGGACGTCCGTTCGTGTAGATCATCGGCGGAAAGACTCGGACAGTTTTGTTGCATGCCTGGAAAAATCCAAGCTCCGTTCAACGAAAGCCAAAAGGCCAGCTCGGCAGATGATGGTAGTGTGTTCAGGAAATGGTAAGGAAGGATAATGGCGAGAACAAAAAAAGACGGTGTGCACGGCTGAGTGAGGTAAGTTGGGGGGGTGAGGGGTGAACTGGCCAGGAATGTTTTGCTGTGAAAGGGAACGCGCCGCTTGTTGGTTGATCACATGTCGACGAAAGGTGAGCTGTAGGCTCGTGCTGGCGAACTCCATGGCACGAGTGCTAGACGCCAGTAAACAGCACCACTAGTCAAGTCAAAATAGGAAAATGGGGAATACCAAGCTACTCTTCATAGAGACGGGGAAGTCAACCATGATTCCGTTCCACATCCGGCATTAGACGGCCAGCGTGAGGACAGATAAACTGTCTCCAGACCCAGGACGAACATTGGCGCTAAGATTGAGCTGTGAGCAGAGCGACCTTGATGCTTCTCGTAGACCGAGAATCCCTCGTAAAGATGGAAGGTGTGTAGCCTAAGCTACAGTTGCAAAGCTAGACAAGTTCATCCTTGAGCTAGGCACCGCCGGAGTGTGGGTGGAAACATGACTGTCTCAGCCAGTCGTCTCGCTTCGAAATTTACCTAGAGGGGCCGACCGGACAAACGGGATCGAAATTTCCCAGCAAACCTTGGTAACGTATGTCCGGTCGTCGGCTCGCTAGTCGATGTCTAATCGCTATCTTCTAAGAGCTCAGCGAGCTCCGCTTCTTCTTCCACAGTCATTAGACTCTCTTTTCGCTCTGGTTCCTTTGCTGTCTCTTCTCCGAGTCGTTCCTTCTCAGCTTCCTTAATAGCCTTGGCAAGCTCGTGCGGCTTCAAGCTCCACTGTCTCACTGTGGCGTCGATACTGACGCTGATTAGACGCTGCCCCATCAAGAGAAGCCCTGTAACCTCTTCAAAGTGACCACTAAAAGTGTGGTGTAATCTGCCGCTAGCTCTCTCCCATACACGGACTTCTTCGTCCCTGCATGCTGTCACGACCCACCCACCAATTTCGTCAATCACGACGTCGCGAACAAAGTCAGGGTGCTCAAACTTGGAATCTTCTTCCCAATCTCGGCCTCTGGATAGGCATTTTGCCGTCTTGTCTGCGGATGCGGTCCATAGATCACCATCAGCGTCGAAACGCAGAGCGTCGATACTAGTCTCGTGGGAAATGATTGGTGATGGCTGGATTTCGTGAGCCGAGGAAGATGCAATCTGCCAGCGTCTGATTTCTCGATCGCTTCCGGCACTGAAGACAGTGATGGTGTCTTTCTCAGATTCATAATCAACCGGGTCTAGCGCAAGAGCGAGGATACCCCGTGTGTGACCTTTGAGTGTGTGCAGCTTCGTTCTTGCAGCTACGTCCCACACTATGATGCTCGCATCCTGAGAGGCTGAGACGAGAACTTCCTTACCATTCAAGGTAAAGGATATGATAGCCTTGACGAAATCACTGTGGCCTTGAAAGCGGGTGGACACTTTCCGAGATGAGAGTGACCACGACCAGATCGACTTGTCCCAACAGCCCGCGAACAGCGTACCGGACTTTGGTGACACGGCGACGGAGGTTATGGGAGCCGTGGGGCCGGAAAAAGTAGCGACGACTTTGCTAATCTATCAGAAGAGCAGTTAGTGACTGATCGCTATCATCACGTCCAGCGGTGAAGCTGGAGCGTGGAAGCAGATGTCTGACCGACTTCAGTGTTGATATGCTTCACGCTGCCTGCAGCTTCAGCTACATAGACATGGTGCTCATCCTGAGGATCCGCGATGACGGCGAGGATCTTGGATGGAAGCTTGGTGGGGTTGCCCTTTGCGTTCTTCGACTTGGCGGCCTTGCGGGCCGTCTCCTCAAGTGCCGAGCTACATGATATCAGCCAGGATCAAGAGGCACAAGGGCAGAATCGGTACGTCGTTTGGAAGTAATGGCCTGGGTCGTTGGAGAGCGACATGTTATAAGATATAGGGAGGAGCGGTGACGCCTGACAGGTCGGCGGGTCGAGTTGGGCATGTGAGCTGTCGGCCCCGCAAATATGACTCCGAGGGCGCCAATAGGATGACGGCATAGACTTGGCGACAATGGCGCCACGAAGCTGCACACAATAGGGGCGAGAATAGCTGGCTCCCCCAACACCACCAATCTGTGTTCATGCTCGACTTGTGGCAGCAATGTAGTATTAATATGTTTTCTTATATACTGAATGAAGATGACCCAGACGCCGCAGATCATTATACAAAGGAAATTTCGTGAGTCATGTGTCCGAGCAATGAAGCCCCATCTGTAATACGGTCATGCCGTCATTAAGTCGTAAAATGCGTCGTAAGAGTGAGGCGGCATTGAAACACGCCCTTCATAACACTCCGGGGGGATATCTCAAACAGACATTCCAAGCAAGTCATTACTTTTTGTGAAACAAAGTTCCACAATATGCGCCCAAAGAGGGGAATCTTGGATGCAATCATAAAATCGTAAATGCGGATGCACATATACAAGGTCGTTAAAACGCAGGATTACCAGCAGGCGCGCTGGCAGCGAAGTTGCGGATCGCCCATCGCCATCCGCCGGGATGTTCGCCGTTGTCGCGAAGGCCGCCGACCCAGCCTTCGACTCGACGGCGCCATATGGCCTCTTCGTCACGTTGGCGGCGGATGAAACTGGGACCGACATCGAACTCTTCGCCTACAAAAGCGGGATCTTCGGGGTTTGGTGTGCCGGTACCACTCATACCGTTGCCGCCAGCAACGCTCTCGTTGTCTTTCAAGTCTTCAAGGCCAGCAAAGGGATCCTCGTCCTCGTCGACTTCTGAAGGTGAGCGAACGTCGTTCATCGGGCGAGGGGCTTTGAGCCAGGTCATCTTGACAGGATCAAACACCATGCGGCCTTCATATTGCACGCTTCGGGGCACTGAAATTTGTGATATCAATGCAGGTCGAGGCGGAGATGGTGCTGGTGCTGGTGCTGGCGGCTGGGCAAGTTTTGCTGCCCGTGCCGAGAAGCTCCTGTGTGCTTGAGATGCATGAATGGATGAGAGCGCTATGTGCGAGATGGACTGCGAACGATCATGTGGGCGGCCCGTCTGGCTAGAGGGGGGTGCAAAAGTTGGTGTACTGGCAGTGGTCAAGGCAAGAGTAGTAGTGGAAGTATTAGGGTGGGAGAAGGAAACGAGCTCCTCCTCGTTACCTTCCCATCGCTGTAGGGTAGGATTATAAGTCATGCCTTTCTCGTCTACATAGTGGTCAGTGGGAGCTGGGTAGTAGTGGTGGAGTGCCATACTATAGGACTGAGGCTGGGTCATCTGACGGATCAACTGAGGTTTCTGCCCCGAGCCTTTCTTTTTCTGAGCATTTGGGCTAGAATGAGGGCTGCGAGAGGCAACCTGAGCAGCCCAGCTCACAGGCCTTTGGGTAACGGAGCCATCCGTTCTTGACCTCGTACCTGCCAATCGCTGCTCTCGTGCGTTCCTACTCGCAGCAGTATCTCGAGCAAACCGGGGAGTGTTGTCCATCTTAGGTGGACTTCGTGGAGTCTGAGGCTGGGGTGTCGCCATGCGGTCAGGCATGGGCAGGCGGGAATTACTAGGTTGAGTGCGTAAGGATTTGTTACTGCTAACATTACGCGGGACCTTTTCGAACTGCTTCTCTTTTGTGGCCGAGGTGGGTAGATCATCAAACATGTCAAGTTCGTGCCCATCCCCAAAGTTCCGCTTGCGTTGGGGCTGAGTTAGCTTCCTTGGGGGTGGATTGCGTGCAAGTGCAGAGGGCGCCAAATCGCGTCGGACCCCTGTGCGGCTCGGTGTCTCATTCTGATGCCCAGATGAACGAGAGTAAGACCGCATAGAAGGAGAGAGAGGCCGGCGAGAGTCAGAGTCACGACGAAGATGAGTTTGTGAAGTACTCTTAGCCATGACATGGTGTGACTGAGAGGAAGGACCACTAGTAGGGATGAAGGGCATGCGAGGTGGCTGGGTCGAGTTTACGTTGCGAAGAACAGGCGCAGAGCGCTTCGCGCGGAGGAGCTGTGCACTAGTAGTTGTGGGCATGGTCCTTGACGATTGGTTCGAGGCTGACGCGCCAGTCTCATAGACAGGAGTTAGCCGGGTGCGGCTGGCGATGGACGGTAATGGCCTTGGAATTCGCGATATAGTGGGTCGGTCAGTAAAGGTGAGCGTGGTCGCAGGACGAGCGGCGTGTGGCGCATTGGCCTTGTTGATGGTCTTCTTTACCACGATGTTCTTATTCAAGGTGAGCTTCTTGCTGTCCAGAATTTCGCCTGTGCCAAACTCGAAACCCTCTTCAAAATCTTCCTCCGGCTCAGCAGCCGGCTTTGACTTGGGTGATAGAGCCTTGGGGCTCCCCAAAGGTGAAAAGAGCACGGGACCAGTGGTAGGTGATAGCGGTGGTTCTTGTGTAGGGAACGATGTAGGTGGTGCTGGGGCAGATGTCGGACCGAGCTGAAGCGGTGGGAGGAGAGCTAGTTCAGGTGCACGCTGGGCAAAGTCCTGTTGGTGTAGGTGATCAGCCTTCTTGAGCTTCTCCAGACGGGCGCTAAAGTCCATGGGCTCGGTGGGCAAGATGAGGCCGCCCAGGTCGTCCTCTTCGCTCTCCATGGTCATGCAGCTGCCCAGGCTGGGGCTCATGGCGGAGACAGAGGAGCTGCGGGCGCCGCGAGTGGCCTGTCGAGTGCCTGCAAAGCGGATGCCCAATGATCCCTCGCCCCAGTCGAGGTCATCATCGGCATCGTCAGCAGGCGTGCGAGCAGCGAGCGGCTTAAGCTTGAGTCCTTCGGAGGCGTTTGCAGGCAGCTCGAGGTCGTTGCCCCAGTCGTCGTCGACGTCCATTTTCTTGGTCGACTTCTTTTTCCCCAGCCTCTTGATGGACCCCCCCAGCAGGGCGGACGAGGGCACGTTTGCGGGTATGGGGATGCCGGCCTGCTTTGCGGCCGAGGTGATGGCAGAGGCGTTTGTGGCCTGGTCGTCGGGCGAGATGAGAAACTGCCAGTCGTCCTGGGACTCTGATTCGGAGCGCACGCTCATGCGTGACGAGAGCGAGTGGACCGTCGAGTTCTTGAAGAGCAGGCCGTCGGAACGGTCGTCGAAGTCGCCGTCGTCCCACGACTCCATCCTGGAGCTGTTGGACGAGATGGAGGCAATGCGCGCCGCGAAGGAGCGGTTGTTGGCCGCCATGCTCGGGGGGCAGCGCGAATGACCGCAATTGCGTGTTGTCGTGTTTGGATGCAGGATCTTCGCGAGCAATGCAGGAGGTTGGGGGTGGGCCACGAAGGTGGTCACTGGGCTGTCAGGTTCCTGCAGCACAAGCGAGCCAGGCGGTGGGCAGCTCGAGGAAGGCGCGCCCCGTGGTCCGCCCACTAGCCACGCCTGTGTGTGGGTGTCGACGCCAGCGACGACGGCCTAGCAAAAGTATAGTGCGGGTAATTGGCTGGGGTGGGCAAAAACAAAGGAAGGGGATGCGGATTGCTGGCGAACCAATATTGCTGCAGTGGTAGGCTTGCTTCATGTCCTTGTTGTGTACAGAGTTGTGTATGCATGAACAAAATCAATGCATCGAGGGAATACATCCGTACATATACTTACATTACATACACCTCCCACACACCCTCTGCTATTAGCCCTCGTCAGACCCTGACTCCTCCCTCCTGGTGGCGTGCCTCGTGTGCAGGACGGATGCCTGGACATCAACAAACACTAAACCCTAACCACGCACGCCCGTCGCAATGCTGCCTGCCTCTGCCTCCTCGGTCGCCTGTAATATAAACCCCCATGGCCCTGCCGTCTCACATGGTCAATTAACTACCGTTTCAACAACCCCAGGCGCCGTATTGCTAAACAATCGGTGCCAGTCCCTGTTGCTGTTCAGGAGCACTCATCGACCCGCTGCGCTTGCGACAACTCCCGCCCTGGACCCGCTCAGATCCTCGTCCAGGCCCTGCAAGCGTCCTAACCTGCCCTACCGGCTAACTTCCCGCAGCACCGCCTAGCTTCTGCACATCACGCCTCACGTAACACGCCCCAGCAATGCCCACTCGTTGCTGCATCGTGCCCGTCGAGCCTGCCGACGGCCGCGGCGAGGCTGTCGTTGTTGAGGTGCTGCAGGAGGGCAGCCATCCACTTGATGCCAGGTTGGTTGGCTGCGAGGGCGAAAGCCCATATGCTGCCTCTAGTAAGCCCTTGTTGCAAAGCAGGTACAAAGTTCATTTCCTAACCCCGGTCCCAGTTCGATACCGCAATCTTGCAGAATTGCAGCACAAGTTCAAAGGGACCGATGACGAGTGGGCGACAATCTTGTCTCATTTCCTGTTGATGAAACAGCCTGCAAGCCAACATGCCCATCTCTTGCAGGGCATCCGTATGGTGTATACTTTGAAGAGTGGGACACTAACCATCTCCTTCCGCCAGAACGTTCAAACCATAAAGGTGGGCTAGCTGAACGACCAAACAAAAAAATCTGGCCTAACCCGTGTAGGTCACCTTGGGCGAGATCGTCTTACCCCAGGACGATGAGTTTGAGTTTAATCCATTTGACTGGGCCCGCGCTTCCGCCATGGCACACGCACAAACACTGCAACACATGGCCGAACTGGAGGCCCGCGTATGTAGCGAGCAAAACTTAGTTGCCAAGCTGACCGCGCAACTCGATGACTTTATCCAAACCAAAAATGAGGCGGAATCTGTCATGCTACAGCAGTTTATGGAGCTGCTGAATGACAAAAAGAGGAAGATTCGAGACCAAAACCGCTTATTAGCTGGTGCAAAGGTTGCCCAGACGACAGGTAATGCCAGTCTGGCGCACAAGGTACATTCACAAGACTGACTTTACTTTGCAGCAACCGCTGTTCAAGCAACAAGAGAAACCAGAGCGTGCAAGGCAGGCGCATCACGAACAAGTAAGCGCAAAGCTTCGTCGCAATCAGCGCAGCCAGCTTCTAGACTAGAGCCCGAGTCAGACAGCGACCAGATAGAGATAGACCAAGCAAAAGACGAGGAACGCGATGAAGGAGAAATAGAAGATGCTGTAACACCAGAGCAGTCTGATGATGAAACAGACGAAGAGACTGATTCCGCCCCGCGTGAAAGAGCGAGAACATCCGAAACAGTCAGGGATGGTTCTGGGGTTGCACATGGTGGCACGGCGGAAGGCGCAGAGACTACGGGCGTTCCCCCGCCCCGAGTCCTGCCATTCAGCAAAAAGACAATAGCAACGCGAAGCAAGGGTGCAACAGAGAATTCCTCACACGCAATAATTCACGCCGAGGATGACGAGACAGATGACGAGGAATTGTGAGTAGGCAGTCACCCTTGAATGTTTGCGTGAAGAAACAGTGCAATGTCAGGTATGTAGCGGTCGTATAACGAAGAAACGATACTTGGCCAGACCACGGCTTGCACAAGCATTTGCCACGAGGCAGCTTTGGTCTTGTTGGTTCCACAATGAGTAGTGTTGCGGAATGCAGTATGAGGAATGCAGTTTACGCTGCGTGTCGGAGTAGATGTTTAACAAGGCCCTGCCCTGTAGGTCACGTGCATTGTCATAGCGGACCCTTGCCCGCTGCCGACTGGAGAATAAGCAGTGGCAGCAGCAACACGGATGGACATTCCTGTTGCGTAGATATTGCTGGTGAAGAAGATTGTGTTTGTGGGGCAGCAGCGTATGTGTAGGTATGTAGCAGTCGGTTCATCACATGCACACCTATGGTCTAGGACGACAGGGCACGTCGCAAACACAGGCAATAGACCAGCGCGACGGGCATGGGCATGACCAGATGATAGGAAAGACGGCAATGCTAGGGTTGCAGCCCCAGGCCTGGCTGCATGCCGTGTATCGTGGACATGCCGTGTACTTATGTGAATGCAATGCGATGGCGCACGACTAGAGGGATCTGCAGGTGATGTGGTGTGGAGCAGAGCGTGTCGGTGCCAGGCGGGCGACCAATGGCCGGTGCAGAGGCTCCGACGAGCTGGAAGCGTTGCGCGCGCACGTCAAGCCTCTGTGCCAAGACATGTCGACCTTGACATGTCGCTCCTCTCCCCCCAGTGCCGTCGCAAACGCCAAATCGCCCTTTATACCCCGTCACGCCCATAGTCGCCGTCGCCACCATCGCGCCGCGCCCCAGCAATCGTCCATCCGAGCCTGGCGGGTCCCGAGGCACCACCGCCAGCACCAACGGCGACGTGACCGCGGGTGAGGCCTTCACCACAACATCAACAACAATCACAGGCCTCGGGTCCTATTGTGCTGGTGCGCGCTGAATAAAAAGCCCTCGTCCCAGCCGAGTACTCCCTCTAATGCTCCTCCGCTTCCGCACGTCGTCCCACTGCACATACCGCCGCCCGCCTGCGACATACCCACTACGCGCGACATCCCCCACCCTCAACCCCACGAGCTAGCACGCCATGAAGGGCCCAGATGCAGCTGAGCACCCCGGCGATCCCTCCCGACCCCTCAAGCGCTCCCGTTACTCAGCCCACGACCAGGAAGAGCTAGACCTGCTCGACACCATCGTCAAGCGCATCAAGGTCGCGGTGCCGCCCACGCCCTACATACTCTCTACTCCCTCGCTGGACCCGTATCGCTATCACTCACAGCAACAAGCCAATGCCTGGATGATAGGGAGGCTGTGGCGCCCGGACGAAGAGCACCTTCAGTACAGAACCTACCTCTACCGCGAGCCATGCCAGGACTGTTTCGAGCTACAAGCCGGCCAAGACGAGGAGCCGGAGCCCTCACGGTCGCAGGCTGTAAACGGTCAGCCGACAAAGAAGAAGCCCAATCTATCGGCCTTCAAAGTCAAGCAGGTCAACGGCGCTGCTGCTCCTGGTGCAAAGACCAGCTCGTCCAGTCGCCCGCCCACCAAAAATACGTCAGATCAGGCCAACGGCACTACCAAGTCCGAAAAGCTCTCTGCACCCGCCCAGAAGGCCGAGCCCAGATCGCCGAGATCGTGGGTACACCGCTCCAGACGCAATTGCTCTGCTAACATACAATAGCTCCTCCAACACTATGCGCGACGATCGCAAAGCGACGCGCCAGCCCCCCCAAGTCAGCTCGCGCCCCCGGGCTCCTTCCACTTCGCAGAAGTGCGACACTGCCAGCTACAAAAGCCACGTGGAAAAGTCCGACCCTTCAAATTCCACGCCGCACGGTTTGCCTCCACTTTTATCGCCTGTTCGAGAACCACTTGGCAATCCATACGGACTCCCTACTATTCTTTCGCCCACGCTACCCTCCAACGTGCAAGCGGAATTGGACAGGCTAGAGGTGCAACGAAAACGCGCAGACTCGGACGCATCTATATCGTCGTCGGATATCAAGAGCGCGCCCATTGCTGTGCCGCCCGACTCATCACAAAAGTCCAGCGGATCTCTCAAGATTGAGAATCGCGGACGTTCATTATCTGTAAACGGCAAATCGCCAAACCCCGAACCAGTCAGTCCCTCACAACAAATACATGCCAATATGATTGTGAAACTGAAATTCTCAAAGCCAAAGGCACAGGTTGTGAGCCAAATTCTACGCCTGCCTCCAAAGCGCTCAAGCGCCGAGAAGAAGGAACGTACCGATACACCAAAAGCTACAGCGACAGACAGCCAGCCCAAGGTTACTGACCCGCCCATCATCAAGAAGAAGCCAGTACCCAAGATCACTGCTCGACGGGCAGAGCCAACCACACCAGCATCCGCCTCTACTCCGACCACCAGTGTGAAGCCAACCCCGGCAAGTGCCAAGGTCGTGGAGAAACGACTGCGAACTGAGGAAGATGGTTCCTTGGCGATACCTCTCGCTAAGCGCCC
Organism: Bipolaris cookei; assembly: GCA_002286855.1. Lineage (NCBI taxonomy): Eukaryota > Fungi > Ascomycota > Dothideomycetes > Pleosporales > Pleosporaceae > Bipolaris > Bipolaris cookei. Next base: position 224,426 of record NRSV01000028.1, read on the forward strand.
ACGGGCAAGCTCAACAAATGAACCTCCTATTACTTCTGCACCGAACACAGCATCTCCAGCCGTTTCAGCAAAACCCTCTACTCAGAAGAGCAATCCACTCCACCAGACACCCAAGAAGGATATCCGATCCATAAACATGCTACGCAGTCAATCTTCCGAAAGCAATGAAGCGACTCCGGGTCGGTCCGGTGCAACTCCTGCCGGCTCCAAAACGGAGCTCAAGGCTGGACCCACATCCGCACCCCTGAACAACAAGAAGCAAATCGACATTTCCTTGCTTGGACAGACATCGGCAAAGTTGAATCAGACAGGTCGCGCTCTGAAACACGAGGCAACCAAAATATTAAACACTGCCAGCAGCAAAAAGGACGAGAAGCGAGCTGCCGTTACCAACCTGGAGTGTATCTTGTAAGTTCATCTCTATTGCCTATCTTGGCTAGACTGACTGACCAATTAGGGCATACATGGCCGCATATTTTGCTCAAGATCTTTCGCTAAACCTCCGCGGTCGTGCTGGTGAGGTTGAGCAGACATGGAAGACCCTGCTACCGCTCTGTCTGTCGTATTCCAGGTGCACAAGAGACTTTCAACATCTCGACGGTCTCCGCTCCTATCTTAGCTCTGTCATCGCCTCTGCGATCTGCACTCATGTGTCACAACGGTTCAGCAGCTCCAAATCTCACGACTCGCCACAGGATATCAACCACCCAGAATCTGCTCGACAGCACATTGAAAACTTTGCCCTTCTCTCCGATCACACATTGAAGATGAATCGCCACTACCAAGAAGCGAGAATCGCTCTGCCCTTTGAGGATTTGCAAAACATCTACAAGAAGACGTATGCGGGTCGAGAAGTCAACGCCAAACTAGCACGTGAGCCAGAAAAGGTGAGCGGCGCCAAGATGTCTGGTCCATATTTTCTCCCGCTCGGAATAGATACAACTCCTATTCAAGCTGTCCGGTTTGGTCTCAAGTTCCTGCACGAGTACTGCGAAAAGGAAAAGCTCGAGTACAGTCTCAGGGTTAATCTTGATAGACCAGAGTAGGATGGTGACCGTTGTATTTGGTTAAAGAGTATTACGAACGATTTATTGCCGGAGCAATCTCCGAAGCCACCCACCTTACAAGAACGAGCAACGAATATCCAGAATCCATGCGGGAACCCGTCAACACATCATCTTTGCTTACACTTTGCATCTGCGTCCTCTCATCATTCCAGCGTCTATTTTCCAGCTACGACGTGTAACGGCCGGTTCACTCACTATGTTCTTCCTCGGGTACCCCCCAACATCCATCCCACCACCAATATTTCCTTAATCCTGGTCGGCATTCTGCTTCCAATCGCCCAACTATTGCTTCCAGCGGGATCTGGCCTCTTCTCTGGACTTTCAGACAAAAGACGAGTTTACTCGTCCTTTTCTTTTTCTGTCGTTTTATGCGAACTTGACAGCACATACATACCAACCTCGATCACTCTGATACCCCCTTGTTACAAGGTGTGCGCGTTCAGATTAGACATATTCTTCTTCTTTCTCACTCGACGATACACTGCATGGTTTGAAGGTGTCATCTTCCTTTTTCATTACTCTCTGCTGGCTTCGAATCTGGATCTCTTTTTTTTGTTCGTCATAATTGTCAGCATCGCGGCAATTTCGTATATAATGAGCGTGGCGGAAACTTTCTCTTTAATCGTTTGCTAATTTCGAGGTTTTTTTGGGCTCTTACTACGAGAGTGTGTAGTTAGTCATGATTTAGCGCGGCGTGTGGTGGGAACTAGGGGGTTTTTTGGGTTCTTTTTGTCTTGATAGAAGTCTTTGAAGATGCGATAGGGGCGTGTGTGGGAATAACGATATCCGGATATGTGCAAAAAGTCAAATTGAAGATTGAAATTATTTTATAGGATTGTGATGATGCAGTGAGAGAGTTTATTATGCTATTCGCTTCTCCGTGGTGCAGAATAAGAAGTTTGTTGCCACACTATCTGATCTATATACACTGTAGCTTTGAAAATATGGATTCATACATCTCACACGGAATACAAATGCCTCAGAACTATCCACATTACTCCCCACCCCCTCCTACTAACCCACCAATACACCAGCCCACCGTACAGTATTCCAGCAAACCACACCCATTTGCCCCCTTCATATGCCATCACAGCACAGTATAGCCCTGACCCTTAGCCATCTCCCTCGTCTCTCAATCCAATACATCAGCACACACACACCACCCCCTCCCTCATTCCCATCCCACATACAACACCACTACTACCCACACTCTTACTACCCGACCCCAATACAAGCAATACACTGTGTCCCTCCTCTATCCTCACCCCCTTTCCACCTACACACCCCTACTCTCACACATCCTTCCTCTGTCCTGCGTCTTATTCATCTTCCACGTCAAGAAATCGAGCATGCACCCTTCCTCTTCTCCCTCTTCTTTTCCATCTTCCTTCTTCATTTTCTGGCAACATCGATATACACGACCCCACTAACTCATGGAATGCCGTACATGCGTGAGCGGAAAAGCGGGCAGGATAATGTGATATCGGGGTCGCGGGTTCAGGGGATGGGGTTAGACGGTTTGACGGGTTTTTAGTACGAGGAAGGGGGGGAGAGTGGTTACATTAGAGTGGAATTGCGCTTGTACTGAGGGAACGGGTGGGAAAGGGATGGTGGATGGGTTGGATGGGTATTGCTGTGGCGATGGGAGTGGCTGGGTCGTAGGGCAGGGATGAATGGTGGAGGGTTGAGTCTATGTCATGAGCCTTTCTGAGGAAAACCACGGGGATTTGGAAGTAAATGGGATGGTGAATGCACATCGGTATGTAGATATGCTCGAGTCTTGGCCATTTTCATTCCTAAACTAACCATTAATCATACTCGAGCTCGAAAATCGTTACCAAAGTTGTATGTGCTATACCACCCATTCACGTCGAACACGGGAACACAAGCGGCCTCTCCACACCATCATATACACAAACCCAACCCGAAACACCGAGATCCCATATACCTTGAAAACCCATACCAAACTATATACCCTCAGTCCTTCAAAACGGCATTTCTCTCACATCATTCAAACCCTCGCTTTCTTCCCCATCAACGGCATCTGCGACCCCTCACTAACCTGCACCCTTGGTCCCAAAACCTCACTCACCTCGGACCGTCCCGGCAACTCACCAATCTTCTTCCACATGAGCTGCAACTGGATATGTCCCGGCGTGATACCCATCTGCTGTGAGCCCCAGCGGAATTGCCACAGTGGGAGTGTCTCATTGGAATCAGGCGTGTGCTTGGCGTCGTAGAAGCAAGCTACGTCGCCGAAGCAGAGAAAAACGTATGAGAAGCCGTTCTATCTTCTTATTAGCGAGCGCGATCAAACAGTGAGGTATTTAGGGAGACGTACGATTGTGTATAGTTGATCGTAAATATCCGCGACTCGCTCACCACAACTCCATGCTGAATCGGTTTTCCCATAATAACTATCTGTATTCTTTTCCTGCTTGTCGTCTTCGAAAGTGCAGTTTCCCTTTGATGTGCTGAGCGTATAGGGGAAGTCTTCTAGGCGCTCGAAGACAGCGCATTTGTTGGAAGGGCTCTTGTCTGAGATGAACTTGCCGTTGATGTCGAGGCAGCCGACGGTAGATTTTGGGGTTGCCGTCTGCCAGTTGTTGGATTTGAGGACGTAGATGTGACCGATGCCGCTGAAGTCTGATTGCTGGATACCTGCAGACGCAGGGGCTGCTATGGCGGCGACGAGAAGGAAGAACGTGGTTGGAAGATGAGCCAACATCTTGAACAAGTGATATCCGTTATATGTCCAAGTCAGGTGACGAATTGAAAAGAGCAGTCCTATGCCAACGCTACGTTGTTAGTCTGGAAACGACCCAAGGTTTTTATAACTGATCGACGGTCACACAGGTATTTCACTCACCCAACGTTACTACGCGGAAACAAGGGTAAAAAAAATCTCCGCTTGGGCCTTCCTCAAGGGCAACCACCCCTTCACTTAACACAACTGCACAGAAAGGGATCCCTAGTGAAAGCTAAGGTCCCCACCTGCTTTTCACCTTTGATACTACTCAAACAAGATCACTGTTGCCTGCACAATAAATTAGGTACCCTTGAAGACGCAATTTCGGGTCCCCTCCTCGTGACTGTGGATACCCGCTTTCGCTTCCAGCATATCCCAGTTATCACCTCCCCCGCTTTTTCGCTATTACTACACCTACACACACACACAACGTACTTGGTCTGCCCAAACCAACAAAAACAGCAGAGTGCGTGACCTCGATCTTTAATATCGACCCGTTTTTTGCGCGGTTTTAATTAACGAACGGTGTGAACGGCAACAAAAAGAAGGCAGTTGAGATGGGCTCTGGGCGAAAGCTGAGAGCGCGTGATACGAGCAGTGTACTTTACGAGGTAGCGCCACGTGTAGGTAGCTGGGGAAACATGACGAATCAGTTGACAGGACAAATATAACAAGGGAGGGAGAAAGGAGGGGAATGGAGCCGAGTGGCTTGGATGAAAGAGCTCGTTTTTTATTTATCCTGTTGTGCCGGTTTTTTTATGAGATGTGTCAGTGATCTGTCAGCGGAGTGGGAATGCGAAAGGGAGGGGCTGGAAAGCTGAGGTTCGGACATTGGCGGGCCAACTAAGTGGGAAATGTGGGGATGGTGGCCTGGTGTACGTAGTTGTGGCTTGGGTGTTACGTAGTGTCAGCCGCATGGGAACGAGGAACGTTTTTATTTGCACATGTCGTGTTCTGAAACTTGGGGCGTCGAGTTGAGTCGTACGGTAAATTTTGGGGTTTGCATTGTTACATAGTGATGAAGTAGGAAACCGAAGAAAGTGTAGACATAAGGGTGTACATCAAGACTGTTAGGCAACAAGTCAGCTTTCGACGTCTACAAGGACCCCTACTCATATCTTGCTATCTATCCAGCCATGTCCGTCTCATGTACACATCACGACATGCACTTTCAAAGCCATCTCCACAAACCAAGCTACCCCCGTTGATCTCCCGTCGTGTACCCGCCAGCCCGCCAGCCCGACCTACCAAAACCAGTCAAGCGCTTCCGAACACCGTATGTAACATACATCTTATCTGAGAAGTCTAGAGCACCATGTGTCGTTTACCCAGGTATGGCAAAAGCTTCGTGGACTTCATCAATTGCGTTCTCCCCGCCGTCTTCTTTGGAATCATCATTCATGCACCGACAATATTATTCCAGTACCACCGCTACATCGTACATATTTTCGTACCGCAATGGGGCAACTCGAAGCTGCCTCGGATAATCCGGAAGGCGATAAACACGTTCTTGTTCGCGCCGCACTACCTTCTGACTAGACTGGGTATATCTCAATCCACCGCCGTGTAACCATCACAGGTGTCAGTTAGGGCGATATGTGTCGCCGCCACCGCCGCCACCACGGTCATGGTACATGCACATGAAACGCTTTTGCCGGCCAATAAGATGACTCTACAACACTTTCTGGTCTTCAAGGCGCCCTCAACAAGATGTCGACACGTCAGCGTTTCTGCGTCTTCCGACTGAGCTGAGAAGTATGATATATGCCTATGCAAGCGGCGTCGGCAGATACGAAATAAGGTATATGTCATTCGTGTTGCCTGAGAGAATTGCTTTTCTGCACAAGATGCTGACGAATGCGAAAGTTCGGAAGATATTGCAGCCTAGCGTCCCCAGAATAAGCAGAGAGAAGATGATGTTTCCTACGTACTCCAAGACAATGCAATAATTACTATACATGGAGGTTGTTCGCCGATAAACTTGCTCTTGGTTTGCAAGAAGGTATACCAGGAAGCGCGCGAACAATTCTTGTCAATGACGGCATTCAAACTGCATCCTCTGGCTCTGAGTGACGGCTCCTGGATGTTTGAGTACTACGCCTCTATGCTGGCGCATCCAGCGTATGAATACCTAGTAAAATGGGCATATGTACAGATGATGAGAAAGACCTGGTTGCGCGTCAATATAGCGAGGTTTAGCTGCTATCGACAGAGACAACCACGTGGGCCACGTGCCTACATGGTGACTCTGTGCGTGTGCATATGACGAGACTGATTTGAATACTTGTACAGAAATGCGTTTGACGAGTTCGAGAAGATTGTGCGAGATTCTAAAGATAACTGCGCCTAATTTGCGGGTTGTGGATATACATTGGATCGGTGACTTTCCGCATTCGGTTAGCGGGCGCGATATGGAGATGAAAGCGAGCGTCTTGCGACCATTATCTGAACTTGATGGTGTAACTATCTGAGTCGAAAAGCTAGTCATGACAGGGAAGGGAAGACAAGAGGTGTTTAGGATAATTTTCAATTTTAATTTTTTTGTACTGACTAATACAGAGGGCTATCTGAAGTGGCTAAATATAGGGGTTTTGGCTCGGAAATTTGGTTTTGCAGTAGTCAATCAAGGAGAAAATTTCAAGAAAGCTTCTTCAGCACTAAAACGCAAAAACTCTTTTATACACTAGTTGAAGCAGATTTAGAGACCCAGCCCGGTAGTTAAATGACACCTAATGCCTAAACGAATGAAGCCATGTACTGCCAGACTCCATGGATAGAATCTTAATACCATCACCTTCCCACAAACTTGACACAGTAGCCCACAGTTTCCAACAAAATCATGGAAGAGCAGCAACTGCAACGGTCCAATAGTCCGGCAATACGTGACGCTATTCGATCGCATTCTACTCAGCTACCTGGACAATCGTTAAGGCGACAAAGAACAGGGCGATCGGGTTCGATCGTTCCCAAGTCATTACTTTGCTCACAGTCGAGGTACATGCCCTTGATTCCGGCATACATCTGGTCGAGCTTACGAACGACTTGGTCATTCAGAGAGCTAGCCGATATACAGTTGCACTTGGAATTTTGGCAAAATTTGGTCAAGGTCTCGGTAGTAAGAGCACTGGACATATCAACCTGCGCCAGTCGATCTTTAATTTTCTTAATGGATTGCTGTCCGAGAGGCCAGATTCCTCCGGATACGAGCGTATGGAATAAAGTGCCAACGCACAACTTGAATACGTCACATTTGTCCTTTTCATTGACAATAGCGCCGAGAGCTACCACCACTTGCTCCTGACATAGCATCTGGGCGGCTTGTGCTTTCTGAAATAGAGTTACAGGTAGTGTTTCGTGACCTTCCATAGCAGTGGCGATGTCATGACAGCTGACCAGTCTCGAATTATGCTTCGTGTGACTTTGTTGAACGCTTGGTGCAGATCGAGGAATTTTCTCGGTAAGCTCAAGGATGACGTCTCCTGTAGTAGCTATGACTTCTGGGCCTCTTCCTCTTGTAGACGTGTCAGTGAGTTCTGCTTAACTATCAGTAACCGTAAAGTCACGCCGTTTCTGGGACGAATATTTACCGACAATCTTACGCTTCCGTGGAGTAGTTATGGCGCTGCTGCGTGGCTCGTAACTGATGAGTTGTAGTTGTCCAAGTTGAAATCAGGTTACAGGAGAGGCATTCATACCTGTGAGGACTTGTGGACATTGCGAATGATCATAAACCACTGTAACCTTGACATGCACGTTGACCTTCATTAGAATTTACCTCAAAGTTCCCTGTGGCGCATTTCATCGCATTTCCAAGCGAGGTGAAAGAGGACATGACGAGATGAATGGTAACAGGTCAAAGAGACCCGTCTCACCAGCTCTTTCTTGGACGATTAAAATCTTCCTATAGGCATATTTTTTTGTTCTATTAATCATACCAGGCTCTTTTACAATTGAGTAAGAATCGGTTAGAAATTCTTCTCCGCTTGTTGCATTAGATGGAGATAACACTATTTCGGTTGTGTAGTCGGCGGAAAACAGGTGACCTAGAATACAGAGTAGAGGCCATGTGGTCGGTTTTGCGCAGTTCAGGCGCATGAAAATGGTCAGTCATTCTTGAAGAATTACCAGACATGGAGCGTGCTAAGGACACTCAGCGACGAGCTCTCCGTAAAGATTGATGCAGGTCATGAATGGCTGGCAGGAGAGAGTGCTTGAATAATGTGTGCGCAGTGGATATTGTCAAGCGATTTGCCACTTTCCGAAGTACTGTTCGACTTGAGGAAGGCACGAAATGCCACACGAACGAAGACACGGCTGAGGGATGAGGTATGGGAGAGGCAAGAATTTCCATTCCAGCCCAAGAACGGGACATGTACACCTTCTAATGCTCCTGTAAGCTGAGGACTAGCAAACCGCGGGATCAGTCTACTGGATCGGGAGAAGCAATGCATAGCGTCGCCTGGCGATGTGGGTTTACCACAAATTGCCGGTCGCTGGAAGAATGGAGGGGCAGCCAAAGTGGTGTCGGCGCCGTATTTCGGCCGAAAGATAAGAAGCATCTCCGGGCCCTGGGTACCGAAACTCGGAGGGAACGACGTAAACACCGACCGTCGTCCTACTTTGCCGCGAGCTTCGTTCGGCTTTTGGCGGCGACAACTCGCAGCCGCAGAAAGGCGAGACTCGACCGCGAGGGGCAGCCCCATTTGCGTCTGCCGCGGGACGGCATTTGGGGTTTCGGTCGTCTGGATCGACTTGGCCGCGACATCACACTCGATATGGAGTTGGGTGTGCCAGCACTGCGCCTACTACACCACACTAGATGTCGTGTCCATGGGGCTCAGGATGGTCACTTCTGGCGCCAGTCACAGTGGCCATGGTACAATTGATACATTTGTTTTCTCTGTATACACGCAGACCACCAATACCCAGCTCGATGACCAAGGGGCTGAACTACTGTGTATGCAGCAAAACACACTGCTTACATGCATTGGCGGGGTAACTGCATACATGGATTGCCCTCGCAGCCCCTCCATCAAGGTCTTGGAGGCTGACGAGACGGAGCACTAGCGTACGCGCGTGTAAGATCCCTCAAGCCCAAGACGAGGCTCGATTTACGCACCTGCACATGCGTGCCATCAGGGTCGGGCAGCTGCTCCGGCAACGGAGCAATTGTATTGGCCCACTTCGTCCCATCGACCACTGTGTACGCTACCCGTCCCTCGCGCGAGGCTTCACGATTCCAGAATAGGAAATCAGCTGCTAGTGCCTGGTCCTGGCGCATCTTCGACCTGGCTTGCGCCATTGGATGCGACCCCGCACCAGGTGGAATGCGAAGTAATTCCCAAACACGGCCGTCGTACCGGCAGGGGCCGCTCCTGGCCCAGCCTGTCTTTGCGCGCACCGTGTCGCATTGAACCAAGTGGGGGAAAGGGCCAACTAAGTTCATACTCGGGGCCCGCGACCCAAAGAGCGAATGCAACGACACGCGTGGTGGGGACGAGCGGAGGATATATAATGAGCCCCCTCGCGACCCCTCAATTGCTTCCTCACCACATCAACCTCGTTTTGTACATAGACCTCACGATCAATTGTCTTCCGTATTGCCAGAGACGTCACTTCGGCCCACAAGAGGTATTGCGACCCACGCACCCCCTCTTTTGTCTTGCTCATTGTAGCAGAACCGCATATGCTTACTGATCTTGCGTCAGGAATACGTACCTTGACCTGTCCTGCGTAGGATTTCACTATATATCTTCACTTGGGAACGTCGAGTCCTTGTATCTCACAAGCCCAATAACTTAAAATGGTATTTGCCTGTGCTGCCTCGCGCCTTGCGCGCCCTGCCTCGTCCCTCCTCAGCGCTCGCGCCGGACCCCGATTGACTTCGTCGCTGCGACAACCTAATGCTTACAGAACGCTGACCGCAACTGCTTCACAACAGGGAAAAGTTCTTCTTGTCCTTTACGATGTAAGTTTCGCCAATTGGAGCCCTTTTTGGTGCTGTAATCTAACAGTGACTGTAGGGCGGCATCCACGCCGAGCAGGAGCCCCAGCTTCTTGGTACTACTGAGAACGAGCTCGGTATCAGGAAATGGATCGAGGAGCAAGGCCACGAGCTGGTAACTACATCCAACAAGGAGGGCGAGGACTCCGAGTTCGACAAGCACCTTGTTGATGCAGAGGTTATCATCACCACTCCGTACGTCAGAGCTACCCCGCAGTGCCCACTAGGGCGGCCCCACCAGCACGCGTCAAGCTCGCTGTCGGCATGCACTAGTAATGCAAACACCATGATGTGAGGGAACGTTTCGGCTAATTGCTCGGGGATCAACAGTTTCCACCCCGGTTACCTTACCGCAGAGCGTCTCGCCAAGGCCAAGAACCTGAAGCTTGCTGTGACTGCTGGTATCGGATCTGACCACGTCGACCTTAACGCTGCAAACAAGACAAATGGCGGTATCACAGTCGCCGAGGTTACTGGCTCCAATGTCGTCTCTGTCGCCGAGCACGTCGTCATGACCATCCTGGCTCTTGTCCGCAACTTTGTGCCCGCCCATGAGCAGATTGCCAAGGGTGAATGGAACGTTGCTGAGGTCGCCAAGAACGAGTACGATCTCGAGGGCAAGGTTGTAGGAACTGTTGCTGTCGGACGTATTGGAGAGCGTGTGCTCCGCCGTCTCAAGCCTTTTGACTGCAAGGAACTGCTGTACTTTGACTACCAGCCTCTGTCTGCGGAGAAGGAGAAGGAAATTGGCTGCCGCCGTGTTGAGAACCTCGAGGAGATGCTTGCTCAGTGCGATGTCGTCACCATCAACTGCCCACTGCACGAGAAGACACGGGGTCTGTTCAACAAGGAGCTCATCTCCAAGATGAAGAAGGGCTCATGGTTGGTCAACACTGCCCGTGGTGCCATTGTTGTCAAGGAGGATGTCGCACAGGCTCTTAAGGATGGCCACCTCCGTGGATACGGTGGTGATGTCTGGTTCCCTCAGCCCGCCCCCAAGGACCACCCACTCCGCTATGCCACCAACCCATGGGGCGGCGGCAACGCTATGGTTCCCCACATGTCTGGTACCTCTATCGATGCGCAAAAGGTAAGATTGAGTCAAAAGAGACTTGCAACAAGGGTGATACTGATTATGATTGCAGCGCTACGCCGACGGCACCAAGGCCATCCTGGACGAGTACTTCTCCGGCCGCCACAACTACCGGCCCGAGGACCTTATTGTGCACAAGGGCGAGTATGCGACCAAGGCATACGGTCAGCGCAAGTAAAGGGGCCACATGGGCATGTTTGGCAGGCTAGCGACCATTTTGAGCGATTTGGGACGAATTTCCTTTTAGTTATCAGGGCACTGGATGCAATGACCCGCCCACCCATGTATATGAATATATTCACTGAAGTCTACGCATGTTTCCCGATGAGTGATGTCTAAGAGTGTGTGTATGGTTTGTGCAAACTTGGCTTTATTTCAGCCTTGAACATGGCATGGGTTGGTGTTGGTGTTTGCTAGGAAATGACATGAGGCCAAGGAAAGGAATCAGACTATAGGTAAATGCAAGGTGAAGAAAGGGTATTGTGCGAGATTGATAGCGGTAGTGGTGGTGTCATGGGTGCCGTGAGCGAGAAGGGCGGGTGTCGTCATCGCTCTCGTCATCCTCGCTGTCGTCCTTGAAGCCTTCCTCAAGGTCCCTGCCAAGACGCATCTCGCCGTCCATGATGCTTCTGCGCTGCTCGAGGGCTTCTCTCCTCCTCTCGTCAATCGGGTCAAAGCCGACCATGCCCTCGCCCTCCTCGTCGTCAAAGAGCTCGTCGTCGTTCTGGCTGTTTCCGTGGACGACACCGCGCTGTCTCACCCAGGCCGAAGGAGCAAACAGGCCGTACAGCGCGTCGGAGAGTTTTGTGCGCCAAGAGGTTGGGAAGTCGGTCATGCCTGGGGTAACAGGCAGGTACTGGCTGTAGCGGCTGCGGTGGCGGCGCACAAAGGGCAGAATAATAAGGGCGAGCAGGACATAGAGGATGGCGGCGAGGAAGAGCGGCACGAGAATGGTCTTTAGGGAGGTGGTTTTGTCAGCCATGTCACGTCTATATATTTATGTACGGTCTTTGTTTGTGTATGTGTGTGTGTGTAGTACACGGTCCAACTCACCTTTAAGAAATGCGTCGGGCCCGTCATGACTGCGGATGCATGTATGTAGAGAGGTCACAGTGGGCGAAGACGCGGACGACGCGGGACTGCGACTGTCTAGGCCGGCCACGGATCTGGATCGCTGAGACACGAGGGGCCAGAGACGTCAGAGAGGTGTGACAAGCGACAGGCGGTTATGCAGGCGGTGGTGGGTGCCTGCTGCGCCACAGTTCACTTGGTCCCGCGCAACGGGCAAACGCGTTCTGGGCTTTTGGGGGGCAGTATGGGAGAATGAAGGTTTGCGGATGGATGGCCGGGAATGGCTTGGAGCGGCCATGCGTAGGGGCCTAGGGGGCTCCCTACTTCCTTACTCTGCTTGCAAACTACGGGCTATGGCGCCACGGCCACACGGACATTGCGCACGTCTCAGGAGAACGTCGGGGCCAGGCCGGGCGGGCCTCAGGCCATGGCACACACGCACATACACGGACGAGACAGTTGCGGAGCGGCCCTCTGTACGCTGTAACGTAGAGTGCGTTTTGGCCGTGGGTGGAGTGTATGAATATTGTTCTCTGTCTGTATACATGTATACATGCATACATACATATACACATACATACGTGTAGCATCGCAGGCCAAGCGCCCGTCCTGGGACTACCATCCACACATACGTACAGTAGTAGCAATACTACGAGATACACACATACTATTCGTCTACCCACCCCGGCCCAGTTGGGCGTTGTGGCGCGCTTCTCTCTCAGGAGGAGGCGCTAGTACTCGGCAACTTCCCGCGACTGACCTGCAGCCGCATTGCCCACCACAGAGCCCCCCTCCCCCCCTCCCCTCAAAGGGATTCCCTATTACTTCAACGCCCCAAAAGCAAAAGCCCCGCACCCTCGCTGGACTCGTACACTGAACCGCAGTCACGGCCTGCCATCGCTTGCCCCGTGCCGCCAGAGTTCGCGAGTGGCGGTAGTGCACCTGCACCGAGGGGAACGGAGCACTCGTCGGGCGGCGCGCTCCAGGTTGGCTGCATTGGGCACAGAATCTCGCTATAGGGATGGATGGCAAGAGTCGGCAATCTTCTGCCGGCAAGTTCTTCGGACGCCGTCTGCACAAGGACAAGGAGAAGGGCGGCAGCGATTCAAAGCATACTGCCTCGTCCTCGATCGACAGCCCCCCGGGCAGTTCATACGGCTCCCAGTCGTCCCGGCACTCGCAAAGACATTCCATCGGCGGCGCGTCCATAGACCAGAGGCCCGTGTCCATGACCGCTGAGGGCATCTTTGCGCGAGCAGGCCCCGTGTCATCCATTGACTCGCCGCGAGACGACAACTTCAAGTCGGGCGAACCGCTGCCACACCACCTGAACAAGGGCGGCGGCGACTTCCACCAGTACCCCGTCGTTACTGCCACCAACATGCCCCCCAACGGCTACTCCAACCAGGGCCCGCCCCGGCCCCCGCCGCACTCGTCGCACACCACTATTGCCTCGAGCAACCCGGGCGACCGTGGTGTCTCGATGCAGCAATGGGGCGCTCGCGGCAGCAGCAGAGACGGCTCCTATCCCCAGTATCCCCCAAACGACGCCAGCTTCTCACGCACCTCGTCCGACCAAGCCAGCGTCTACAGCAACGACTCCAGGTCGCGTGCCAGCAACACCTTCTACCCCCAAAACTCCTCGCAGTCGACATTTTCGTCCGTAGGCCTTGACCCTGGCAGCCTCCTGCCCACTGCCGCATCAACCCCCCGCGACTCGCACCGTCACTTGCTGCACTACAATGTCTCGTCCCCGACGGCCTCGACGGCCTCCTTTCCCCAAAATACCCTCAGCATACAACGGCCCCCCGACCACATCGTCGAGAAGGAGTTTATGAGCCTCATGGTCAAGCGAGGATGGAAGAGTTTACCCGAACAGGCGCGGCGGCAGATGGAAGCATACAAGATTGACAAGAAGTGGACACTTGTGTACCAGGACAAGCTCGCTGAATTCAAGCATGAAGAGAAGAAGCGCCAGACACAGCGGATAACATACGGAGGTGGCGGTGGCGGCGGCGCAGGAGGCATGGTTGGGAACCAAGACATTTTGATACGAGCAGAAGAAGAAGGATCCCCTGAGTGGTATGTCAAAAAGGTCATGGACAACTCGATAACAATCAAGCAAATGTCAAGTTTGGAGATTAGCTTGAGAACCCAGCCAATTGCCTGGGTCAGGGGCTTCATCGAAGCCCAAGGTCAAATCGCCCTCACGAATGTCCTGGCCAAAATCAACCGCAGAAAAGGCACAGGGCCTCAACCCCCTCCTAGCGTCATTGCACAAAAAGCAGAAAATGACGTGGAACGCGAATACGAAATCATCAAGTGTCTGAAGGCGCTAATGAACAACAAATACGGCGCCGACAACGCCTTGAACCACCCGTCAATCATACAGGCGCTGTGTGGCTCTTTAATATCATCACGACTGAATACACGAAAACTTGTCTCGGATGTCTTGACTTTCTTGTGCCACTGGGGCAATGGAAGCGGACACGAAAAAGTGCTACAAGCACTCGACAATCTCAAATCACAATATGGCGAAAACAGCCGTTTCGACGCATGGATGCGTATCGTCGAAGTCACGGTCGATGGCCGTGGCAAGATGGGATCCATGGTCGGCGCTTCAGACGAAGTCCGCAGTGGCGGAATTGGTGTAGAGAATCTCCTCATGGAATACGCCATCGCAACCCTCTTCCTCATCAACATGATTGTCGATGCGCCAGAGCGTGATCTCCAGCTTAGGATGCACGTGCGAGCTCAGTTCACAGCATGTGGCATCAAGCGCATCTTCAACAAGATGGAAGGCTTCCAGTACGACGTCATCGACAAGCAAATCGAGCACTATCTCGAAAATGAAGCCGTCGACTACGAAGACTTCCTTCAAAAGGAGAACAGTTCTATGATGGACAATGTCGAGGGCGAAACCAAGGATCTCAATGACCCTCTGCAAATCACAGACGCCATTATGAGCAAGATTAGTGGAACGAGGGCACAGGATTACTTCACTTCTGCCATGCAACATCTATTGCTAATGCGTGACACGGAGAGCGAAGACCGGTTACGCATGTTCCAATTGGTAGATCAAATGCTCAGTTATGTGGCTATGGACCGCAGACTGCCAGACATGGATCTGAAGCAGAGTTTGAACTTCACTGTTCAGTCTTTGCTTGACAAGCTCTACACCGATTCCGAAGCCCGCCAAGTACGCGATGAGGCTGTCGAAGCACGTCAGATTGCAGACTCGGCCATTGCGGAGCGTGATGAGATGAAAGCGCAGCTCGAACTGGGGGCTGACGGCTTGGTGTCGAAGCTCCAGAAACAACTGTCAGAGCAAGAACGCATCATTGAGCTCCGCGGCAGACAGGTTGAGTCGATGAAGGCGGAACTTGCTGAGATGCAGAGGATACGAGCACAAGAGCTGCAACGAAACGAATTGGAGACGCGTGAACTGTATCTGATGCTTAGAGACGCCCAGGATGTTGCAGCGTCAGCAGCGAAGAAGTCTGGCAAAGACGGCCTCGGTGCTACGGACCCTGCTCAAATGCAGGGTATCATGGATCGTGAACGCTTGATGAACAGATTGGAGATCCAACTGCAGCGAGCCAGGACGCAAGCCACTCTGGAAGGCAGGACTTTGAACTTGCAGCCGAGCGAAAAGCTCAGGGAGTTAAGAGAAAAGATGGAGGGCGACGTGCCAGTCATACCCGAACAAGGCTATGGGGGTCTTGGACCGACCTCATTCGGGTCGGTACGTGCCAAGAGTGGAGTGCCACGCAGAAAACCCCTCCCTGGTCTCCCTGGTCAGAATGGTGAGGATGTTGAGTTGTCTGAGATGGATGATGACGATGTTGTTATTGAGAAGCCCCGTCTTATCCAAATGCACAAGCCCAAGCTCAGCGCATCCACAGCTAACGCTCTTATGGCTGATATTGCCTCCAACGTCAAACGATATGACGACTCCGATGCAGAAGACAATGGCGATGGCATTACTACCGGTCCATCTCATCCAAGCCTTGACTCCGACTCACCAAAGACACCGGCTGATGGTGAAGCATCGAAGGCTGCTGGAGCTCCGCCTCCACCTCCACCACCGCCACCTGGTGCTCTTGGATTCCCTACCAACATACCAGCACCACCCCCTATGCCTGGCACTGCGGGAGCTCCACCGCCTCCTCCACCACCGCCGCCACCGCCTCCAGGAAAACTTGGTTTCAAAGCGGGCATTCCTCCACCACCCCCTATGCCGGGCATGCCAGCGGGTGGAAGCATGCCGCCACCGCCGCCACCACCTCCACCAATGCCAGGTGCCAAGCTTCCTGGTTTCCTTCCCAAAGCGCCTGGCTTTGGTGCCGCCCAACAATTTGCCCTTTCCGGACCTCGGCCTAAGAAGAAGCTCAAGGCTCTTCATTGGGACAAGGTCGACCAACCCACCACAACGGTGTGGGCCACACGTGGTCTTACTTCAGAAGAGAAGGAAGAGAAGTATCAAGAGCTTGCGAGAAAGGGTGTCTTGGAGGAGGTCGAGAAACTGTTCTTGGCCAAGGAGATCAAGGCGATTGGCAAGAAATCTGGCAAGAAGGACGAAAAGAAGCAGATTATCTCCCGCGACCTCATGCACAACTTCCAGATCAGTATGGCCAAGTTCTCCTCTTATGGGGTTGAGGATATTGTACGCATGATTATTCACTGCGACAGTAAGATTTTGGACGATCCCGTCACCATGGAGTTTTTGCAGAAGAACGACTTTTGTGATATTCCTGACAACACTGCTAAACTCATGGCTCCTTACTCCAAGGACTGGACCGGACCAAATGCCCACGACAGCAAACGCGAGCAAGATCCAAACGAACTAACCCGAGAAGATCAAATCTATCTTTACACAGCCTACGAGCTCCATCACTACTGGAAGAGCAGGATGAGGGCGCTTGCACTCACTCGTACGTTTGAAGCCGAGTACGACGAAATATCCAACAAGCTTCTTGAAATCTCGCGAGTGTCGGAGAGCTTGAGAGATTCGTCTAGTTTGATCAGCGTCTTGGGTCTTATTCTTGACATTGGTAATTTCATGAACGATGCCAATAAACAAGCTAGCGGTTTCAAGCTTTCGACTCTTGGTCGATTGGGTATGCTCAAGGACGACAAGAACGAGTCTACCTTTGCGGATGTCGTTGAGAGGATTGTGCGCAACCAATATTCTGGATGGGAAGGTTTCACCGATGAGATCAGTGGTGTCGTGACGGCGCAAAAGATTAACGTTGAGCAATTGCAAACCGACGCCAAGAAGTACATTGACAACATCAAGAACGTCCAAATGTCACTCGACTCTGGTAACCTTTCGGACCCCACCAAATTCCATCCTGAGGACAAGGTATCGATTGTTGTGCAGAGACACATGAAGGAGGCAAGAAGGAAGGCAGAGCAATTGCAGGTCTTCCTTGAGGATATGCAAAAGAGCTACGACGACATCATGGCGTTCTATGGAGAAGACCCAAGCGACGAGAGTGCGAGGAGGGATTTCTTTGCGAAGCTGGCCAACTTTGTTCAAGAGTGGAAGGTAAGTCAGCCCGTTCTACATTCTGCTATTACAGGCGTATTGCGTTTGTTTGGCTGCTAACTTGCTTCAGAAATCCAAAGACAAGAACATCCAACTTGAGGAACAACACCGCCGCAATGAAATCTCCATGCGCCGCAAGCAAGCCCAAAACTCCAATCCTCTCTCTCCCAACGCACTATCCGACTCGGACGCGCCCAAATCTCCCGCCTCTACAGGCGCCATGGACGATCTGCTCCAGAAGTTGCGTGCCGCAAAACCAGAAGCAAGAGATCAACGCGATCGCCGTCGTCGTGCCCGCTTAAAGGATAGGCACCAAGTCCGCGTGGCTAGTGGCCAAAAAATGCCAGAAATCGGCGTCAACGTAGACGACGACAAAGAAAAATCCCAAGAAACAGACGAAAAGAGCAAGCTCTTAAGCCCCACAAGCGATACCGCCGAAAGCGAAGCCAGCTCCAGCGGTGGCATCGCAGCCATTGCCTCTGACGCCGCCGAAGCAGATATTGCCGACCGCGCAGCCGCCATGCTCGAGGGCCTCCAATCCGGCGCCTCCATCAACAAAGACGGCTCGCTATCCGTGCGCCGCCGTAGAGAAAGCGCAGATACTGAACGCCAACGGCGGCGCAATCGCCGCCAACAAGCTGCCTCTGCCAAAGCTGAGGATGGTGGTCTCCTAAGTCCGTCGGCTATACCTGAAGAAGGCGGCGGTAGCGCTAGTATAGATGGTACCGCTGCTGAAGAAGGAGAAGTCGATGCAGAGAATCCGCCCAGTACCCCTGTTACGGTTGTTCACCCCCCGAGTCCCGAGCTCAAGGGTAGGGAGTTGCCTACGCCACCGCCCGAGTAATTGAGCATTGACATTGTAAATTTTTTAAGGTCGAGGGCTTGGTAAGGGTTCTAGGTATAAAGGAAAGGTGGTAGAGGATGGGCGTGCTGTATAGGAAAGGAGAGAGGTTCACAGCGTAATGTGTTCTTTTTTTTTGAGCTGCAACAGTTGATCAGGGGGGCTGTTTTGGTACCTTATCGATCTACTAGCAAGATCTTTTTTGTTTCGCTGTTGTCGTGATGCAGCTGTCTTTTTTCTCTTATATCTTCGTTGTATTGTTCGTTTTCCCTTTTTGTTCGCCTTTTTTTGTACCCCGGCTTCTTTGGGCTACTTTTCTTTTGCGTCATATCTTGGAAATCTTGGATACCCGATTTACCCCATATTCCCTCCCCGCCCCACGCTTCTGTTTTGTTTTCCTTATACTTTAGTTAATTCAAGATGTTTGGTTGCATGGTTTTTAGTTTGCGTTTGGTTGGGGTGCATATATGTGTGTGGGTTGGGATTATATAGGGTAGGATAGGACAGGAAAGAGATTAATGTGGGGGGAGGAGTAGGCATATATGTATGTATGGTATGTATGTGTATGGAATAGATAGGGAGATATATATTTTCTTTTGACTTGTTTTTCTTGGAGGGGTTGTTGTGTTGTGTTGTTTTGGGTATATAATTCTTCTTGATTCTGTTTAGGTGTTTTGTTGTGTTTTCATATGTTATGCGGGTCGAAGTTAAGGTGGCATTACTTTGCGTTGCGTTGAGTTTGGACTATGCGAGTGAAAAGAAGAAAAAAAAAAGGGGGGGAGAGGGGGCTATAGGGAAATGGAAAAGGGATGAGCATTTGGCAATGCGGGTTTCCGAGTGTGCATGGGGTGGGGTGGATTGCGGGAGATTTTTAAGTTGCATTTGTAAGGTGCCATTTTTATTGTCTTCTTTTCGAATTTGAAGGATGTAGAGGTGGAAAGACAGGGTAGAAGCTGGCAATGTGAGAAGTTTATCAATCTTTTTTTTTACGTGTGTACTGGTTATGTCTGAGATTTGGCTTCCGATGTATAGGTGGGAGTATGGATAAATGGCAGTGACCTTTTTTCTCGGAAAGAACAGTCTACAGTTGATACTCTGGTCCTCGGTCTAGTTGTTCCAGGTGGCTCATGAGGGGTAATGAAGCGTCACTTTGGCCATTGGAATTTTACAAATCTCAATCTAGGAGTCTTGATGGATCAAGTACTGATTGTTTATATTCCTGTAAATACCTTAGAAACACAATTCTCTCCTATCTTCCAAGCGCAATGGTATCATTAAATACAAACCGTGAAACAGAAACACATACAATACAATAATGAGAAAAGAAAAGAAAAGAAAACCCGGAATATACATCGAATATCGTAACGCGTGTATGAGATCACTCCTCCACTCAACATCACTACCCCAACCTACCACGTAAATCTCCCAGTAACACTCCTCCCCTTAACCTCCCTCTTAGAAGCACTAGTCTTAGGCAACGCACTCGTACAATCAATCATATTCCGATTCGTCACACCCATCATACTCATCTTGGCCATGGCAACAATAAATGCGTCGTCCCAAGCCTTCTTACTAACACCAAACCTAGCAAAAGCAAGCGCAGTCGCCGGGTTCCTTGCAATGTTCCTATCAGCTGGAAGGGTAAAAGGCGCGTTTCCTCGGAGAGTCTCGGTGTAGTACTTGATGTCCCAGACGCCTGGGGTAGAATCGAGAGCCGCGCCGGCTTGGGAGGGGTCGACGAATTGCTGTTTGGCGGTTGAGTGGGCGCCGAGTAGGGCGGCGAGATCGACGGGTGTGAAGCCTTTGGACGCTGTGAAGGTGTTTTGTTAGAAAAGGGGGGTTTCTCAAGGGGTACTGGTCGAAGAGAAGGAAGATTTACAAAATAATCTGACGACATCGTTTCCTCTGGCATCACCTCGTGGTAGTATTCTCCAGTCGTTTTCGCGGCTAGAGTCTTGTCGTCCGATTCGCACGGGGACGGTGGGACCTTCAGGGCATGTCTTGACGGCATGTGCGGCGGCGAACTGGATTAGATCGCCGACACCGACGTTAGTTTGCGAGGCTACGCCTGCCAAGTTGCTGCAGAAGCGCTGGAGGCCGCGGCTTGGGGCTTGTGCACACTCGTTGGCTAGGATGAGAGAGCCATCACAGGCTCCTGGGAAGCAGTCATGGAAAGCAGCTCGGATGGCGGCCCGAGCAGCATCTGTGCATTCGCCGTTTGTAGAGAATTGTTGGGTAAGAGTGGCGGATATTTGGGTCCAGATGGCAGGGCATTCGCTTGGATCTTGTTTATTGCCGCCGAAGATGTTGCTGAGTAGGCCGAAGATGTTGATGAACTGTCGCTTCTGTACTGGAGCTGGATCTGCAACTATCCACTTCTCATCTTCACCAAATGTGTCATTTTTGTAGGCTTGAATTGTACTGGCAGCCACTAGGCCAGAGACCAGAATATTGCGAATATACATTAGTTATGTGACGCAAAAACTACGATTGTGGCCAAAAGATTGTTTGGGGGATGAGGAGTCAAGGTGACTGGAACAAGTTGTAAAGTAAAGTAATAAACGATTGTGATAGTATTGATTCCAAATAGAAAGATGTCTGAGGCTCATCTACTTATACATAGTGACATCTTTCGGATGGCAGCAGGGGTAGCACTCACGATTAATGTTCATCCACGATATGGCACGAGCAGATCTGCGTCCAAACCCTGACGCTCAAGGGTAAGCTTTAGAAAGAAATCTGAAATAGAAATAGATCTGACGGGCCACTAGTCAGGCGATGAGAACGACCCGTTGTTGTTTTGAAGAACGGTTACCCACTAACATGTTTCCAATATGATAACGCATGCTTGCAGTCCGGCAAAGGGTAGCCGATGTGCAGATCGTCTTTGGACATGCTGCGTGATTGCAATAACCTACCTCATAAGACAAGCTGGGTATATTTGGGAGCCTAGGTTGGCAACGTCTTACTCGCTAACATCTCATGGCGGTCGTGTTGTGCATCTCTGCCGTCAGCTTAGAGCATACGTAGTGCGCCACCGGAAACCACCATTCCAGAAGTACTTGACGCCGTTATTCAAATGTAAGAACCGTCCCATGGCAGGGCCTTTCGGGAATCCAGGAGACCATCTACTGCTTGATTGGAAGTGAACCCTTTTCGTGTCGAAACAATAAGTTGCTAAAGAAAGGCGTGGGGATAATGTCTATTGTTTCAGGATAGATTTAGACTAGCGAGCGCTATGGAGCAGATCACCGCCGGCAATAGACGAGGATCGCCGCTACTCTGGGGTTTGGGCCATAGGCGCCATAAGTTTGAGGCATCAGGGATTAAGATTGACCTTTACCAGACGGGGATTAGCATATTAAGGTTGTTTATCGTGGGCTGGTCAGCGACGGATTCCAACTTCTGGACCAATCTTCTTCATTGGGTGTTTCTTCCATGAAATATGACCGTAAGGTGCTATTTTGAACAAAGATTACTGGTGTTGACTGCAGGGAAAGTGGTACAGGGATTCAAGTGGGTGTTGTGTTGGAAATGCGAAGTGGACGCTTCTACGAAGATAGTCAAAACGGTAGCCCCTAGCGAGAACCTTATTGCCGAATTGCGCCCTTGCAATTAGTTCTCGCCCCACTAGTATCACTAACTTAATTATAGTCTCCTGTACAAGCATTTAGACCGCGCCGGGTGCCGCAAGGCTTGGTGAACTAGCAGTATCAGTGTTCGCTACTGAGGAGATGTGGCAGACACACCAGACATCAGCCTCAAGCGCATATTCGCACCAGTGACAAAATGTAATATTTCCAGAGACCAGCAGTACGAAAGAAGACCCTACTGACGTGAAATGTCTTATTTGCATACTTGCTATGTGAGACCCTCGCTTCGAGCTCATGCAGCGCGAAACCGATATGCACGCACCGCCGCTCTACCACCCCAAAGAACGCCACCGCCTCTCAGTGGCTGAACTATAGTCATTCGAGGTCTTTCGTGTCACGTCGCGAATACGCGCCGCCAATCATTGAAATGTGGTGAGACTTACGTAGTCGCAAAGTCATTTGAGTAAATTTAGCTCCAGTTGCAATGTTTGTGAGATGCTACGGCAGCGAACGCGATGAAATTAGTGCTTACGCTTTCTGTAACTGACAGGACGTGTCAAGAATTATGATGTTTGTAGCAGATATGACAGAATGGCGTAGGTGATTGTGGATAAAGAGAGTACGTGGTACGTGGTTATGGAACGACTTGGGATGATACCAGGGAAATGTGACCTGCAAAGGGAGGTTCTAGGCACGCAAAGATGCCGTGATAGTGTTAAACCCAGTCCTTTAGTGATGAGAATAGCATGCGGGTTAGCCGGGTAGATCGATATCGAGTACTTACTCGGACAGAGCTCGAGTGTGCGCGGCCGAACCCAACTAACTACATTCCAGGTGACGATTGAGTTGTGACAAATTTCCGCACTCCGCGCCAAGTGGTACATGAACGACCATCACCACTGTAGACCATGGGATGACTAAACAGGCGACAATGGTGTTGGCGTTTCACGGAAACAGCTTCGTACCACTTAGTCGTATAGGTATCGCCCAAGTACTTCATAAATTGAGCAAAAGTAGTTTTATCTGAGTCACCTTACTAAAATGCTGCTCACACTATTAGCCATGTTCATTTTCTTTCATTGCGGTTGCTCCGATCCGCAAACCGATGTCTTCGAAACATTTAACATGTACAATGATCAGCAGACTAGCGATGGGTCTAGAAGAAGTTTATGCTCATTACCTCAAATAGCAATTACACATTTGCAATTAATTATATTGGCCCGTAATCCTCCCCGCCCGCATATCATACATATGCAAGCCAAGAATGTTGGGGTAGAAGCAGGAAGCTCGAGAACACGTACCTTATGAATTGGCCCTAGCTGCAGCTGCACGGTGACGTCACACTCTCAACCACATACCATCTTTCCCTCTGACCAGTAAGCGATTTGCAGCTTTCTTTGCTACGAAAGGCAGAATCTTGCGATGAAAGAGAATTTAAGAGCTTGGAAGCACGGAAAGAAATTATAAAAACGTTTGATATGACCTCGAAGATGACCAATACGCGCTCATCTTATACACAAGGGTAGGAAGATTAACTTTCATCCGTCATTACCGGTAAGCTTGGAAAGAAGAAAAAACACCTTGACTACACTTAGCCCCACGAAAGAGACGGTGCTACATATACCTGAACATCTAAATTTCAGGTGAGATTGATGTGCACAATTACTAACTAAAGACACGAACATGCCTATTTACATCCCAGCATTCCCTACGGCATGCAAATACGAGGCCATACCCACCCCAAGGTTCGCCCCGCATAATGACCCGCATCCTATTCGGCCCGTACTACACCTGCCTCAAAGCCTAAAATATAAAAAAAGACCATCCTGCACAAGCGCCCTCACCCCACCCACCCAAACATCCACCATGCTCCTCCCCTACCTCCGCAAAGCCCTCCCACCCCTCCTCCTTCTCTTTCACCCAACAACCCAACAACAACCCCCCATACCCCAACCCACCTACCCCTCATGCCACCCTAACACCACCTCCCTCCTCCCCCCTCAAACCTGGGATTCCCACATGCACATCCTCGACCCCATCCGCTTCCCCTACGACCCCTCTGCCTCCTACAACACCAGCGTACACTCCCTCTGGTCTGCCCTAACCTTCGAAACCCGCATCGGAATCTCCAACATCGTCATTGTTCAACCTTCTCTCTACGCCAACAACAACACCTTCCTCCTCACCCAGCTGCGTGCCATCGGCCCAGAGAATGCGCGTGGAGTCGTGCAGTTTGCACCGGATATCGCGCGGAGTGTGCTTTATGAGTGGCATGGACTCGGTGTGCGGGGTGTACGGCTGAACTTGCTGGATAGCGCGAAAACGATGGATGATAGCGTGCTTGCGCAGCTGGTACAGCAGTATGCGAATGTAGTGAGGCCGTTGGGGTGGGTGTTGCAGATTTATATTTCCATGGAGAGGATTGGGGATATTGAGGAGACGTTGCGCGGATTAAATGTTACCTTGTGTTTTGATCATTTTGGACATCCTGAGTTGCCGGCGTTGGAGCAGGGAGAGGAGAAGGGATTTGATGTTTATTCAGTGGCGGGGTTTGGAGCTTTGATAAGGTTGATTGGGGAGGGGAGAACGTGGGTTAAGTTTTCTGGTGCTTATCGGGTTGATGGGAAGATGGTGGCGTTGAATAGTGTGGCGAGGGAGATACTTAAGGTTAGGACGGATAGGATGGTGTTTGCGACGGATTGGCCGCATACGAGGTTTGAGGATTATGATGTTCGGCCGTTTGTGAAGAGGTGTCTTGAATGGGCACAGGAGTTCAATTGTGTAGAGCAGATGTTTAGTGGGAATGCGAGGACGCTGTGGGATGTCAAGAGTTGATTGTATAAGAGATTGCTCTCTAGGCTGAGTACGATTGGGCGTCACCTTGAGTTCTTGAGATGTCACAGCCAAGTGGCTGTAAGCATTATTCTACCAGCAGACACCTGAAAACTCTTGAACTAGGCTCATCAAAGGTAACAGGCATCCATCGGACTATATGCTAACAACACCCAAACGCCGTCGCCATGCATATCTGCACATCGTGCTAGGTATCCACATTAATACCTAATGAGCAACGCCAATTCCAAACTTCAATAGAACTCCGTGTTCCTACTTCCCCCCAAAGATCCTCTTGATATCTGCAAACTTGACTGGTTTGACAAGATACATGTCCACGCCTGCCTCTTGAGCATCCATCTGATCCTGCGCACTCGCTAGTCCCGTGAGCGCTACAATATGGCTTTTAGGCAGTCCCATCTTGGCCTCGTATTGCCGAATCTGTCTCGTACTCGTCAGACCATCCATTACCGGCATGCTCAGGTCCATGAGCACAAACTCAAAGGGTCTACTTGGTGAGGTCGTAGATCTAGATTCAGATTTGAATGTTTCAAGAGCTTCGAGACCATTGGTAGCTTCGACATAACGCAGATTCTGACGCTTAGCGAACACGACCAGGAGTTTGAGATTGATAGCATTGTCGTCTACAAGAAGAACGCGTGGATTAAAGTACTCGCCATTTTCACTGTGGCTGGGACTTAAAGGAGTGATGGTTGAGGGGAAAGGCCTTGGCGGAGGTGGTGAGGGAAATCCGATAGAATCATCATCTTGCTTCGTGGACAAGGACTCGGGAGGCCTGTCGCTATTACTTCGCTGGGGTAGGTTTCGCTCTAGGACAAGAGACTGAAACTCTGGCTGCACGACGGAGGAGCTCATTGAACGGCTGATGGCTCGCTCAGTACTGAGTTGTGAGGCGCGACTTTGGCATGATAAGATGGTTCGAGCAAGTTTCCGTGGACCACAACTATTAAAGATTTAGTACAATCAATGGCACCAAGGAAGTCATATTACTTACGGCTGGGTAACAATTTCAGCTATCCATCCTAGCGTATCGATTTGTCTTGCGAGCTGAGTCTCGACTGCTGCCTTCTCGGAAGTATCTGTGCAAACGCAGACCACACCGAGTGGAGACTTCTTAGACCGACTAGCTGTCGCCTTGTGTATCAGTTGGAAGAGTGATGGAGAGTCGGTAAGCAGGAAGTCAATATCGGCCAGCGAGGTATTGCTATCGGAGTTTTTCGACTCAACAATGTTCATTTCAAAATTCTTACAAGCATTCTCCATTGACTGTTTTGTCCTCAGGCCACGTTGGACACCGTCAGTTTCAGTCATGTCGCAAACGATACTGGCTGATAAGCCCTTCAACTCTGCTGGAGCGCGCAGAAGCGCATGATCCTGGTGTGCATTCTCTTTGGAACCGATTGGCAAGCGTATGTTAATCTTGATGATGGTACCGGCATTTTGAGTGCTTTTGACTTCAATATCTCCCTTGAGAGATTCAACAATTTGCTTTACGATTGAAAGACCCAACCCGGTGCCAGAACTGAAGGGATCCTCTTGACTAAACGGCGAGAACAGCTTCGTCCGTTGGTACTCTTGCGACATTCCTCTTCCAGAATCTTCAACGCTGAGACTCAGGTTCATGAAATTGGCAGTCGAATTGTTCTGTAGCATCTTGATGGCAATGAAACCAGAATCAGTGTACTTCAAAGCGTTGCCCACCAGGTTCATCACGATTCGACGGAGGGCACCGGGCTGAGAGCGCACAACCCAGCTGACGTAAGGGGCCACGATTAGCGATACAGCAACAGAGCCATGTGTATCTCTGCCTTCTATATCGGTATTGGTATTTGGATTTTGTGAAGAGCATTTCGCAACTGCGCTTTCGGCTTGGTCGTAGATGGCAGATCCACGAATGTGGTGTGTTTTTCTGAACGTATGACCTGCGCAAACTGTGTCGCAAACTTCTTCGACTAATTGAGCCAGGTCAACGTCAGAGGTAACACCAAGAATGGAATTGTCGGCTGGGAGTCTCTTGTTCCGGCCCTGACTTCGATGTCTTTGGACAGCGTTCCCTTTCTGTAGTTTGTTGATCTTCGCGTAATCAAGCACATGGTCAATGGTATCCAGTAACGTCTTTCCGCATGTTTCAATAGAAGAGACGAGAGATTCTTGGTATGTCGATGCCACTGTCTCACGCAGAAACTCAACCGAGCCGAGGATACCATGAAGCGGCGATCGTAGCTCGTGCGAGATGGATGCAATGAAGGTTGTCTTGGCACGATCGGCCTTTTGCGCATTGAGGCGCGCTACCTCACTGGTGACTGAATTTCCAAAGGCCTGTAGGTACGGCAACTCGTTATCTGGGCTCATCAGCCTTCCAGCTTGAGCTGTCCAGATAAAGCCACCTGCAATCCATCTTTCCGTACTGGGATCCCATAAAGGCAAGAATATCAAACTGCGAACCTTCGGCAAGACCTTCAAAAATTCTGTGGGAACGAATCGTTCTCGCTTCTTTCGCGGCTTCTTTGTGCCTGCTGTAGATGCGTTTACAGTCCGGTCCGATTGCTCAGTTTCGGAGCGCTCGGATCGCTCATCGGATGAATTGACGCCGATGCCGTCTTCATTGAAATTGAAAAACTTTCCATAGGGGTAACGGTGTATGTAACGCTCCATAGCAGCCTCGGTGAAGCTAAACTCAGAGTGCACCAAACTCGCGTTACCTTCCCGCAAAGAAAGCCCGGCTACAGGGCAAGGTTTGCTATCGACGATGTTTGGATCTACCGAACCATGTGTATTGACAAGGTTCTGTTTTTTTATTCTTCGCGACGTGGTCGAGTCGCCGGTATCGGTGTTGTGTGTAGCACTCTCGTCGCTGCTCCCAGCGTTTCGGTTGTAGTCATAGAGGTGAGTCCTTATGCCGGCTGCAGACGTATCGAAGAAGACGACACCATCAGCATCCGTGCTTTGCCGTATAATGCGAGCTGCGCGGTGAAAGATGCGGGATGCGTCCGACTCGGAATCGCGCTTGCGCTGCGCTTGCCTGCTGGTTGTGGCATGTGTGGATGTCGAAGTGCTTTCAGACTCTTCCTCGTCTAGCGTCACCAAGCGCGCGTTTTCAGTCTGCCTCTCCATAGTGCTGGATCGACTGCTGTCCTCGCGTATGTCCTGGGCAGATGAGCGCTCGATAAACTGGGTCAAGCCTCGTACCATGCGCTCCCCCTTATTCCGGTCCATGCTGTCTTTGGCCAACTCGAGGTGCTCCATGACGGCAGCTGCGACATCTTGCATAAAGCGCACCTCAGCAGCAGTAATGCCTGCACGAGGCCTTTCGTCAGATACAGCATATACACCAATGCGATTTCCAGCCTTGGTAACAATGGGAACACCTGCGTAAAACCTCACACCAGGCTCGGACGTGACATAATCTCTCTCAGCGAAACGAGGGTCCAATCTGCAGTCAGGAATGACCATACATTCTGCCTCGAACGTATCGCCATTATCTTCCTTTGCGATATATGTCGAGGTGAAGGTGTGGTAACAGACAGCGTCTACCTTGTTCAGTATGGCGTTGCCTAGCCATACCTCGTCCTCAGGCTCTTCGGCGACAGGTTTGAATAGCGAAAGTGTGCGAGTGGCTTCAGCGAGGATGTACTGTCGGCTCGAGTCGATCAGGGAGACCATAGCCCGGCGCGTGTCAAGACGGAGCGTAGCCAGCTGTGCAAAGGCAGTCAAAGAGCGATCGCGCGACGACTGCGGCTGAAAGCCAGAGTAAGTCAGAGGTTTACCAGAGCCGTCGGCATCTAGCAAGCTCTGGCCGTCGAGCCATGGACGGTAATATCTGGAAAATGGGGTCAACGGCAGCTAGACTAGAGTACACATGCATAGCGACTAACCTATGGAGATCACGCTCTCGGATTGCTTCATAAGAATAGCCCATGGTACTTTGTGTTAGCGGGGGGATATCTCAACATGGCATTCCACACGCGCAATAATTCACGTATCCCAAGGCAAAGGCACAGTGGCGGGGGACATGCGACGAGTTGTGGCAACCAACGCTATCGACGATTAGCTGGAGATTGATGCCGCAGGCGGCCGTTTTGAGTGGGTGATTAACTCAATGCGTACTAGAGGCCCCGACCCTGGCCAGTGGAGGTTCCAAGATTCCACGGCCATTTTGCCATGGGTGCAGAGAATCCGATGAAAAGACGTCTGCGGTTATCGAAGCATGACGTGCCATCGGAAAGTGCGCTTAGTGGCTTAACCACCCGCAAATCCGAGCAGACGCCGATCTCCCGCAATGCCGCCGATTTGCAGTGAACAGAACTTGCACACCGAAACACACCACGCGACAGGGACGGCGACGCAGGAGACAATGTTCGCACTACCGGATGCGAAGCGGTAAATCTTGACCAGGCAGACACGCAACACCGACTACATCATACTGACCTTGCCAAGGGTGCGCCGCGACGAGCTCCAGTCGCCTACATCGTCACCACGCTCTTCGCCTGATCCAGACCTTGAAGAGCTTTTGCGGTCCAAGATTCACAGGCAATTTACATACACAACGACTGAAGACGTTACCGAAGATGCTGCGCATAGCGACGAGGATGAGGCGGAGCTGCGACTCTTTGCTGCACCTTCGAACGCGCCCGCACAAACACACAAGATCCGTTTGTCATCGCCCACTGCCGACAGTGGAGAGCCTGGCCTTATCTTGAAAAAGCCCCGCAGCTACTATTTTGCCGATGAGCCCACAAGCGATGAGGAAGCTGCCTTACAGGGGGCAGCCATCGATGGAAAGAGCGTTTTGGAGCTGTCACAGCTACCTTGGCCGGGTTGCGCTTTACCGTGGAAAGTGCGCAAAATCTTGCCAGCAGGGATGAGAAAAGAAGTCCTAGTCGGCCATCCTCTAATGCTCGCCACGGTAGAGGAAAAGATACACAAGCGGACAAGAAAGAGTAAGAAGACGCGAATTGCAATCAGGAAGAAGCTGCAGGCAATCAAGGAGAAGCAGAGTGAGCAGGCACGGCTTGCGCAGGAGAAGATGGAGGCAGAGCGCGAAAAGAAGACACGTAGGAACAGAGAAAAGAAGCTGAAGAAGAAGGCAAAAGAACAGGCCAAGAAAGCGGAAGACGGAGGGAATGAAGGAACCAAAGAGGTTGTGGGAGATGTAGAAGGAGCATCTGTGACTAACCTTACTGCCGCTCCCACTGACGATGCCATGACCTAAACTCAACTATGTGACATTCTTAGGTTACAACAATCACGTGGATGCTGACTGGGCTAAGCATGCGCCTTGGAGAGCGTCCTCTATGATACATGGCTCTCGATCATGATGTTGCCTTCATCTGCTTCCCCTTGAAGCGCGCCGCGTACAAACGATACCCAATAACAATATCTTTCCCAGTCTGCTTGATAGAGGAAAACCTCTGTAAATATCCGAGAGTACAGAGGTGGATACAACTCCAGCACAGAGCCCCGCTCCTCCCAACACCGTGTCCACACTGCTCCTTCCCGATTGAAGACCGTGCATATTGGTCCACATGGACGTACAGAGAATACAACTTTCTCGCGAGATATGTATCCTGCGCTCCTTCCTTCTTGTATATAACAGGAGGCAGGTTGGCAAAGTAAAAACACTAGAATACCAAACTACGTATTCAAACATTCCACTTGTCATACCTCTTTCTCAATCCTATCCATCACCCTCACCGCTTCCACCGCAATTTCCCCAACTTCATCCGTAACCCCATCCATCCTCGCAACTAGCTCAAACCTCCCCTTCCACAATCTCCACCTCTCCTTACTAAACTCGAGACTCCCCATCCACAGCGGGCCTCCCTTTCCCGGATTCCCCTGAGATGGCCTAGTAGAGGTGAGATCTTCTTCTCTCATACAATTCTTTACCCAGGACAAAAATCCACATAGCGGCAGATGGCACAGTAGCATTGTACTTGTCTGCTGCTGTAACATCGCAATGGCCATGCCGAAAAGCTGCTGTAGCATTTTCATGCTGTGGTTCGAGCGTAGCTTGCATTTCCCATATACAATATATCTAGAAATGTGCCACTTCTTCGCGGGTAAGGAGTGCGCAGAAATAGAGCATGTTGGTGTAGGCATGGACTCTGAGGGTGAGATAGCCGGTGCCGCTGCCGGGACAGTTGTTCATTGATTCGCGGGCTGCCTGGCCGAATTCTGTGAGGGCGTGGAAGAGGTTTTGCGGGAGGGTGTTTGGGGAGGAAAAGAAGAAGAAGAAGAAGAAGCTTTTATTGCTTTCATGAGAGTGACGAGCTTGGAGAGGCTGGGTGTGTCGACGAAGGGGAGGCGTTTGGTGGAGTGAATGATTGAGTACCAAAGGCCTCTCATGTTTAGGTTTTTTCGTTGTTTACGAGCGCGCTACTGACGGTGGCAAATAGGTTGGGTGTAATGTCCTCGGCTCAAGAGTTGTTGTTTATGTAGGCTTGGATGATGAGGTAGAACTTGCTGTCTGCGTCTGGTCTGAAGCAGCCTCGCTTTTCCATTGCGATATCAATCTGAACAGCCTCATCGCTAGCTTTAGCAATGGCTGCGGTGATCTCACGGTCCTTGTCTGCTCGGGCGGGCATGGTGGTTGTGCGTTACGACTTTCTGAGGATTTGAGTATGACGTTTCGAATGGCATGACAGAAACAGTGTATACTAGAGAACGCCCTTCAGCCCTTCAGACAGCTGCTAGCGTAGAAAGAGCGTATGTCTTTTTTATACATGCTAATCATTTTTAAACAATTTCTCACTTGATCGAAGTTGTAGTCGTCAAAAAGGTCGTTTCGTAATGTTTCAACATTTGTAAACATGATTGGTGATCTGCCGTGCATGACGGCCCAGGCACATGCAAGGCATCAAGGGAGTCTGTTGGAAAATTGGTCGCATAATAGAGAGCTTTTCGGCATTTACCAAAATTCGTAACATGCTAGCGTAGAAATCGGGTTTCACATAGAAGGGGTCTCCGGCTCGTATGTGGCAGAACGTGATGCAATAATGGCGGTGGTGCCCATTGCCTTGAGCGTGCTCGCTCGCTTCTGCGACCCAAACGCCGAGTCAGTTGGAAACAGGGACCCAACGTGACCCTTGACACCACCACCTACTCACCTACACCAACTGGCCCGCATAAAGGTGCCCAAGAGCAGTGCCGAACGCGCAAACCTTTGATCGGCATAGCTCGTCAGCCCACCATGTCGTCTTACCTCAATAATCTCCTCACCAACACGACATCGCGCTACAACAACCTACGACGACAGATCCTATCCGACGAGGCAGATGGCGATACAGAGGACGACTCGCACCTCTCGCGAGTACTTCGCGCATATTATACGGAAAAGGGCAGGCCCTTCCCCCAATGGCTTCCACCAGACCCAAAGGGCCCTCAGCCCACGACCCCGACGCAGTTCGCATCTTCTTCATCGCTGCGACAACAGGGACAAGTACCGCCAATGGGCAGAGGAGGTGGAGGACTCAGCGATCTGTGGGATACTCCTGCGCCACAACAGCAGGCACAAGAACCACTGTCTCTCCGCCGAGGTGCAGGGGGACGTGGCGGAGGAGGGCGCCCGATACAAGGCCGACCCATGGGCAACTCCATGACGCCAGAGCCTCAAGTACAGGGACGACCATTGCCAAGTCAAAGGGCTGGTAGCTACCAGAGCTCGGTAGGAGGGCGCTCTCAGGCCGAATCTTCATCACCACCACCAAGCGCAGGAGGGGGCACATCCGCGCAAGAAAGGCTCAAGGCCAGGCTATGGGGGAGGTCACAGAGCCCAGCCCAGCGCGGACCAGCTTCAGATTCTGGCAGCGCCAATCCGTCTAGCCCGCGCAGCCCATACGACCAAGGAGGGCGACCACCATACCCCGAAGAGCGAAGTAACAGCTATGGAAGTAATGGCAGCGCTGGTGGAAGGCAGCAGGGCTATTCTGGCATGTCGGCAAACTCGCCTTGGACTGGCAATGCAGATCCGTATGCGCCACAGAGTGGAGGATACGGGGGAAATGCACCGCCACGCGGTCCACAGGGCGGACGTATGGGCCTGCCGAGTGGACCACGCATGCGCTGAAGGCCTTTTGAGTTCTTGGTGGTTTGAGCATGGCGTAACGGAGTGGTTGTTGGTACTCACTGGGAAGGCAAGCATGGGTCTATAGACATTTGGCAGCATAGTTCAGGTTTACTGTACAGGCAGGCCCTTAATATTGATATATTCAACTCAGAGTCATACCAAAGCACCAATATCAGTTTTCTATTGTTTGCGCGCGCCGTGTTGTTGTCCAGGTCGTGCTACCACTACTACTACCTGATTTGATGAGGGGCGATGGTAGCGGCGACGCGTTCCCCGCGCACAGCCACACTCGTCATCCGGCGAGCTGAGCCTAGCCTGCACGCATCACCTGCGACTATACGCCGCCGTTCAAGCATGTGCACTAGTTTGCCTAATACCTAGATTATCTTCTACATTCTCGCCAGCATCTTGGACCTGCACACAAATCTCTCTCCATCTAGTGCCACTGTATAACCTTGGCGGTCTTGTAGCCCCGCATGGCTTCCCAAGCAGAGGCGCCACCTTCTCCAACCGCGAGCTTCTATGACATGAGTGATGATGAAGAGGGCGAGTACAATACAATTAGACATACTAGCAGTGGCAAGGGCGTAAAGCTGCTTTATACAAAGAGCAAAGTCCGCACAACAACGTGTACATTTGGCCACCTGCAGACTACTAACAAGCATAGGTATACGTACATCCCTCACCCTCGTCTAAAGACAACATCCCTGGCTTCATTGCCCTCATACAACAAAAGTCAACCTGCTCCCCCAACGATGCACGCCCTACTTCATCCTCGTCAGCCCGAAGCCTCAGCGCGTCCTCACTACTCCTTTGCTGGATACCAGAGTCGAGCCTCGGCGATGCATATGATACCTACGTCAAGGTTGATCTATCAGACTCCTCATCACCACCTAAACAGTCATATCTGGTGCCACCACCTCCCACACCTTCCACACACTCTGTAACTCCCGGATATGCATTTGCACTACCTGTCAGCGAGATATATTCTGTCCTGATACGACCACCAAGTATTGGATGGTGGTTTGGGAGTGTGGTCGTCAATACCCGGGCTGGTGACAGTTTTCCTGCGCTATTCTTTCATGATAGCGAGTGTCAGTCCACCATCATGCAAAGGAAGAAGCTAGCAAAGGAGAGTTTTGATCCGTTCGGTGACGGAGGTGGTATGTTCTGGGGCGGCGACGAGGTACTCAGATGGCTCAAACGATACGTCACAGTTGAGCGGTCAGGAGCCGATCCGAGTATATATCTCATCGACCCCTCTGAAGAAGACAAGAAGTCATTTGGAAAAGATGTGGCACCGAGGAAGAGCACCGAGGGTCAAGCAGGCGCATCGTCTTCGCAGCAGGGTGGTCAAAGAGATGGAGGTATGGATCCAGTCACAAAGGCGCTCAAGGAGGCGAAATGGAATTTCCTCGAGAAGCTCAGCCAAGTAACTACGTTTACGAGAAGGACTGCACAAGCTGTTGCGGAAAACCCCAAAATTCCTCCTCAGGTTAGGCGCTTGATTCAGAATCCAGAGGTGCAGACTTTGCAGGAAGAGTTCGACAGTGCACGGTTATATCTGGCGAGATGGGCTATGGGCATCGCAGAGCAAAGTGAACGAGAGCGAAACCAGCGGATATGGACAGCGAAAGACGTCTTGGCCATGGAGGAAAGCGACGTGGGCGATTTTGAGATTCTAGACATGGACAAGATGACCATGGCCGATCGAAGAAAACCAGTTACCTTGGAAGAGTGGATGGGCTTTTTCGATTCCAAGGGACGGCTGCAATTGATGCCAGACGAAGTCAAGGACCGTATCTTTCACGGTGGCCTAGATCCCGACGACGGTGTACGCAAGGAGGCATGGCTATTCCTCCTGGGTGTTTACGAATGGGAAAGCTCAGAGGAAGAGCGACGCGCCCACATCAATAGCCTCCGTGACGAGTATATTCGACTCAAAGGCGCATGGTGGGAGCGGATGGCTGAAGGTCAGCACACCCTAGAGCAAGAAGAGTGGTGGAGGGAGCAGAAGAATAGGATAGGTTAGTTCCCATGTTTGCTTTCGCTCGCTTGAATGTTCACTGACTTCCCCCATTCTATGGGGTCCGTTGTATAGAGAAAGATGTACATCGCACAGATCGCAATATTCCCATCTTTGCTGGCGAGGATATTCCTCATCCTGATCCTGACTCACCATTTGCAGATGTTGGCACAAACGTCCATTTGGAGCAGATGAAGGATATGTTGCTTACCTACAACGAATACAACAAGGGTCTTGGCTACGTACAAGGCATGAGCGATCTGCTCGCGCCCATTTACGCAGTCATGCAAGATGATGCAGTTGCCTTTTGGAGCTTTGTGGGGTTCATGGACCGTATGGTGAGTTTTCCAATAAATAACAAACATTGGAACACAGGGACTGATTATGGAATAGGAGCGAAACTTCCTACGAGACCAGTCTGGGATGCGCAAGCAACTCATGACTCTCGATCATCTTGTACAGCTCATGGATCCTAAGCTGTACCTGCACCTTCAGTCAGCGGAATCGACCAACTTCTTTTTCTTCTTCCGCATGCTACTTGTTTGGTACAAGCGAGAGTTCGAATGGGCGGATGTACTGCGGTTATGGGAGTCACTATGGACTGACTACCTCAGCAGCAATTTCCATATCTTTATTGCACTAGCTATACTGGAAAAGCATCGGGAAATTATCATGGCACATCTTAAGCACTTTGACGAGGTGCTCAAATATGGTAAGTGAATTGGCCCCTGAAGTAGCCCGTCTTTGCATCAAGCCGATACTGACATTGTTGTAGTCAATGAGCTTTCCGGTACAATGGACCTGGAGTCGACACTCGTCCGCGCCGAGTCTCTGTTCAAGAGATTCCAGCGAACAGTAGAAACTATTGACAAAAAGGGAAACTTTCCCTCGGCACCACAAACGAGGCAACGGAAGCCAGTCGCTGGGGTGGCTGGTGGTTCGGGCTCCTCAACGTCGACCAACCAAGCGACGACCTCTGGTACTGATAAAGGTAAGCAGGTTGGTGGGGATGAACAAGAGACGAGAATTATCAGTCCAGAACTTCGCATATTGTTAAGTCGAAAAGTAGAGAAGCTCGATAGAGATAAGACGTCAGAGCATGGTAGCGGTGTTGGCAAGTAAATGTGGGATAAGAGTGTTATCATTAATTCACGAGTGGCGTTATGGGATGGCAGGATAGCTTTAAGAATACATCGGGGCATTCACTGCGGTTGGCGCGTTTGATAGGCTAGTTCAGAAACGCCATTGATGATATCGTATCTCCACGTTCATTGCCCACCCCGCACTTCATCTTTCGTCATCACGTGGTGCCACGTCTGCCCTCATGCATCATGTTTTTGTGTTTCATTTTCAAGAACATACCTACTGCGTCCTGACCGCGTTTTCACCTTCAATCAAAATCGGTTGCGCGGCTGTCGCTCATGGGTCTGACTCGCGTGTTCTGTTTCTCCAAACAGTAGCCTAACACTTCACAACTTTATTAATCACCAACGCTACACTTGTATGATATGAACAAACCACGTGCTGCTGCACCCTTCTCACTTCATGAAGAGAGATACCGTGCCAGTGAACCCTTCAATGAACTATATCAATCGCTTCATCGACCGGCACTTGTCGCCGCGTCCGCGTACACAACGACCCTCTCAGCCGTCGAAACCCCTAGCGAGCTCCCATCACCAACAAAGGCTACGCTTGCGCCCTCATTCTCACCACAAGCACAAGCGACGCAAACGCCGCCGGGAGATGACGGCGTTCAAAGGACCTTGGTCTAGCGACCTTGATTCATTCAAGAAGTTGGTGCACTCGATACCAGAGCAGTACAAGTCCTCTTTCGCTACTTCCTCAAAGGCAACGCTCGACAAGATTTGCGACCCAGGTGTGCTACATGTTTGGGAGTCAAACTCTGACGTCGATAGCCTGCTGCAACTCGCCTCGATCATTGCTAAACTCTGCAATCTTGGAGTGCGCAAGAACGCAGGCGCGAATCCC
The DNA here is from genome assembly GCA_002286855.1 of Bipolaris cookei. Classification (NCBI taxonomy): domain Eukaryota; kingdom Fungi; phylum Ascomycota; class Dothideomycetes; order Pleosporales; family Pleosporaceae; genus Bipolaris; species Bipolaris cookei. Next base: position 261,331 of record NRSV01000028.1, read on the forward strand.
AAGGATGGCTGTATGGTAATTATCGCTGAAGAGGGCAGCAATGGGAGCAACTTTAGTCGCATCTGCGAGTATGTTGGGTACTTGACGGGAGCCAACCCGCGGAAGCACCTCGAAGATACTGTTGCCGCATATGGCAAGATTGTTGTGGTCAGGGGTTGGGACAACAGTATACTGAGTGGGCAGCGCGAGGCGCTTGAGAAGACTGTCCGAAGAATCAATATAGCGATTGAGCGTGTACTGAAGATGGGAAAGTTTGAAGGCAAGAAGAGGAGAATTGTGTGGCACCATAACGCAGTCATACCATTCTTGTTACATTGGATCAACACCACAACACCAACCTTGCGCTTGACCATATCTGCGATTACCATCACTGGCTCACTGGACTTCTCCACTGGCATTGGGCCCTCTACTGCGGGTCGCGCAAACAAGGTCCCTGACCTCGAGCGTCTAGAGCAATATGCGAAGAAACTTGGTGTTCCTGTCGTCTTTCTCGACTCGTCGTCACAGCTTATCAACTTTGACTACTTGGGTACATACATGTACTACTACGCCTACTACATTAACACATTCCTACCCTCCTCACTATCTCGGCCGCATCTCGAGAAAGCTCAGGATGAACTTGTCACCTTTGCATTTCGACTCCGTGCAGCCAGCGAAGCCAAGTACGGCATCGAGGCAGTCAAGATGGTACAAAAGTACCTGGACCCACGCACCGCCAAACAATGGGCGTATAACTGCATCAACAAAGACAGCTACGAGAAATCCAAATGCCGCGCCGCCGGAAAAGACGAATCAATCCACCACGCCGTCCAACTCGCCGACTGCCCCTTCGCCCGCTTCTCCCCCACACCCGGCGTCCCCTCCTTCGCGCGCCTCGCCGTCGGCCCAGCCTCCACCTCGACACAAGACCACTACACCGCCGCCCCCGTCAGCATCGCCTTCCGCAAATCGCAATTCCGGCCCGCCAGCCCGTCGACCTTCTACATCATCATCCCGAAAGCCACCCAAGACCTCGAAAAAGTCACAAACCGCATCCAAGGCCTTATGATGGCGGTCCTCGAGCGCGTCCGCCGCGAAAAGGGCAACCCGGTGCTCGGCGACACCGAAAAGAGCATGTGGCGCGATGTCGTCAAAGCGTGTACCTGGGCTCTTGATGGTAGCGAGGAGAAGATGCCAAAGGAGATGGTGCGGAAGGTGCGGTTTGTGAAGCAGAAACTTAAGGCGGGGACGTGGGGATATGCGGTTAATGCTCCGGCTACTTCTGCTGATGCTGCGAATGGAGGAGCGAGTAATGGGGCGGCGCAGCAGGGTATTGAGATGAACCGGCCGTATGCGTTTGATCAGGGTAAGGGGCAGAGTTCGACGCAGGGGTATTATCAGGGTGGTGTGCAGCATGTGCTTCAGGCGCCGTTGGATGAGTCTGCTCAGGTGGCGCCTGCGCAGGTTTATCCTAGTGTTGGGCTTGGAGGGCTTCGTGGGAGTGGGCGTGGGTTTACTTGAGTGTTTCTTTCCTTTTCTTGGAGGTATGCTGGCATAGGAGTTGTTTTTTTCCTTCTTTTTTTCTTCTTGTTTACACTTTTAGCGCTGTCGGACATGCATAAGCATTGAGCATGTAGAGTTTAGGTTATGACTTGACGATTAGACGACGCATGGATAGGTATATATCTTATGAGTAATGACACTTATGATTGAGTATGTTTTGAACGTGATGCCGCTTTCTGCGTGCTAGTGATGGAAACGATTAGATAAAGAGAGGTGGTTGGATATTGTGATCGGATGGTGTTTTTTTTGAACTACCTCGATCTCATTGTAGCTTTAGCTACATATCACAATCAGCCACAGTCCTAATTCTTACAAGAAGAAACATGATCTGATTAGTTCTAAGAACCTCTGTTGTCATTACCTGCAGCTATGCTAAAATGATAGAAATCTCCGCCTTACATAGCAGTACATCATAGAATAAAGGCGAGAATCCCTATTGAATTAGCTAGCAGTCTTAGTAGTAGGTAGCTGGAGGAATCAAACTGGCTAGATCAGACGAGCCAGCTAGAGCAACTAAAGCGGCTAAAGTAGTAGGTAGTCATAGTAATAGATAGACAGAGTGATATGTGGCTAAAGATGTACCCCTTTTAAGCGCCGCTTACGGGGTGTAATCATAGTGTTACTTCATTGCTTCAACCGCATGATTCTCTATCCAGCGCCTAGTATCCTCATTCTGGTTTTGTACAAAGGCTGTGTAGCGATTATTGTTTATCGTGGTAAACGGATACGAGAGAAGTTCTCTTTAGTTTAAGGTATCGTGAAGATGCAAAGTATATCAAAACTACAGGATCTTTGTGTATTTACAAGGAGAAAGACACTAAAATACATGGCGGGTTGGGGTGTGGATACTCTATGCAAACACCCAGACCTAGAGCAAGTCCCCTGTTGGCTAAATAGGGGCTTCCTTGCATATACTAGCTTGCTCCATCAGTTGCTACATTTCTGCGAGCCTCTCGTGACATTTAATAGTTTCTTCATCCTGTGATTCTAGTTGCTCAGCCAGTCCCTGATATGCTCGTTGGTATAGCTCCGTTGCTTCTGTGTGTTGATGAAGTTCGTTCAACCAAGAAACAAGCTAGCGGGAAAACATCAGTGTCTTGGGATGGCGTTCCCCCAGCTCTTTGTTGCACATCTCTAGTGCTAGCCGACTTAACATCTCTGATTCCGTATAACAACCCTGTTCCAATAAAACTACTGATAGACCAGTCACACCTAACAGCATGAGTGAAAAGGTCTTTCTTAGCTCTTCTTAGAACTCTTCTAGAACTTTCCAATAAAGTTGTTTCGCCTCGCTATGTCTGTTTTGGGAACGCATTCCTTCAGCCAGGATGCTTAGAGTTGTAAGCGTCAAGCGATGCTTCTCTCCTGGCTCTTTCTTGCACCCCTCTAGAGCTATCTGATAAAGCTTTTCTGCCTCATGGAACTTGCCTTGAGATTTCAGCACTAAAGCTAGACCACTTAGAGCTGACAGTGTCAAATAATGCTTCTCTCCTAGCCCTTTCTTGCACCCTTGTAGAGCTATCTGATAAAGCTTCTCTGCTTCATTTAACTTGTCCTGTGAATACAGATATGATTCCGCGCGTCCCATACACTCCAGAGTTTCGCAGTGGTACTCTCTTAGCTCCTTCACTTTGACTTCTAATTCATGCAGGAAGATTTTTACTGCTTCTCCATACCTACCCTGAGCCCAAAATATTCGTGCCAAATATTGCAAAGTTTCCAGAGTTTCCCTATCATTAGAACCAAAAATCTTCTCCTTAACAACCAGTGCCTTTTCTGTAATCTGTGCTGCAGTGTTATAGTTCCCTTTGCGATATAGATGAGACGCTGCATTTAACAGCACCCGGGCCCACGAAAACAGTGTCTCTTGAGCAGCTGGCTCCCCGTTAAAAAGTGGTTCCACGTGTGGAAGCAGCTTCTGACATTTTGCCTGATTTCTATACGTCGATATGGGCAGCTCTTGTTCCATCAACTCTACAAATTCTCCTTCCTATCACTCGGCATCACCACACGACGACAGCCATGCTCGCGTGCATATCGCATACATTGTCTGCAGTCGTTGATACCAAGGAGCACGCTTGTAGAGTGGCCAGGTCTTTGCCAAACCCGCAATATTCATCTTCATCATCTTCTGTGGCAGTCTCTCTTACTGTGTACGTTCTGAATCGCCGCAATGTCCACTCTAGTATGCCCTGTGAGCTAAAGAAGCTCATGAGCGACAACAGGTCAGTTGCCGATGGCCGTTCATGGCGGATCTGCTCGAATGACATCTGCCAGATATTCAACACTGAGCCAGAGACACTCTCATCTCGACGCAATTCGACTAGTACATCCCATTTGAGCAAAACCTCTCGCTTCTTGTCGTTCCTATGGAAATTGTCTAGATAGCGTGCCGTCGTCATGTTTGCACGTCGGTTCATGCACGCAGCCGCCTGGGTGATGTCAAGACGGATACAGTCGAGTGTTTGTAATAGTTCTAGAGCGCTCTCAAGGGGCGGGAGGCCCTCGCCTGTGCTCATGGCAAGCACCTCGCAAATCTTGTTGTGACAGCCTACTAGGTTGGAAACTGCATCCTTGCTCCGCGATGTAACCAGTATCGCTCCGTTGCAGCTCTGGGGGAGGTAGGTGGTCAGGGAAACAGAGCCATCGGTGTCTATCTCATGCCGCTTGCGCGCTTCCGTGATGGGAAAAAGGTCTCTACATCATCAACGTTGTCCAAGACCATGAACCATTGCCTGTTTGTCTCGTTTCGCAGCCAGTTTCGAACCAGCTGTAAAATTTTCGCCTCAGGTTCGTTCCTGCCCGGCAACTGTAGTTGGTCTGCGATATCTTTGTAGGCTTCCTCGAACCGGGCACGAGTACTAGCATGTACCCAGAAGACAAACGTCTGCGGGTTCGCATCGCGGATACTATGAGCATATTGTATCGTGATCTACGATTTGCTACGACATGTCAATGTATTGATATTGCAATAGGCCTACAATACGTCAACATACCCTACTCCGCCAAGATCCACCAGCGCTGCCTGCGCTCCCACTCCCGTGCATTTGTTGCGTACCCATGCAAGGATATTGGGCCGGTCGATATAGTCTATATCTGGTGCAAAAGGCACCATGGAGAAATGCTCGAGCTGGCGACGAGACGCTGACAGACCGTTATCCGCTCAACCAGACCCAAAGTTGAAGTTCATCGTTCCACCAGGTCCACAGTGTGAAGCCGGGATAGCGATGGGAGCTTCCAGGGGCCCGTGGAACGTGCTGGCCATGACGTGGAAAGGTAACTTCGTAAAACTTTCTAGTCGGAAAGAGGTGAGGAGAGGAATCAGAGACGACTTACAGCTAGGCTGCCTGGATAGGAATGTGCCAAGTGAGTATCAGTCTCAGCCTTGTGCCCTTACAAGTTCTACAATGTCCAGTACTTTCTGCTTCTATTTTATGGTATCTTTGTGCTAACTATCGAATCTGGTTCATTCAAATGCGCCTTCTACGACGCAACGATCATGGCGGATACTATACCTGGGGACCAGATCATGACGAAGGCACTTTTATAGACCTTGACAAAGACGCAGACTCTTCTAAGCTAGGTTACGAGAAGCTACAGTTCTGTGCAGATTAGGCTGCCAAACATGGCCTCTGCTATTTCTGGGTAGACACCTGCTGCATCGACAAATCGTGCAGTGCAGAGCTCACTGAAGCGATCAACTCCATGTCTGACTGGTATCGCGACGCTTCTCGATGCTACGTGTATCTTTCTGACGTGTCAGCCGGCACCCCAATTAGTGGATCATCAAACCGAAAACAATGGTACCCTGTTTTCCAGCAAAGCAGATAGATGGCCAGACGGTGGACGCTCCAAGAACTATTGGCTCCCGCATCGGTTGGGTTTTTCTCGATCGAAGGCCATGGACTCGGTAACAAATACTCGCTGTTGCAGGAACTTCACCGCATAGAGTTCGCAACAAGCAAGTCAAGTTGTTCACTTTCAGAGACCCACTTACCTATATACGTATAAATTAAACCTTTATAGGAAATAACTAAGCTCTAATAGGTAATCAAGCAAGTCAAGTTGGACCTTTTGAGCCCCACTTAATTGCTTGTTGCGAATTCTGTCACCACATAACTGGAACAAGCATCGAAGCTCTTCAAGGGGGTCCGTTGGACGGATTCAGCGTTGAAGAGCGCCTGTCGTGGGTGGGACAATGCACCTGTATTCAATGGGCCTATATCAGGGCATTATGTGGTACCAGGGACTCATGTCACAGGCGGTACAGTCAACTTTAACTTTAGCGAAGAACGCAATGTTCGCCGTTAAAAGAAAAACCCAAGTCTAAGGTCTAGAAATGATACCATCACACACTATATAGAACCTGGTATTCATGTTTTGTAGAAGGAAGAATGCTTGAGGGTCATTAAGCCTGATGCGTCGCTCGCTGAGCAAAGACACGGTAGAGAAGCTATTTGAGCCAGATAGGCTTCCAATCTGAGTTCACACTGCCTCTTACAATTGGTCTAAGTCGTCGGCTGATGGTAGTGTTTGGAGCGCCGCCTTATTGATAGAAGCTTGCTGCAGTTAGCAGCAGTAGCACTAATACTAGAATTTATTCAGTTTTCCATCACATTGGCTAGACTGCAGTTCAGCCAAAAAAAATATGTTTAGCAGAGAAAGCAGTATTGACGCTTACTTCGAGTGGAGTTGAAAATGTCACATCTCAGGTACGACCGCTACAACAAGATCTAAATTTCTGAAGTTCGCTCGAATCACCTAGGTAAGCAGTTATTTATACAGTAAACTTCTCTTTGTGAAACATAACCCTTTTGAGATACTCGGCTCGAAGGCAGTGTGCAAATATGGCACCAGTTTCGGTAAGAAAAAACAAAGTCTAGGTTTTAGAAGATAATAGTACCAGCACACACGATGTGCAATTCACTATTGATGAAAATTTGTTTGGATTGTATTGATAAACTCACGGTAACATCATGCATGACCCTGGCTATCACACCCTGTTCCCATCTCAGCCTTTGTGGGTAGCTCCATGACTACCCATTACAAATGTCCCGTTTTGTGGCACAATGAAGACAATTTTTTTCTACCTTATTTCACGCGCAATGCATTGTGGAAATATTCTTTTCACCTCTTTCCAATTCCTTCAGCACTCTAATGGGACAGGAACAATGCCCAGTTTCTTTCACTTCGTATTGTTTGTTCAATAGCAACAATAGAAATCAGCACAATAGAATTCAAAATTGAGCAAAAACGATTGTTTTCTAGCTTTCTCTACTAATTATGTCTCCAAAAAGACGCCATGCTCCCTCTATCGTCTCGTCATACAGGTGTCGACATTTCCACAATCCTTTGCGACAATATCTCTGCTCAGCACTTTTGGCATCAGTATACGAAATCGATAAAAAAAAGTCAAGACATGGGGAGAAAAGGTCCAGAACAACGCAAAAACCGCCTCATAGCCAATGGTATCAGCAAGAATTGGAACATCAAGCGGCGAAGTAGACAGCCTAGGGGTCTCGAAAACACTGGCAGCGACTGCTATCGCAATGCGACACTGCAGCCATTCTTCCACTTTCCCCGCTTCGTCAATTGGATCAAGCAACACAAGTCTAGCGGTGGAAAATGGCCTTGTAATCCCACTGATCAAAATCGAAGCCTTGACTGCCTCGATGCCATGACGCAGGGCATTCTTCGAGATGAAAGCTACAAGAACATGACTTTGGTACAGAGAGCTGCTTATGATAGAAATCCCAACGGCGGTACAATTCGACCTTTGGATATGAAAAAACATGGTCCAAAAAATTACAGCGGATGCCTTCCTTGTCTGCTGAAGGCGGTTATTAAAGACTATTGGAGTAATGAGATGGTCGACGACACTGCGCCATACCATCCTCAACCTTTTCCGTATAGCCACGATTCAGTGTTTAAGTTGTATCAACTTTTCCAACGCCGTTTTTGCGAAAACCCAGATGGGTTTTCTGATATGCTTAATGAGCTACGAAACAGTAATCTGTCTCTGAGCCAAGCGGAAATCGACCGACGTACCCGCGCAGCAAGGCGCAGAAACATGACTGAACAGCAAGATTCCGATGAACTGGCCCTACGTATCTGGGAGGGCCTTGAATCGAGCTTCAACCTCGAGTACGTATTCCCCATCCCCCACTCTCAACCCAAAATTAACCAAAAACCAAAAAAAGAACAGCAGATGGCCGCCACCGATCCAACCAATTCACCTCCCTCTTCAAACTAACCTACACAATCAACCACACCTGCACCGCCTGCAAAACAACCACCACCCTCAACCCCGAACACGGCATCGGCCTAACCCTCGACCCCCTACAACAAGGCCGAGATAGCATCTCCGCCGCCATATCCCGCACCCTCATCCACGACTTCTACCCCGGAATCCCCTGCAACACCTGCTGCGCCCCCCTAACCTACGCCACGCGCATAACCCTCGACGCAACCCCCGAGTACCTCCGTATAAATCTCAAACTAACCCGCATCGACCCCCTCAGCGGCACCAAAAGGAAAATCATGAATCCAATCGGTATAGACGAGACGCTCGATCTCACCCCTTACATGACCCATCAAGACACAGATGCCGATCCCGTGATTTACAAATTGCATTCTGTAACGTATCACTCTGGCCCGCAGATTCAAGAGGGACACTACATAGCTGGCGTTAGTGGAGTGCGGATGCCAGGGCAAAAGCCGCCGCCGCCGCTGTTTCTGGTTGAGGATAGGTTGGTGCGGGGGTGGAGTGCGAGGGGTGGGGAGACGAGGAATGTTATGGCGAAGAATCCTATCAAGACAGGTTCTGGGAGGTTCGATGCGGTGGCGGTTTGGTATGAGATTGTGCCGGTTGCGAGGGAGAGGAAGCGGAGGGGGGTTTCGGCGGCGGATAAATTGTGTTTGAAGGAGGGGAGACGGATTGTGGGTGAGTTGAGTACGGAGAAGAGGGGAGGAAGTAATGTTAGTGAGAGGGTGGAGAGGGTTTAGATTTGGGGAGAGTGAGTGGGAGGGGGGGGGAGCACTTTTTGATAGAGATACAATAGGGTGATGAATATTGCGTGGGAATCTTGAAAGTAGTATAGCGTTCAGATTGCTTTTGGCATGTTGCAATGAAAAGAAGAGAGTGTATTCTGGATACCAAACACAATACAGAAATCTCTTTTGTATCTCAACGAATTGATCAAATGTCTTTTAAAAGATTTACCTCATAAATGCAGCTATTTTGTCAAGATGCCTGATCGGTGATTGAAATTCTGAGACAACCACAGTGTAGGAAAGAACGCGTAGTTCATACCAGAAAACAAAACAGTAGCTGGGTCGAGTATTTGGATATTGGAAGTTGTTATGATGTAAATAGAAGCTGAGATAGTACCAGATCCTTATATAGAGGATAAACAGGAATGCACGCTGAAAAGAGAAATCACGAGCGGAGTAACTTCAGCACTTCCACCCACCCATCCAACCCACGAAATTTCTTCATCCACCCCAGATTCCTCCTCCATCCCTCCCATTCCCATCCCCTCTCACACTCAAATTCCAAAAAATGGGTATAAATTAATCATAAAATTTCCCCTTCCCACTCTGTTTCCTCTCCTCCTCCCCCCTTCCCCCTCCCCATCGTCACCCCCATCTACACCCTTCCCTCGCCCTTGACAAAAATCCCCCACCTCCTCCTGAACACCTCCAAACTCGTCCTAACATCCCTTCCCTTCTCCCTCTCCTCACGCTGAATCCGGGTTGCTGCAGCCGCGAGACCGATTGAGATGGCGAAGAGGGGGTCGAGACGTCTGGGTAGTGAGTAAGTGAGTACGCCGAAAAAAACAAAAGAGAGAGAGAGAGAGAGAAGCGGGATTAATTTTTCTCCGCGTATTTAGAGTGAGACGGAGGGAAGGGAGGCGTACTTTGATATTATATACTGTGCCGGCATAGCTCTCTCTCTGTGCTTTTGCACTTTTCAAATTTCAATCAAGTTCGTATACACAGGCGACGAAACAACAACGACAACGAAATAGCAACTCGATCTGTGCAAGCTTTCAGGGTAAGAGTTTTAGACTTTGAACAGCCCCCGTTAGGTTGATGTAGTAAGTTATTTTAAACTTCTCTTCTTTTGCCAGGTCGGGGTAAGTAAGGAATCTTTCCAAGATCCCCACCCACCGCCGCCGCCGCCGGCCGGCCCTGCATTTGGCCCATTGGGGTCCGTGCGCACGGCCGGGGCTTCTGGAGCCCTTTTCTTTTCCCCACGATTCCCCGGTTCGGGCGATACGTTATGCAAGGCACTAGAAGGGCTAATGTACATGGAAACTTCCCTTTCCTTATATGGCGGCTGTTCCGTGTTGCATTTGCATGCTTTTCGCCTGGGTACGTACAGACTGTGGCTATGTTGGTGGGGGTTGTGGTGGCACGCGGTTGCCTATCAGGTGAGCGATGTCGTCATGGGGTTTCAGACAACGGCCAGATGAGCCGCAAGTCAGGCTGCCTTGTCAGGTACGCATAGTCAGGCACGTTCAGGGGAATATACAAGACAACGTCGCAGAGTACAAACAGGTGCATCAAGTCGTGACAGATCAGGTCTGGTGCATTTGGACTAAAGCTGAATCATCGAATTATACAGGCATCTCATGAAAAGAAGCCAAATCTGCCCAAACACCTCTCTCCGAAACGGCGAATCTTGCTTGTAAAGATATGACTTGTCGTCGTGCCTTTCCGTCTCGGCTTTGCTGTATCGGTCCTCGCAGGCCCTGATGAAGCTTGACTAGCCCAGGGTGCTGCGAGGATTGCCGTTGCACCAGCCGTCTGCCATCAAATCAATCAATCATCCTAACGGTATACTGTTGCGTGAATATCAAGAAACCCATGATCCGAAAACGCCCGAGTTCGCCGCAGCCTCGACAGCCGATAGATAAGGGGAATGTGAGGATGGAGCGAGCTCCTTACAGAGCCTCGCCAAACGTGTTCTCGCCAGAGTACCTGTCATCCTGTTAGCAGTGCATTCTGACCGGAGATGATGGGAGGCAACATACGTAATGTACAGGAAGCCGTCCTCATCCTTGTGCTCCTCATATATCGAGCTCATCAGAGCGGCAGTGGGTGGCAGGACCTCATCGACGAAGATGAAAATGGCCTTTTCAGGAGAAAGCTTGATGCGCTTGCGGATCACGTAGACGAACTGGCCTACGGTCAAGTCGGCGGGTACCAGGTACTTCTTCTTATCAATGGTTGCAATGTCAGACTTCTCGACCTTCTCGCAGATAACCTACGGGCTGTTAGCTGACTTGTCATGGCTGAGAACCAGGCCATGTCTACGTACGGGAATGCGGTCGTTGTACTTCTGGCGAATGCGCTCGGCCTCGGCCTTGCGCTTCTCAAACGGGTGCTCGTCCTTGAACTTGGAACGCATGGTGGGGTCTGTGAGTGATGTATGGATGTGTGTGTGTATGTATGTGTTTGTGTGTGGGGATGGAAGGCTATATGTGTAGTTTCGCAAAGGGCGTAGAGGCGTGGGTGTGGTGAGGTTGAGCGTGGCGGAGGAGGAAGTAGGACGGAGGGCGTAGGTGCGGTGTGGGAACCTTAAGCACAGGCAGCAGAGCGGGGCTAATACCTGCGCATCACTCCCGCCTTACCTAACCAACGCCAGCAGCCGCCGAGGTCACTGGTCACTGGCCACTACGCACCCGACCAGCATCTCACCTACCAGTCAAGTGAGACTCCATCCATACACACATCCACACAGACATACGTATATATCTGCACACTCACTACACAAAACCACCGCCCCTGAGCCATGACAACATCACCCTTTTGCTGCTGCTGAGGGCCGGGGCGTGACTCGCCTGGATGGCAGTGCTGACCGCCTCGCCCCAGCCCAGTCACTTGCTCGGCTCCCATGACCTGGCTACCTGGGTACTTTGACTCATCCCGTCTCTCTCTCTTTCTCTCTCTATCTCGCAAGGCGGCCATCACCATGTACAGTACGGTAATGAGGTGCCTCCTCGCCACATCAGAGTTGATTGCTATGTGAAGCAGCCGGCAGCCAGGTGGACGCGTTAGCCGTCGCGTTGGCTGCCATGCCGGCCTGGCACGCCCACCTGTTGCCACTCACAGCGACGTGTCCGCCCCAGCACTGGACACCAGGAAGCACTAAGAAGTGCTTCTTTCCCAGGTGTCCCAGGACGTCATGCAAGCCAACGTCCATCTGCTCCTCCAATCGACAGGCTGGTTGCCAGCAACGTAGCAGACGCAGACGTATCTATGATGCAGGGCGCCACCCGCCGTTCAATCTCCCAGACCCCCGAGACATGAGCAGTACGCAGGGACTGAGCGCAAATGTCCGAGCATCGCCGACCAGGTCGTGCTCGCACCTATGCCTGCTAGAGACAGACGTGTTTGTCGTGTTTGCATCATGCAGGTACCGATACCGCTAGTACCAAGGAAACTCCACCGAAGATGCGCCCACCATGGTGTGATTCCCGAGATGTCAGCACCGAGGGTGACTGTGCTCACGGTTTTTTTAATATAGCCTTTTTCATCCTCTCCCGTGCTGCTTCATGGTCCAACTGTAACCTGCTACCATCCGCCCCCCGCTATGCGTCCGTTCCAATCGTTGTCCCGCATTTCTCGCGCGCTCGAGCTTCCCCACAACTACACATCACAGCGCACTCTACGCACAAGTCAGATATGTAGTAGGCAGCTACATTCTTCTCAGAGTCGCCGTGTAGACCTCCCTCGAAGCAGCAAATCAGAGAAGCCAGATCCTTTGGAGGAATGGCGCAATCCCGAACCCAGCAAATGGCCTAACAGGATAAGACTGCTCTTTGTGCCATTCATTGGAGCTCTGGTCTACTCCATGGTAAGCCCACAATTCAATACACGTTCATCTGAAAAGATTCTAAATAACCCACTCCACAGTGGACAGACGACACAATCAAGACTGAAGCACCCACCATCGCCGAGAAAGACGCCCTCCTCAAGCGCGAAAATGGCGTCTCTGAACAATCTCCCATGCGTCTTCGAATGGAGCAATTCATAAAGCAGCAGCAAAAACAAATCATCGCCGAGCTCGAAAAGGTCGACGGTACAAAATTCAAAATCGACACATGGCAGCGCCCTGAAGGCGGTGGCGGCATAACCTGCGTCCTCCAAGACGGCAACGTCTTCGAAAAAGGCGGCGTAAACACCTCCGTCGTCTACGGCCGCCTCCCCCGCGCAGCCATACAAAAAATGCGCGTAAACCACAAAGCCCTCGACCCAGACGTTGACTCCCTCGCCTTCTTCGCCGCAGGCCTCTCCATGGTGCTGCACCCCCACAACCCCAACGCCCCGACCGTGCACCTCAACTACCGCTACTTCGAAACCGCAGATGACCACGGCAACACAACCGCGTGGTGGTACGGCGGCGGCTGCGACCTCACGCCCTCATACCTCTACGACGAAGACGCCATCCTCTTCCACAACACCATCAAACACGCCTGCGACAAGCACGACAAAGCATACTACCCGCGCTTCAAAAAATGGTGCGACGAATACTTCAACAACAAGCACCGCGGCGAAACCCGTGGCGTCGGCGGCATCTTCTTCGATGACCTTGACGAAACCGAGAAAGACCAGGAGCAACTCTTCTCATTTGTCCAGGATTGCCTCACGGCGTTTTTGCCATCGTACATCCCCATTATCAATCGCAGGAAGGATATGCCGTTCACTCCGGAAATGAAGCAATGGCAGCAGATTCGACGCGGACGCTATGTAGAGTTTAATCTTGTGCATGATAGGGGTACCGCGTTTGGACTTAATACCCCCGGATCAAGGGTGGAGAGTATATTGATGAGCTTGCCGCTTACGGCGCGCTGGCAGTATATGCATGCGCCTGACAAGGGGAGTAGGGAGGAGCGGTTGCTCGAGGTGTTGAGGAAGCCCAAGGAGTGGGTGTAAGATTGGTGATGGGGTTGCTTGTATGTTTTAAAAAAAAGCTCGTGTGTGGGAGGAAGGATTGCAAACACATGGGTCGAGATGATATGTCAAAAGTAACAAATATGACTTTTTAGAGACCTATTTGTTGTCCATGTTCCCATACTGTTACACACTTAATCCCAGTATATAGTTTTATTTTATTTTTGAGGAAAAAAAAGATAGAGAAACAACAATACGCGAGGCACAAGTACAAATAACACTGATTGCACACATGACTGTGGAGAAATAACCCCCCCCCCATCATCATCATTGTCATCATCATCATCATCATCAACAACAACAACAACAACAACACTAATCACCCCCTAGCATCATGTCTCCACCCATGCAACCCACTCAATCTACTCCCCATACCCCCCAACCCACCACTCCCTTCTCCACCACCACCTCCACTACTAGTACCCCCAAATCCACCCGTACTCGACGCAAACCCGCTCCGACCCCCACCCCCACTTCCACCACTCCCACTATTGAGCAACTTGTCAAACTGCTCCACACTCACTACCGCCCGCTGCTTAACGTCAAGATCCATATCCCGACTCAACTGCTTAGCCCCCTCCTCGAACCCCAACTGACGTAGACTCAGCGCGCGTTCCCGCGTCGCCGCTTCATCCGTGTGATCCTCGACCCAAACAAGGTTATGCAGCATCCACGCGCAAGCGACGCGGATGTCGCGGCGGGGATGCGTAAACAGCGGGAGAACGTGTTGCATTAGCGTAGTCTGTGAGATGAGCAAGGAGCGGTGCTGGGGGCGGCCGTTGGCGAGGTGGATGAGGATGAAGATTGTGGCGAGCATAAGCTCAGAGGCTGGGTAGCTGGTCCAGTTGGGTTGACCCATGGGTGTTGTGGACGACAAAAAGGGTGGGCGGTGGGTACCGCTGGGCCAGTAGCTTGGGGTGCTGAGGCTGGCTTGGGTTTGGGATGATGAGGTCGAGGTGGAAGAGTTCTTCGGGCGGATCTTGGAGTCGAGAATCTCGAAGAAGCGGCTGTGACCAAAGGTATTGAGTAGGTGGTCGATCATCTCGCCAGAGGCCTTATCCTCCGACACAAAGTTGCGGATAAAGTCAAGTGCTTGTTCTTGTATGCGGATATCGTCGCGCTCGCCGTTCAGTCGGTGGTCTTGCTCATCGTTCTTGATCTGTTGTAGTCGATCTCGAATGTTTGTTGCGCTCGTGTACCGAGGGCCATGACGTTGATGTCGGCGCATTGATGGTATGCTTTCCGTCATCGCATCATCGTCGTCTTCAGAACCTGATTCATCGTCTACATCCATGTGCGGCTCTTCGACAGCATTAAGGATATCGACCTGCTCTCCTGCTGCATTTGGTGTACCCATGGCAGGCTTAGATGGCTCCCCATTGAGCACTTGGACCAGCCAGCCTACTCCGAGTTCCTCTAGACACTGTATCTTCATAGCATGAGGCAACCCAAGACACAGATGTTTAAGGGCCCAGAGACTACCAAAGCGAAGGTCAAAGTTGGCAGACCGGCACTGTTCGCAGAGTGTGCCTAGGACTCCGGATTCAAGAATCCCCTACTCATCGTTAGCTTAGACATGAATGGTATCGGGTTTCGCTCACAGTCCGCATAGGTGATACATCCAACACCAGGTTGGTAATGACCTCGGTAGCTGCAATCTGCACCTTTACATTCGGATGTGTCAAGAGCTCAAAGATTGGCTGTGCGACACCGTGGTCAATGAGACTCGTTCGAAGGACGCTGACCGATCTTGACAATGACCGTGTGAGCTTACATGCAGCAATCAAAACAGCGTCAGGGTTGCCATCTTTTGGCGAGGAAGATGCTCCTGGTTCGCTGTTTTCGATGTACGGGACTAGAGCTTCAATGATATGCGTTGCCGCACCCATCTCAATCACCATCTTTCTCAACGAGTCTTGGTCACCTGCCATCGCCGCCAATGCCAGCAAAACGCTTTCTCGATATTTGAACGCATGCAGGACATCGGGGTTAAGCCCAGCTCGACCCAAAGTCGATGAAGCATGATCAATATTTGGATCCATGACTTCGTGAGATATTGGTTTCGGCTGCCAAAGGGGCTTTGACGACGTCACCGGTATATCGAACGACTTTTTCAAAACCTGTATCAGAGTCGGCAGAATCCGAGAATGAACCGCGGCCGTCTGAAGTGCCTTGTTTCCAGTAACGAGCTCCGCAAGAACGATTGGTGAGCGTTCTAGCACAAAGCGCAGCTCATCTCTGGCTGCCTGGCTCATAGCACTAGTCTTTTTGGCATGCTCTGATGTAGGGCTCGAGTCCTCAATCATCTTCTCGACAAGTGGAATTATCAGATATGAAAAATGCTTCTCGCGTGTCGTCTTTGACGGGTCGTTCAGTGGCCATCGCTCGCCAAACTTTTTGAGCAACGCTAATAACCAGCAAGCAGACAGGCGCTCTCTGGCTTCACCCCGCCGTGCCACATACATGAGCCATATGAACAGCGGAGACTCAGACTCGTCCGAGATAGTACTCCGGCTCGAAGTGTGTTGCAGCGACTCCATGCTTGGTAGCCGAGAATAGTTGTCCGCCGGACCAGAAGAGTAGGCACCAAGAGCCGGCCATTGCTTAATGTACGGATCTGATTTGCTTGCCATGGTCTGTACTCGCGGTATCAACCTGTCCCATGATGCCGGCTGCGATGTGTTGTTGCCATCGAAAGTCACTGTAGAGCGTTCCTTTGGCCAGCCAAAGAGCTGTTGTATTGGCTGCGAATAGAGGAATTGTGCAGTGTAGAAATGCGAGTCCTTGATAATGGCTGAGATTGCTTCTAGGATGTCTGACAGGTAGGCACGAGGAAGCTGCTCGCGACTTGACCGCTTCCTGTCCGATGCAGGGATACGATCGTCCATAGCTGCAACACTAGCAAGCAGTTCAGCGAGCAGATCTAGTATATCCGCGTCTACTAAGATTTTCTTCTGGCTGTCTTCTCGACACGTCTTTGTAATCAGCCGTATAGCCGATTCTATCTGCTGGTTGACCTTCATGGTACCCGCCGTTTGCGCCAAAATCTCAGATAGACTCTCAACGGCTTGTTTTGTGTATACAATCTCATTCACGGTCGATGCGAGAGATGGCCTCGATGAGCCTGACATGTCGAGCCATGGCTTTTCTTGCGCAGCAGCATCGACAATCTGATTGAGCGTCTTTAAGGTCGCGGTGACGAGTTTGGAAGGCGTTTCGCTTGGTCGCAGTGCTTCGAGTAACGGAGGTAGTACATCGCCGGCCAGTAGTGGCGCGACAAACGCTGGTCCACCTATACGTCGTATATATCAGCCAAAGTGCTCTTTCATCTCATGTTTTGGATTGTGCGCTCACCATTCGCCAGACTGCCGACGACGAGCGTGGCTTGGAACCTCAACTCATCTTCGGTTGTCCACTCTTCCAGCCTAGCTGTATCACTGAACAACCCAGAGCTGTTCCCGTTTCTAACGTTCCTTCGCCTCTTCCCGCCCTTCCTAGCCTCGGCTCGCAGCAAACTGGCAAGTGGTTTCACAATACCATGCGTAACAGCCAGTTCTTTTCTCTGCTCATGCCCCACAAGTTCATTCTTCAGGCTTTGCAGCGCTGCGACCTGTGCCTCGGGCATGGTAGGGTTGGAGAGCTCGCTGAGTGCGGAAGGGATCGTTGAACGGCCCATGGTGTCGACGGCAAGCGAACGGGTAATTTGTAAAGGGAAGATGCAGATTAGCAGTTGTTGTGCAGTCCCGCACGAAGAAGCCTAGTCGTGGTCGTACAAGTGTACGTCAAGAATAAGAGAGGCAATGATGAACGCTTCACTGAGAAAACACAACCTTAGTCAAAGTGTTGCGGAGGGAATACGCAACGGACAAGTTGTTATCATTGCCTGCACAGCATTTTATGCAGCAAGGCTCTGATCGCTTTCTAAATGGCGCGAGAAGCTTGCCAAGTCGCATGGGCGTCTTTGCGCGGCGTAGCAGTACGTGGGCGTGAGCGAAGTTTGATTGACATGAGATAGCCGCGTTCCAGTCCCGCAAACGTCAGCGCAAGGGCGATAACACGCCTTATCAGCACGTGACTGTTCTATCCCACGGGCATACCTTTCTTGATTATCATTGCACATGCATTTTGGCTTGGACAGATCCGTACCGGCCAATTTGTGTGTATAGACTACTTTTTCTTGCGGGATAAATCAATCACTAACATCAATCTGAGTGTCTGCAGAGCAAATGCGTACATTCACTGGACATGACTATACAATCATAACCATTTACTCCATAATCCCATGAGTTATCATTACAGTCGTTAATTCCATGTCGCACCGTTCATGCTCATAATACCTACCTAAGTAGTGCATGGGTCTTGCCCAGGCTCTAGACAAAGGAAACATGCATGTTGGTTGCAGTTGTTGCACCAAAGCAAACCCTCGAATGAGTCCTCAAACGTATGCCAAAACACCAGTCCGTAGAGATCCTAATGCCCCTCCAGAATCCTTCCTTCCGTTTGCCCAGCCAAACCCTGTTGTTAAAAATCGTCAAGTACGCCGAGATCAGTATCGTTTTCCTTAACAACACCGCCTTCCGTAAGAATGACGACTGATACACAGGCCGCATATGCTTCTCTGATAGCACAAGCCATGCACGTCTCTTTGATATTCGCCACAATAGCACTGTGTCCATGGTGGGCGCACCAAGCTCTCGCAAATACCTCGTTGTCACTGACTCCAAGTGCCTCAATGGCCAGCACATTCGTAACCTGTTCATGAGCACTCTTCTTCTGCTCATTCATGAGTGCCAGTGCCTTCTTGCCAGGTGATGACTTGGACGAGGTAGGTCGAGGCGTGCGACCCGATTGCAGACCCCAATCTTGGATGTCTACGAGGCCTTCATCGATTTTGACTGCTTTGTACGAAAAGTCATAGAACAACACTAGCTAAAGTCAGTATGAGCCAATTAATTTGAACATGCAATTGCTTCGCACCATGAGGCCCTTGGTGGCAAGGGAAGGCATTGATAAAACTGACGTCGTACCGTAGCTTCATCGGCCAGCTCTCGCCACCACAGGCGAATAAGATCGCAGCATCAAAAACCATTGGTGGGCCAGAAGCACCTCGGCCCCCTTCTGGTCGCTCTTTGATGGGCACAAAACGAAGCTTCTCCATTCGTATCAGGTCTGTGACATCTTCCGTATCCGGCATGGGTATGTCGTAGTCATCGATTGGATAACTGTCCTCTATTGTTCCCAAAGGGTTCGTACGATCATCCATACTTTCAACATCAACCGGTATGAGCACTGGGTCTGGAGACTCAAGCTGCCTAATCTTGACACACTCCGTCCGTTTGAGTTCAGGGGTGTAGATGCATGGCCCAATCCAGCCTGCGATTTGCTTCACCCCACGCGCAGCTCCTAGGACTTTACCAACAATACATTGGGCTGACCAGTAAGTGTTGGCACGGTACTGAAATCCAGATGCTGGGTGCATGTGCGTAAGATACTTGAGAGCGTCACCAGTATCCTGGTCACAGTCGATCAAACTGTTCATGATGAGCCATGGCAGCGTGCGACCCGGCAAAATAATGCCGGAAAACCACGACATGGCATCTGCAGACCTGTCTTCGACGGCCTTTTCATTCGGGTCCCGCTCGTCTAGAATGTACTCGATCTCGTCCATGTTGGGCCACTTGAGGGTCGCAGCAAAGATCCGCAGAGCTTCTATCTGTCTACTTTTACTCTTAAGATCAAAGCTGAACGTACTTTGCGTGGACGATGTCCGCGTTTTGGTAATTTCCATGTTCTCAAGCCATCGCTGTGCCACAGCTAGGTCCCATGTAATTATAGGAGGAAGCTGCGAAATCAGCTTGCGCTTGGACTTTTCGGAATGCCCCTTGGAATGGATGCGGAGGTACAGCTCTACAGAGAGCAACAGTTGATGGAAGAAGTCTTGCTTCTTACGCTGATCGGGCGCGTCAAAGAACTTTGCTACAACCTGGTTTCTAGGTTGTGAAAAGTCTATCCACTGCGGGTTGCTCAACACGGTAATGAGGTCTGTAATCTGCTGATCAATCCGAATATGGCGGCGCTCCTCATCGTATCGTTCCGGATCTTCGATGAGCGTGGTATACAGATAATGGTACAAATCCTCAGGGTCCTATTGAAAGCAAAGTTAGGGAGACGAACCAAACAGAAAAAAGCACCCGGCGCACGACTGTTGACTGACATCTTCATTAAGTCCACTTTCCAGCTTCTGTAGTCTGTCGAGGATTTGCAGGAGCTTAATTTTTCGCGGTTGGGCGTCACCAGCAAACTTGATGGGGGCATGACTTGTTCCAGACTTGCTCACCCAATAGTTGAGCGTTGTAGTGCCCGCACTCTTTCCAAATGCATATGCCATGCACGGGTACTCATGAGACGACCACGGGAATTGATCATCGCGCGTACCCGTCATGTTGAGCGAAATATCCCGGTATGCCTGCTGCTGAAAGTGTGCACGATCGGTTCGGCTCTGGTGCTCAGCTTCCAGAACCGCGTAAAAGCGATTGTATCCATCTGGTGCATTTGCTATGGCATCTCGATATCCCTTGAAAGTAGATGCCCCTGCACAGATGAGGTCATCTGCTTCGGCTGGGTCCAATGCATCCTCAGATCTGTATCCTTTTGGCGGCCACCGTCTCGACTTGCGAAAGTCTTCAAAGGGCGTCGGGTGGGAATACGACCCGGCGCGACGAGAGGGCGAGAACTTCTGGTAGGGCACCATGTGAACCTCGCCCCCACTAGATGAGGGCCGAGTGGGATTTGGCTGTGAGCCATGTCTGGCGATGCGCGTGCGGGTGACGACGGGCGATGTTCGTGTTCTTGAGCTCTTGGTGAGCTGCAGTTGGTTGAAGTCGTCGTTGAGCTGTGGAAACGGCTCAGTAGGGAAGGCATAGGGCAGGGCACAGGGTGCTGAGGGCGGTTCGGGACGGCGCGCCCCCCATTGACTATCATACTGGCGTTTGCTAACCTCTCGGCGAGCGTATTCAGATGCCATCTCTTATGCATAGCACTCGGTGTGAGCAGACTACATCCAACTCTGTTTGCAAGTAAGTGCGTGGTCAAGGACTGGGTGGATCTAGGAGCATGTCGCGACGCTGTTGGCAGGCCGCCAGGGCATGCGGGGTGGTGTCTCTGGCGATACTGGGGAGGTGAGACTTGACTTGGTAGCAAGCGAGGAACATGGCGAGGGTGGAGATGTGGCGCGCCCGCTGGAACAATCACCAACTGACCTTCGTAGTACTAGAGTCGCAATGCTACCGCTGCCGTGTCTCGATCAGGAACAGAACGCGTTTACCGCGAGGCGTAATGGAGACGTCTCGGTCGCGAGGCTCTGGAGGTATACGTCGGCACACGACCTCTTAGGCCCGGTTTCGTGACAGGACACGCGTGGAGGATGTAGTGGGGGTGGGAGGGGGGGGGGGCGGGTTGGTGGAGGTTACGTGGAGATTACTACTACTGCTGCTGCTGCTGTGTTGGGAGAAAGAAAGAGGGATGATGTGGGGGATGTTCGGACTGCTAGTTTTTTTGGGGAAGAAATTGTTGGTGGTGTTGGATCACGAGGAAACATAGGTAGGAGAGATATGGGAGATGATTTTGATTATTGGGTAGGAAATCTCATCGAGGCTTGGTGCATAGGCGACGGTTAGGTCGTTGTAATATGGATCCGGAGTTTTTCAATATGAAGTCAAAAAACATGTACGTAACGTACTTCACGGGTTCGTTGCCCACTTTTGCCAAGCCCCCACCACAACACGTACTACCCCCTGATGTCGTAATGACAACAGCACTTACAGCCTTCTACTGAACGTCAAATACAGTTTGCTCTTCAAGCTCTCAAACAAGACGCGAATCTATCAGAGTGACGCGCTGGACGAGCTTCACAGGCAGATCGCTGGCCTAAAACAATGAATCTAACTAAGCTTGAGGAGAACGTAGTTGTTAACCATATAATTGAGCTTATTGAGCGTGTATTTCACCCTAGGCTCGCATATGTGGCTAATATGGCCAATTCTTTGCGCGCTGAGCGCAATCTGGGCCAGGTTGGACAAAACTGACCCAGTACATTCGTCAAGCGCCGCCCTGAGCGCAAAATATGTTTTAATCGTAAAAACAACTACAGGGGAGCCCTCTGTGAAGATCTCAAGGCTATTCAAAACTGGTTTGGCTTAGTAGCCAACATGAAAATCAAGTATGGTATCCAGGATGAAGACACGTACACCTTTGATGAGATAGGCTTCATGATGGACCAGATAACAACTGGAGCAGTTGTTACTGCTTCAGAAAGATGAGGGAGGCCAAAGACAATTCAGCCAGGCAATAAGGAGTGAGCAACGGTCATCCAGGGCATCAATGCGATAGGGTGGGCCATTCAACCCTTCATTATTCTCAAGGCACACCACCACCTCTCAAGCTGGTATAAAGATGATGAGTTACCCCAGAACTGGGTTATTGGGGTCTCTGAGAATGGCTGGATGACTAATAAGTTTAGTCTAGAGTAGTTGCAGCACTTTAACGAGCTTACGAAAAGAAGGTGGTAGGCAGCCACCGCCTACTCACTATTGACGGCCATGAGAGCCATAACTCGCTAGATTTCCAATATTACTGCAAGGATAACAATATTGTTACTCTTTTTATGCCTCCGCAGTCTTCTCACCTCTTACAGCCACTTGATGTGGGCTGCTTTTCGCCGTTAAAGCGCGCGTACGGCGATGCTATCTCGGTCTTGGCACGTAATCGCATCCACCATATCAGCAAAGAAACCTTTCTACCAGCGTTCAAAAAGGCCTATTATAAGGTTATTACACCAGAAAACATCTGCGGAGGGTTTCGAGGTGTTGGGCTTACCCCACACGATTATCACGTTGTTTTATCACAGCTTAACGTCATGCTACATACACCAACTCTACAAGCGCAAGACTGTTAAAGCTTTTACATCTTACTAAGTATATCGACTTCAATCTGGATGATTTCTTGCGAAATCACACCATTCTTATGCAAAAGACACTGTTTCTACGAGAGTTGCGAAGCACTCTCTACGCACTGGCATAAATCATCGCTATTGTCGTTCGTTGCTTCGATAACATCGTATTATACAAGGTTCTCAGGAAATCCTTAGCAGATGGGTAGGAAATATCAGTATACTCATGTGTCCATTGTTCATTGAAGATTCTAATACGTGGACAGGGACAGAGCGTTCCTTCTATTGCGACCCGATACCAGCCATGATGCAGGCTAAGCACAGTTCTTCAATATGACTGGCGGGAGACTTCCCCACCAACCGTCATCCTGACGTTCCCTTTTTTTTTAAAAAAAAAGCAAGCTTACACTTCACTACAGAGATGGATATGGCGACAGCGTATCAGGAATATGAGTAAAGCTTTCCGTCAAATACTACCTGGAACAGGAAAAATCGACAGAGAATCGCCAGTAGGATCGACAGACAACAACCAGAAGAAGAAGAAGCCACGATCCCAGGCATGCGAGGCATGTCGGCTCCACAAAACAAAGGTTCCACATCACTTTGAGAAACATTCATCCAAGTGTTAACCATCCTGCAGTGCACCAGTAAGCAGCCAACATGTAAGGTGTGCCTTGAACGCAAGATGATTTGCCGATACGTCGAAACAGAAGCACCTCAAACCAAGCGAAAGTACAAAGATTTAGGAAAGAAAACGTCTGCATATGAAAAGCTGCTCAGGCTCATGCAAACACTACTTGAGCAGGATACATTCGATATTTTCAAACGATTAAGGGCTGGAGGAAACGTTGGCGCTATCTTGAATCACGTTAAAGACTGTGATTTATTGTTGCAAATGTAGCTTGTACCAGAGACTAAACTCCGATATGAGATCCTTTACAGCAGCGATATGCCGGAATTACTACTAACATCTGGGAGCCCTTACCTCGGCTCGTTGATCTACGAAGCGGCTTCATAGCGTGCCTTGCACTCAAACGCGCAGGAGCCTACAGCTACAGAGCCTCAGCAGCCTGTCGTTCCAGCGAAAACTACACAGATGTATCAGGACATGTATGTCAAACCATACCATGCAGCAATATTTGTAGAGCCCCGCCTCGAGAACACGAGAATTTTAAAGTGAGCTACGATTTGTGGAGATGAAGGACTTATGCGAAAACTACTAGATGCATACTTTACAAATGGATACCACCTCTGATCAATGTTTCACAAGGACTACTTCTTGGAGGATTTACCAAGTGCTAAATCACTCAAGTCGAGGACATCCGGCAGTTTCGCATTACTGGTGAATGCCACACTAGCATATGCATGCGTAAGTATTACTTTGCGACTTTGGTACACGAGACCAATGCTCTGACTTTGCCCTAATAATGCTGCTACGAGAAGATTCCGAATTGCTTTCACTATTGGGAACCTGAAAGCCTTGGATACCGTTTCTTCGCTGAAGCAAGGAGGATGTGGGAAGCGCTCTCTGTTAGCGGCAAAAATTGCATTCTTGTGTCGGCCCAGGCTGCGCTAGTCATTAACAGCGTTTACAATCTATACGACTTGAAAGGTCTTGCTATCGCTGGGGATCTAAAGCTGTTCGATGGAAATGCACATGTTAAGTCTGAGCGAAGACGCAACGCTAGGAACTTCAGTGTGTGGTGCCTCTTTAACGTTTATAGTTAAGTACCTCGTGTCTTAGTTACATTCTAGATGATTCATACCAGAGTAACAGTCATATTGCTTGGCAATATTTTCGCCCACCCCTTCTGGTTGAGCAACCCAAGGTTCCGCTTCCCGATCCTTCTACTAACCCGGCCTGGTACAGTGAGATATGGACCAAGTATCCTCTGAGTAAAACATTGTCGCCGACACATTATGGGCATTACTCTAAAGCGATATCTGACTTTAGTGTAATCCTTGGCGAATTGCTTCATGTGTCATTTAGCAGGGATTCAACACTCTCAGCACAGCAAGCGATGATATTCGTGCGTCGGTTGTTGAACTGGTTCAAGGACCTCCCTACAGTTCTCGAGCCAAAAAAAAACATCATACTCCCCGCTCACTTTCTTATACAGTAAGTTATCCTTTTTTTTTCCTCTAAGATCAAAGGAACTTGACCGATTGACCTATCAGCCTCGATTATTATATTGTCATTATGTTGATTTGTCAGCCTTTTAGTGGTGACCAGTGGAATGATGAGTATACTCCTAAAGATATTGTTCTGAACGCGAAGCGCGATGTCAATGTCCTTGTACGGCTATACTATGTTCGACACGGCTTCAAAGCTGCGCATGTCTACTTAACATCCTCACTGTCAAAATTGGGTTTCATGTCTTTGCACAGCCTCAACAGCCCGGTAACGCCGGAAGAGCTTGAATTGAACCGATCGAGCCTTCTTCTGGCTCTTGAAGGCCTACGTGAACAAGGCCGCAATCACTACATTACAAGGACGATATATCACATCATGAAATCTCAGCTCCGACCTGAAGAAGCACGACTTCTACAGGGTTTGGAGACGCCGGAAACAACAGCTGATGAGAGTCTTAGTCTGGTGGTTAAGACACAGTCAGAGTGGTATCCCCGCATCGTTGATATTTCGGACGCCCCGGTCGACGAAGAGCTCTCAAAGCTAGCAAACCAGTTTCTGAAGCTTGACTCGGGTTTGCAGAGCGACAGACGTTGCAGCTCCGCGCCAACAAGTTTTTTGAGTAGGCAGGCGCCTTTCACCAAAATCGAATTACTTATAATAAGTGTAGTATGATTAGTCCTAACGCGTTCTAATTGCACAGAATGGCAGTTATCACTAACATTGCATATCAAAAGCGACCATCTCACAACACAGATCATTAACATCCATCTTTGCGTAGCGGGACGCCACAAACACTCCCCAACATAACAAAGTAGATAACAGGTTAGCAGAATATATATTCGCAGAATAGCAGTCCTAAGCTATAGAGTCCATTATTCCTATCTGTCTTTTAGAGGTAGATCTTATTTCACTTTACTTTGTCTTTTGTAGCATAAAATAGTAATTCATCTCTATTCTCATCAGATTACACCAATCACATAACTTCTTCAGAGCTTTGCCTCTCCGGCCCTAACACACTCAGCTTCCTCTTCACCAATTGCTCAAGTCTTTCTCAACTCACAGGTGCTTGTGGAAAAAGTCCAGTACCAGCTTGTAACCGCGCTCGTAACCCTTCCTTACTTCCTCCTTGCTCAAATCACTGCGAGCAGCCATCCAGCCGTGAATCTGGTCTGGGAACCACTCTACGACATGAGGAACCTTGATGCCTTCCTGCCACTTCTGAACATCACCCTTGTCCTCGTCACCCGATGGAAGCATGATGTAGGGAATGGTAATGCCAGGCGCATCGTCGCCAGCAACCATGGCGGGATGGCACGCAGCTGCGACCTTGAATTTTGTGCCCTCCATTGATGAGAGATTGACAATCTACGCGGTGTCAGCATATCTTCGATTCGTGAAATCACTTGAGCATACCTTTCCACCCCAGCAGTAGCCAACGATGGCCCACTTCTCGATGCCGTTCTTTTGGCTCAGCTCATCCACAAGCTTGGGGATGCGCGGTAGAGTCTTTGGGGGTGCAGCCTTCGTCTGGAAGAACTCGCCCATCTTCTTCTTTTTTTCATCATTGTCCGGTGGCATCCAGGAAATGTCGGCTGGGCTACCCTCGAAGAAGTCGGGCATGAAAACCTGGTATTTTTGGCTGTCTGTGTATGCGAGGATGTCGGCTCCCTGCAGAGTCTGGTTGAAAAAGCCAAAGATGTCGTAGACTACCAAGATACCGATCTTTGCGTCCTTGGGGCCAGTCGCATCTGGGCTACTGTTAGTACAAACTGTAATGGGCAGTTGATGGAACCCACATGTCTTTAGGCCATCAGCCTGGATGTAGTCACCCTTAGGCTGGTATCCCTGGCTGACGACAGCGGGGGTGTTGCAGCATGCCTGCGACTGCGTGGATTCTGTCGACATGTTTGCAATGGGTCGTGTTGTTGGTGTGGTAAGCTCTTGTTTATATGCACTTGGGCGCTGGTAGCAAGAAACAGATCGTGGTACAGCAATTGAAGCACGGTGCAAGTTGTGTGCAGCAAGGCGAGTAGGAGCAGATTGGAAAAGCGATATTTTACGAGCAATGGCGCGCATGATGAGCTGGTTCGGTATTTGTGAAGCTGCCATCGGCCGCTTGGTGGGGAAGCTGCCGTTCGGACCTACCCCACTCTCATGATGTCACCAGAGCTGGTTGTGTAAAGTAATAGTATGGCTTCTTGTGCCAGTTCTTATCACTACACCAGCTCGTCGTCGGAAGTTCACTTGGAATATCAGGTAAAACGCTGATAATAGTACATCTTGTTCTATTCCGCTGTCTAAGCATCCAGGTTGAGCCTTTCTAGCAGAGTATCTATTTTGCCTAGCAAAATCTGATAGTTCATTGCATCTTGTGCAAATTCATCACCCACCTCTTCGCCATCTAGATTCCTAATGACACCAGCGGTAACCTGTTGCTCTACCGGTGCAACGTTCTCGTCATTTCTTGTCTTCTCTGGCACATCATCTTCCAGAGCAAGATCGCCAATTGCATCTACGATATCTCCTTCACTCGTTGCCTTAATTGCTGCATTTTCATCCATCATTTCGTCTAGCCCACTGTCTTCAAAGCGGAGCCTGAAGCGTTCGGAGAGATAGTACCGTATATCGTCGACGAGTTCAACAGTATCTGTTTCCTGTCGGGCTTTGACGCGTTTTGCGGATTCTTGAACAAGCTCGGCAAATTCAGGCTGATCAATATAATACTCGAGGCGATAGGCAATGTACCGTGCTGCAAACTCTTCCAGACGCTGTACACGGGTATCCCAACCTGCCCGAATGACTTCGTAGATGTCAACAGCCTCATCGGCATCGGTAGCGCCCCGGGGATTATCTGACTCTACCGCAGAGGTTGCACCGTTGCCCAGAGCAGAAATGATAATAGCTGCGCGCTGCTTGAGTTTCTCAATAAAGAGCTGATCTGCTGCAAACAGCACGTCAATGGCAATGTCAAGACCAAAATCTGCACGCTCAGTGTACAAAAACCTCAAGATGATCTCGAGAACTGCTGGCGAGCAGTCAATGGTCACAACCTGCAAGTGGGGTGTGTCCTGCGCTTCCTTGAATTGGGAGCTGAACATTGTCATAAAATACTCAGAGCGCAGCAACATGGCCCGATGCGCAGGAAAGACGGTCGATTTGCGTGGCGCTCGCTGTCGCGATGGTGAGCGTGTTCGACCTGGACCAACTGGTATACCTGAGAGGGGTCCAGAAGTGGTTCGGACAGGCGGGGTCGACGACTCTGGTGGCCCCAATAGCTGCCCTGTTTCATTCTCCTCTTCATCTTCGTCGGCACGCAGCAGAATATCAGCAAAGATTGAGTTTTGGCGATCCCATCGTATGCTATCCACCTTGTCGGTATCCACGACCTTCTTGTGCCGGAGAACGTTTGTTTTGAACCAAGATTCTAATTGATCCCGACCCCGTTCTAGTTCGTCTGCGCGTCGTTGGCGCAACAATCGTCGATCTGGGACTTCGGTAATGTCTACAAACAAGCGTTCTATTTCTAGATGCTTGCCGATCTTATCGATACCGCTCAGTATCACACGTTCTTTTTCGTCGTCAAGTCCAAATAACGCCCGCCGAATCGAGACCTCTTGGAAGTATAGATATTGAAGCGCCACACCAAGCGACTCTGCTGGGATAGTATCTGGCAGTCTCCACGTGGATGTGCTGGGTGCTGCCTCGAGCTTCTTTGCAAAGTACGGGGATCGCACGGCGAGGAGGAACTTGTGCAGGTGAAATTCTCGGCCATAGGCGGTGATTGTAATGTCTGTCGTTTTGGGCTCGGTTCTCGTAAGGAGGGAGGTGATATGTGCGGCGAGTGGCTGCAGGGGATTCGACGACTTTGCATAGTCGTAGGATAGGAGGAGGTTTCGTATCCTGTCGTTGAGTGCGTTGTAGAGACATCGTTCGCCTTGGAAGGTATCGCGCTCGCACAGCGCGCCGTTCTCAAGCAGGAGGCGTATGACTTCGTAGTGGCCACACAGACTGGCCTTGAGCAGTCAGCGCATAACCCTTGTTATTATGCAGGGCAGCAAAGCGGGGTGTCATACCAAAATCAGGGGCGTATAGTCAAACTTATCTCTGGCATTGATGTTGACTCCAGTGGAAATCATCTCCTGGCAGACCTTGAGGTCTCCACGGCGGCATGCCTCGCAGAAGAGTCTAAAGTCGTCGCTCAAGTCGAGAGGGTTCTCTTCCTTGAGCTGGCCCGACAAGATGGCCTGCGCCTCAGTCGCGAGGGCGGCCTCGATCTCGTACTTTTTCTTGACATCCATTGTTTTTGCGCAGTAGCAACAAGCATCGAGGACGTGTGGATATGTACGATGTCCGTGTCGCCAGCTATGACGAGCGTCGACGCAGATCGGAGGTGTGCTATCGATAAGGCCGAGCGCAAGGGAGACCCCGGCCAGCCAGCAGGACAAAGCCAGGCTAGTGCGCTGCGTTGCTGGGTTGACGGCCGCTAGTGTAAACAGCACCAAACACCTAAGAAACCTGGCCTTCTATCCCGCCTTTCCCGTCGTCCTCTGCACTCCTCCGCCACCGGCCTTCGCAACTTTACTAACACAGCAGCCTGCTCTTCTTTTTGTTTTTGCATCCCATACTTGCATGTCTTTTGCGCAATAGCCCTACCGCCACCATGCCCGAGGAAGATAAGTACGACGTGCTCGAGAAGATTGGTACGCACACGGCCTCGACGCCAATTCACACTTCTATCACCTGCTGACAAGCTGCAGGCCATGGCTCTTTTGGTGTCATTCGCAAGGTCAAGCGCAAGTCGGATGGATATGTACGCAATACATACACAAATGACACCGCATACCTGCTGACCGCCACATAGATTCTCTGCCGAAAAGAAATCAGCTACCTCAAAATGTCCCAGAAGGAGCGTGAACAGCTACAGGCCGAGCTGTCCATCCTCAAGGAACTTCGACACCCAAACATTGTCGCCTACTTCGAGCGCGACCACATCAAGGCATCCCAGGACCTTCACCTCTACATGGAGTACTGCGGAAATGGTGACCTAGGCCGCGTCATCCGTGAACTGAAGAACAAGAACCAAATGTGCGAGGAGGAATTCATCTGGAGCATCTTCAGTCAGATTGTGAGCGCATTGTATCGCTGCCACTATGGCGAAGACCCACCTGCCGCTGGCCGCAATGTCATGGGTCTCGTCGGCAATGCGAAGCCTGTTCGCGACCCCCGCAAACCCATGATCCTTCATCGTGATCTTAAGCCTGAGAACAGTTAGTGACTCCCTCCCCTATTTTTCTTACGCTTGTCTGTGTATACTAACAGAAGTAGTCTTCCTTGGCGACGACAACTCCGTCAAGCTCGGCGACTTTGGCCTCTCTAAGATCCTCCAATCCCATGACTTCGCATCCACATACGTCGGCACCCCATTCTACATGTCTCCCGAAATCTGCAAAGCCGAGCAGTACGGACCTCACTCTGATATCTGGGCCCTCGGCTGCATCATATACGAGATGTGCACAAAGTCTCCTCCTTTCAATGCCAAAACCCACTTCGAGCTCATTTCCAAGATTAAGTTGGGCCGCTACCCCGACATTCCTGCCTGCTATTCAGCCGAGCTTCGAAAGGTCATTGCCAGCTGTCTAAATACCACACCCGATCACCGCCCAGACACTGCCGCCCTTTTAAACTTACCAATCGTCAAGCTGATGCGCAAAGAGCAGGAGGTGGTTAAACTTGGACAAGATCTGCGCGAGCAGAGGATGCTTACTGCAAAGCGCGAGAAGGAGGCGAGCGAGGCCATTTCTCGGATTCGCAAAGAGCTCGACGACCAGTTGCGCCGAGAATGGGAGGTAAAGGCCCAGCTAGAGATTGAGCGACAGGTGAAGCTCCAGACCGAGCAGCGTGTGCAAAAGGAACTTGCCCACCTTCAATCCACATTTGAAGGCGAGGTAAACAGACGTGTAGAGCGTGCTCTGAAGATGTATCCAAACCGTCTCAGCACGTCACCAAAGCTTGCTCCTCGATCCAGCACACCAACAACTTCAGCAACAGGGCCATCAGCCGCCTTGTTCCCAACCGATGTTGAGGCCCCCACTGCCAACAGCTCAACAAACACGCTGAACACAGACTCTGATTTCGCGAGTGGAACAGACTTGTCATCGCTTTCCCTCGATGACACAGCCGAGGATGTCATTGCAGCAAGGCCAAAAGCGAAGCGCCCGTCTCGCGGTCCACTTGTGCGCGCCCGTACCATGTTCAACCAGCCTTCGTCCACACAAGTTCCCGACTCCCCGATGGACGTCCAGATGGCCGAGCCTTCACCCGCTCCGACATCCCTTAAGGGTCTCTCTCTTTCTCCTCGCCGTAATGCGCAGCCCAAGCAGAACATCTTCGCTGCCGCCAAGGAGGGCGCAAAGAGGTGGGAAGCCGATGTCCCTCCATCGCCAACGGAGGCCGAGTGGAATGGCGACTTCGATGACGACGACGATCTTCCAGTACTGCCATCGCCAACACGAGCCCGCAGTGCCTCTGGTGGCCGCCCCCGGAACGACGACCCATTCAAAGCCCTTGCGAATGCCCAGGCGCCGCTACTCAAGGCCAACACGCGTCTCGGTAATGCACCAAATCTTCTTGGTCCTAGGACTACCAAGCCACGACCAGTCTCTGCAGTACCCATTGTTGCAGCGTCTCCCTCCAGGCAAAAGGCCAAGTCGACTGACAACGCATCGACGTCACCACGCAAGGCGGGAGCTACCACCAAAGCAGTGCCATTTGCCGGTCTCCCGTCAAAGAAGGGCAACGAAGCGTTCCGTTCCCAAGCCCTACGCAACAACGGCGCTGTTCAAGGCCGTACCCTTGTTGAGCTCCAGCAAGCACGCGGCATTCCCCTCCAGACTATGAGCGAGGACGAAGGTGGCGCAAAGAAGGGTTTCGGCTACGGTGGCCGGAGAAGCCCCCTTAAGCAACGAGGCGGCGGCATCAGCCCACCCGCTGTCTGGGATCCTAACACAGAGCCCGAGATGCCATCTCCCTTCATTGTCCGCAGCAAACGCATGGTCCTTTAGGGAGGACGAGCCGTTACGGCTCCGGAACGATTACGACAACTACGACAGTACGATGAAGAGGAGGGGTAATATACACATACAATGTTCTGGAGATACATACACACACATTTCAAGGCGTTACACGAGAAGGTCTTAAGGATCACTCGACTGGGAATTTCAATGGATATGGAGTGCCTGGCGTAGAGAGTGGGGATTGCTACTTGGAAAAAGCCAAAAGCATGTTATGCTTTTGCGTCCCGTCTTACCCAACTAATTCCCTTTGTCACATCATTTTCCTGCATGTCTGCTTTTGCCACTTTTTTTCTTCCTTTCAGGGAGTGAAAGGCTTCCTCTATTTTTCAAGGCGCATACGAGCATTTTATTTCTGATGTGTTATGTTTTGTGGGATTGGATTGGAGAGAGGCGTTTTTGCTTGGGACGATGCTACAGCTGCACTAATACTGTTGCACTGCACTGCATTTGTACTCTAGTATCTTGTTTCTCCTTGTGTTTTTTCCTTTGAGACGAATTTTATTACTATATTTTGATCAATGACAGATACCCGAAATTACACTGATGGATGATTGTGCAAATGGATTTTGATCAAGTAGCTGTGAAAGTGATATGTAATATTTAGAAAGTCAACTGATGATACAAGAGAAGGAGAAGGCAAATTTAGGAACAAAAAGTATCATTGCTTTCCATACAGAACCCTCAAGGCATCGTCTTGGAAAGACAGCCGAGGAAACACATTGACCCTATTCACCTCGCTTCACCCAAAAAAGACAACATCATTACCACACTGAAACCAGAAGTAACTAACTACTTGTATCCAACACCTCACCACCCGAAACTCTCAGTATGCAAATAAATCCCCTGCGCCCCCGTCCCCTTATGCACCGCCCTCTCATCACTTAACGCCACAACATGCCGCCTAACGTCGCTCACCAAACCGTGAGGTCCACACACAACGACAGCGCTCTCTCCCCACGCCTGCTCAAGCGACTTGCGAATAATATCACGTATCTGCGGGCGTCCAGCCAGAATAGCAATGGAAGGGTGCGTGATTGTCAAGGAAGTATTACGAGAATGTGAGTTTCGTGGTGATGATGCATTAGCTGAGCAGCAACATGTGGCTCTGCGGGTTAGTGGGTCTTTTTCTGAGATGATGGCGCGACAGTAACAGGTCGGTGGGCCGGTTGGGCTTTGTGTGCTGGAGAGGTCTTGGAGTTCTAGGCTGGTTGTTTCGTTTAAGCGGATCTGGTGGATTTCTTGTTTCTCGGTGGTAGTGAGCTTGTTTTGCGAGGGTAGGGAGGTAGACTTGGGGTCGTTGTAGTGCGCGGTGCCGTGTATTGTTTCGTCTTGGCGTGATGACGAGATTGTTGTGGGAGGGAGTATGTCTGATATGAGAGATTTTTGGCCTTCGGTGAAGGAGTGGTCGCAGGTGATGTAGACGCTCATTTCGAGTTTAATGTCCCGAAGTCGTTCTTGTAAGGTTTGAAATTCGACGTAGATGGAGGTGAGTTGTTCGGAAAACCAGCTGAGTTGGCCACTGCTCTTCACAACCCAGACAAAACGGATATGACGTGTAACGGCGCCAAGCGGTGTCTGGAGGAGCGACTTAGGTTTCAAAGTACTACGGTTGGCGTTTTCCTGCCAGCCCCGGATTAGGTCACGAAGTAGTGGCATAGTGAAGGTACTTCCGGTACTGCCTGCCACAAGAATAACACTGTCGAACTGTCGGAGTGGTCGCAGGGTACCATAAGGGCCCTCAAAGGTTACCGGTTTGGTCTTTGCTAATGCTTCAGATGAACTGCCTGACTTTTCAGCAAAGCTGTAGAAGCGCTTGGTGGCTCCCTTTTCAGCCTTGACATAAAACTCTATCCTTCCGTCTTCAGGTATCGTGGCAATGGTGAAGGGGTGGCTCTGTAAAGGTACAACTGATTGACAGGATAGATATACATGCTGACCGGGCTTCCAGCTCATTGGCGGGTTTCGGACAACTATCTTTGTTGTGTTATGCGATAGAGTTGTGAATTCGGCTTGGCACGTCAAAAAGCCTTTGGTGTTTTCTTGCTGTCTTTGTGTAGGATGAAAGAACGAGACGTTGAGATACAAGAGCCGCAAAGCTCGGACGACGCGATCAAACAGGAAAATGGCAACCGGTGCCCAGACGTAGCCATGCATTTCGCGGGGGCTATGAAGGTAGACGAACGCCAGAAAAACCGCAAAGGAGATAATGTGCTGGATGACAAAAATCTCGTAACTCCACCCTCGGATTGGCGACATGGAACTAAAGACAATCCAGAACAAGGTACACCAGGCAGCAAGACCCTTCCATACAATGTTGCTATTCTGAAGCTGGTAGCCAATATAATCGTAGGGCGCCCACGCACTGAAGAACCAGCCCATGTGCATGGTGGCTGTCAAGAGCATACAGCGAGCACACCATCGATGTATCCAGTTGAGTCGCTCGTAGGTTATCCCACTGAGATGGCCGATGATGTTGTTCTTGCCCGCCAGCAAGACAATGATTGGGAACTGTGCGATTGTGACAACACCACATCGAAAGCCGACGTTCTCCCGATTGAGTTGATCGTGCAGATCCAGCCCATAGAGACACAGCACGACAAGGACAACCACGTTTGCCAAGATCAGTGAGGTTCGACCGACGGTGGGTAATCTAATGGTCCGGCCTTTGAGGGGTATATGTATCGAATAATTGGATGCCTCTCGGGTCAGGGCATATGTGGTCGCGTTTCCAAGCGCAAGCCATGACTTTGGCTTTGCAGGCGTTGGCGCACTACGTCCTGCTGCAGATAATCTTTGTCGATATAGTAGGTAGTTGTAGACATTGAAGAGCGTAGCGACAGCAACGGCGCTACCCACTACTGCATAGTAGAAGTGCGGGAAGTCTCTGAGGGCAGGCAGTGAGCCCATGGAGCCCATGGACATGTGGCTGTGGCTCATGGTGTCTGGTGTTGGCGCGTTATCGCAGCGTCTTGCCCGATTTGTATTCCCAGTTCTTTACACGTCTTCGGAATGGCTCCTGTGTAAAGATCAAGCCGGGGAAGCGTAAGCCAACGGTTTCGTCTTCAGCACATGCTGGCAGTCTTGGCCACAGGCAACGAGGGCGCGTCTCAAGACCGTGGCTGTTAGGAGTATGCTGAGTAAAGTATAATGAAGGAAATGGAACCAAAGTATGTGTAGGTGATAAAGACAACGTGCGACAGTGGTTCAGCGGAAGGTCCAGGGCTCCGTCAGCCACGGTCCGGGCAAAGTTAATCATTTCACTGCGTTGCCGTCTTTGATCAACTCAGATGCGGGTCCGGTGGACTGGGGTAACGGGCTTGCTCGATAGCCCAGAGTTGTGGCGTTGCTTGAGCGTTGGACGCTTACCGAAAGCGGCTAATTATGCTCAAAGTGACTCCATGGGCTCCCTGGCACTCACCAGACGACGAAGGGGGTTCGTTCGCTCGTAACTATCCTGCATTACGGCCTGGCCAAAATCTGACGGCATTATTGTTAGCTTACCATGGCCGAGAACGCTCATCCTGACCCCTCGGCAGCAGGGCGCATCCGAGAAATACACTCACCTGCCCCGACGCTTCACGCGTCAGCCCAGGCTCGCCATCCTCTTGACTGTCGCAAGATCCCTCTCATATTTCTCTCAGCTGTCGACACAGGACCAACACGTCGACGCCTCAGGCTTATGCGTCTATGCTAAGTATTCTACCCGTGTATCATCCGAGATCAGAACCAGCCAGGGTGTAACCCCACACGTTACCGAAGGAACCTTTAAGCGACCGCCT
Source organism: Bipolaris cookei (assembly GCA_002286855.1). Lineage (NCBI taxonomy): Eukaryota > Fungi > Ascomycota > Dothideomycetes > Pleosporales > Pleosporaceae > Bipolaris > Bipolaris cookei. Next base: position 296,767 of record NRSV01000028.1, read on the forward strand.
GCCCGAGTATTGGTGTAGCAGTCTGGAACTCAGAACCTAATTGTCAACACCTGTCCCTCCCACGCAACGGAATCAATAGCTTCTGTGAAGCCTTGCCACTACCAGCCTTCCTCTTGACAGTCCATTCCATCACTTTTGCATAATGGTTGCACACGGAGGCCACGATGAAATGGCCATGGAGTCAATGGAGGGAATGCATGCAAGCGAAACATCCGGTCATGGCAGTATGGCAATGGCCTTCTTCACGGCAACCAACACTCCACTGTACTCCCAATCATGGACACCGTCATCAGCTGGCCAATACGCTGGAACGTGCATCTTCCTCATCCTCCTCGCTATTCTTCTCCGCGCCATCTTCACAGCCAAGACCTTTCTCGAAATTAAAGCGGTAAAGAGCGCTCTGCAGCGCCGCTACGTTGTCGTAGCTGGCGAGAAGACAGTCCTCGACGACGACGCCAACTCGACACATGGCATTCTTACGACCAACGGCGTTCAGGAGAACGTCCGGGTCGTGTCTGCACCGGTATCTCACATCCAACCCTGGAGGTTTGGCGTCGATCTTCCACGGGCCTTTTTGATGATGGTTGCAGCGGGTGTCGGATACCTCCTGTAAGCAGACCATCTCCCAACTTGTAATTACCGATGCTAACACTACAACAGCATGCTGGCAGTCATGACCTACAATGTCGGATACTTTCTGTCTGTTCTAGCGGGCACATTTGTCGGTGAACTTGCTTTCGGTAGATTCAACCAGGCCGCACCACATTAATGGCCGATGGAACTCTGCTTTGACTTTGTATCCGCACCGTGTCGGAGTCTAATTTTGTAGATGCTCTTGTAATACCTGCCCACTAGATGATTAGTTACCCAGTTAGATATTTTCCACAAACAATCCGTCGCATTCAGCCAGGTCCGACCTCGGTCATTTGCAATCAGTGTATCACCGGACTTTACTTGTCTTGACTGTAAAGCTTATTTCTCCTTTTCTTTATCGCGTCTCACATACCCATCTCACGGTGTGCACATACATGTACAGATTATTTCCGTGAGATCTTCATGTCGAAGCTGATGTTAATCTCGAAGCCTAGGCCAGTTAGGGGTGGGGCTGACGTGAAATGGACCCCTGTCCTGCGCTAGTGGCCATTCATCCATAGCACCGCTGCTTTGGTAAGAAACTTGCTCACGCTTCTGCGTTCACAGAATAGTCCACCCTGATTCCTACCAACTAGACCATACCACCACTGGTCCAGTATCAAGTATCAAAAAAATAGCTCACGAACTTGTATTCTTCTGGCACCGGCGCGTGTCAGAGTCTACTGTCGGGCGCAGGTGTGGCTGCATGGGCTCGATGTGCACGCCACACCCTGTAATGGGACAGAATGCACGGCATGACGGGAAGCAAGTACGCCCGTTCCATGGGTCTAATAAATAAATAACGACGCGCCTGTACTTATTAGACCGCCTGGCGCATGCAAGTGGCTTCACTCTACCAAACCACGCCCCCTCGTTAATACCATTCCTCTTACTCCTTCTCTTGCTCTCTGTTCCTCTGTTCTTCTGTTCCTCTCCCGAACTATCAACATCTCTACATACACTCACCGGTCAACGTTCAAGATGCTCTTCAACACTGTCCTCGCACTCTCTCTTCTTCCTCTCACCCTCGCTCACTTCAACCTCAACTTCCCTCCATCGCGTGGCTTCAATGAGGACAATGAGGGTAACTTCCCCTGCGGAGGTTACAACCAGGTCTCAGATAAACGCACCGATTTCCCTATCAGTGGTGGCCCTATTCAATTGGTCCTGGGCCACCCCCAGACAAACGTCGCCGTATATATGGCGATTGGCGACAACCCTGGAAGCGGATTCAGCGTCGTCTTGAAGCAACAGCTTATGGTCGAGGGTCTGGGTAACTTCTGCTTGGGCTCGGTTAGCATTCCGAAAGACCTAAACGTGACTGCTGGCACGAAGGCATCTATCCAAGTTGTTACCAATGCGCACAGCTCTGGCGGTCTGTTCCAGGTAGGCCATTGAATCAGGGTACATGGATGCGCTAAGTCACTTACAAAAATACAGTGCACCGACGTTACTCTTGTCGACAAGCAGCTCTCACAGTCGGAATTCCAAGATAACTGCAAGAACAACACGGGCGTAAAGGTGGCTCAAGAGAATATCTCTGGTAACCCCAACTCAACAGCTACGGGTACGGGTGGTGAGGATGACGACGACGACGATGACAAGCCCACAGCGTCTGGTAGTGGTAGCGGTAGTGCAGCGTCGCCCACAGCGGCTAGCGCAGCGACACAAGCCCAGGCCATTTCATGGGTGTTGGGTGCTATCGGTCTTGCTGGAATTGCTATGCTTTGAGTAATATCTTCGGGTTGATGGCGTTGGTGCCAAATTGAAAAAAATTATTTACATAGTGTGTCAATATGTATGCGGTCTAGCACTGTGCTTTCTTTCCAGTATTTCCGTTTACCAACATGCATAAATTGACTGCTTCTTTGCCCCCAAAAAATTGTCTGGGCGAGTCTGAGCATGGCTATCAACCCGATACGATGAAGCATCAATCAAACCAAAGTTGCCTGCGAGGAACAGACGGTATTGGGAGAGTTTGTAATAGAAGCGAATAAAGAAACAAAAACCACTAGCTTCGAACAAGAGTCAATTCACTGGTCGCTCGAATGGCGACGGTGCGTGGTGGAGGCATGTGCATCTTGTGTTCCAAATGGCTCTTGTCAAGTATTGATCGCGCGCCCCTCTCTGACGTTGCGGGGAAGGAGCTTCCAACAAGCGAGGCAAGCACACAATCGGCACTTCCGTAGAGTTTCGCCGATGCCCGCAACAACTTCACCAGCTACACCACACTCCAAGTCTCGGCCACGATCCCGAATTCAGGTGTGTACCGATCCTGTATCCGCTACAGACTCACCCGCTCGACCTTCCGTGAGATTGTAGCCCGATCGCTGACGTTTGGCTGCCACAGATCTCCTCACCAAGTCACCTTCTTTCTCAACACCGCAAATATGGATCACGCAAAGTTGGCGCGTATGCAGGCGTCAGTGCGCATTGGTACGTATAAGAAATTTGGCCCAGAATCTCCCTCAGGAGAAGGCAGCTCATATTCTCTGGATACTTGTCCGCTAACATGCGTGGATAGGGTAAGCAGCACTCTTCGCAATCTATTTTGACAGCCCCGCACCAAACAACGGCTCCGAATTTGTGAAACACCACCGCAACCCGCGTCAGCCGAACAAGGACTCACAGGTGGAAATGGCGCTCATGAGGTACAAGAGGCTAATTGGATCAATAGCGGCAAGGGCACTCCCCGCAGGAAGGTCAAGAAGGTCCACAGGGGCGCTGGTACCGACGACAAGAAGCTCCAGACCGCGCTGAAGAAGCTCAATGTCCAGCCTATCCAGGCCATTGAGGAGGTCAACATGTTCAAGAGCGACGGCAACGTCATCCACTTCTCGGCACCCAAGGGTACGTTACCACCTTTCCACTCATTGCAATGCCAGGGGGACATTTGAGGTTGAGGAAGCATTGCATCGCTGGATATACATATGCATTTTGTGTTGCCGGATCCCCCGTGCTCCTGTACCCGTAGCGACTGACATTTTCGCTATTGTAGTCCACGCCTCAGTACCCGCCAACACCTTCGCCATCTACGGACACGGTGAGGACAAGGAGCTGACAGAGCTCGTCCCCGGCATCCTCAACCAGCTCGGCCCCGACTCGCTCGCATCGCTACGCAAACTCGCTGAGTCTTACCAGAGCATGCAGAAGGAGAAGGGCGAGGACGGCGAGAAGAAGGACGAGGATGATGACGATGACGATGACATCCCCGACCTTGTCGCCGGCGAGAACTTCGAGTCGAAGGCTGAAGTCGAGTAAGAAGCTACTCCAGTCTTAGCCGAACAAAGACTAGGCAGTGTTGAGGAGGAGGCTACGTGCAATGATGGCCTGCCGCATGTACATTGGTTTCGAGGACTTCATGAATGCAATGATCATTACGGTCAGCAGCCGTGGCGAGTTTGGCATGCACATATCGGGCTGGCGTTATGTCTCGGAAAAAAAGATATGAATGAAAGTCTTCTAGCACGCTCCCCATGTCATCACCATGCACCAATTGCAAGTTCTGAAGGTACGTGCATGCATGCTGATGTGAACCTTTGCATCTTGGACGCGTAACCAGCTCGAATCCATAGATTCTTGCTCCGGGAGTAACAGGCGCTTTGAAAATACTCAAAGGCATTGACCCTACATGACTATGGTTAACCTAAGATGGTCGTCAACGAGGTAACGTAGTCTACAAGCGAGCGCCGCACCCCACCAACTTCGCGCACCTCTTTCATCTCAACGTACAATGGCTCAACGTAGCACTAGTCAGCTGGTTTCAAATGAACCATACGTTCAAATTGCTATCTTCTCTATTACATCTGGGTAGATACAGAGGAATCGCAGTGCTGCTGCTATCTACAACGTGTCAGAACGAACAATCCGCCGCTGATGCGTTGGCAAGCCTGCGCGACGCGATTGCCAACCCAATTCAAAGAAGCTTACTAAGCTAGAAGAGTAGGTGATATTTGGTCATATACTTGATCTAGATCTACGTGGGCTTTTGCCTACCTACGAAGTTGTGCGCGATATGGGTGATAGGCTGCTGACTGCGCGCGGCGCTGGCCAGGTCGGCGTCCACTGGCCACGTAACTTTATCAAGCGTACAGACAGTCTTACAACGCGTTTTAATCGAGCGTACGATAGACAGAGAGCTCTATGCGAAGATCCAGTTCTAATCAAGAGCTGGTTTGAGCTTGTGGAGCAGACAAAGGCTAAGTATATTATCTGCGACGAGGACGTCTACAACTTTGACGAAGCTGACTTTACGACAGGTAAGATCACGACACAGCTTATTATAACAGCGTCAGAGAGAAAGGGCCGGCCAAAGGCAGTTGAGCCGGGCAATCGTGAGTGGGTGACGCTGATCGCAGCAATCAACGCAGCTGGCTGGTCTGTCCCACCGTTCCTTGTCTTCGCTGGTCAGTATCACCTATCTGCCTGGTACGAGGAGGTGGAGATCCCGCGCGACTGGGCGATCGCAGTCAGCGATAATGGCTGGACGAACAACGAGCTAGGCGTTGCATGGATAAAGCACTTCGACGCCCATACGAAGATTCGCATTGTTGGTACACATCGTCTACTTATCCTTGACGGCATGAGAGCCACCACTCTCTTGAGTTCCAAGAGTTCTGTAAGGAGAACAATATCTACACTCTCTGTATGCCGCCTCATTCGTCTCACCTACTCCAGCTTCTTGACGTTGGCTGCTTCTCGCCATTGAAGCGCGCGTATAGCCGTGAGGTGGAGAGCCTAATCCGCCACCATATCAACCACATCACTAAGCTCAAGTTTCTGCCAGCGTTCAAGACAGCCTTTGATCAATCCTTCATGCCAGCCAATATCTGCTCAGCTTTTCGAGGCGCAGGCCTTGTTCCTCTCCAGCCAGATGCAGTTCTATCAAAGCTTGATATAAAGCTGCGTACGCCTACTCCACCAGCTATTCTAGCAGAGGCTCTCTGGCAGGCTCGTACACCTAGCAATACACGCGAGCTTGAAGCTCAATCAACGTTAATATGTGATCGTTTTCAGCGGCATCAATGCTCATCGCCAGCTTCAATTGTTGCAGCAATTAACCAGCTTAAGAAGGGGGCAGAGGTAATGATACTCTCATCTGAGCTAATGCGCGATCGGATCGCCAGCCTTGAGAAGGCTAATGAAGCAGCAACAAAGCGTAAATAGTGTAAAAAGAAGCGAATACAGAAGCAAGGAGTGCTAACAAAGGGAGCTGGAGAGGATCTACTCGCTCAGCGTGAAGCTGATCAGCAGATTGCTCATGAAGAGCATCGAGGAGAGCGATCAGGTGTTAGCCGCCAGGCTCTTGCGCGCTGCAGTAGATGTAGAGAGACTGGTCATAACTCGCGTACATGTAAAAAAGATACTTTAGATAGTACTTAATCTACTACCTTAGTATATATAGATTTTTATAAATTTGCGGTAGAGCTGTATATGTATAGAGATGCGCGAAGTTGGTGCGGTGCGGTGCTCGCTTGTAAACTACGTTATTTGATCTAGAAACATGGAACAGGTCTATGTTGATCGTAATTCCTCGTATCTGGATCGCCACCAAGTCAGCAGCAGATCAGTTATCGGAACTAAGCATGAAAGAGCTAGTAGAAGCAACACAGGCTTGGCGCCATCCTCACAAGTGCAAGCCTCTAACGTGCCGCCACCCGCCTGGAAAGCTTGACCAGGAGTAACAATACGATTGATAAGCACGAGAATATGCACAGTTCAAATGATCGGTGTTGAGAGGTCTGCGACAACTATCTACGAAAGCCACAATAGGTGCGCTCTCCGTGATAAAACGGTCCAGACGCTCTTGTGGGCCACGACTCGCGATTAGGACGGCTCCCCACTTGGTATGACCCTGAGTCTTGAAGCGCACCCCAAACCTTAATGCTATGCGTCTTGGGAATAATTTCTTTTGCGACCCCTTTGTTTATTTTCTTGTCGTCTTTCCCAAATACCACTCCTGAGTGCAACAACAACAACAACAACAACAACAACACCCAGGATGAGTACCGAAACCATCCTCATACTCGGCGGATCTTTCGCAGGCATCAGCGCCGCCCACTTCTTGCTCAGGCATGTTGTACCTCAACTGCCAAAGAAGGATGGTGTCACGTACAATGTCACCATGGTCAATCCGTCAAAGGATCTTTGGTGGCGCTTTGCTTCACCACGGGAAGCTGTCTCGAAGCAGATGATACCTTCAGATAAGACTTTCTACCCTATCGAGCCTGCATTCGCGTATGCCTCTTCCAAGTTCAAGTTCATTCAAGGCATGGCAACACACGTGGATGCTGCTGGGCAAATTGTGTCTGTTGAGACTGCATCTGGCGAGCAGCAATCTATTCCCTATGCGGCTCTCGTGATTGCAACCGGATTCACGACACCGAGTCCGTTGTTTACACAGGCTACTGGTCGCGAAGCCCTTGAGAAAGTACATGCCGCTTTTCAGGAGGGCCTCAAGACCGCTAAGAATGTGATCATTGGCGGAGGCGGACCAGTCGGTGTCGAGACAGCAGGAGAGATTGCAGAGATACTCAATGGCAAGCCAGGCTTCATGGCGTCTGCGCCCAAGAACCCAAAAGCACAAATTAGAGTCTTTGTTGCCGACAGGCAGCTCTTGCCCCTTCTCCGACCTGCTATCGGACAGACGGCCGAGCAATTCCTGAAGCGACTTGGGTGTAACGTCACATATGATGTAAGGGTCATTGGGTCATCCAAGATGAGTGAGGAGGAAGGCGGAAAGACAAGGGTGGATCTCTCTAACGGAGAGATACTCGAGACCGATATATATATTGACGCGACCGGTACCCGACCCAACACTAGCTTTCTCCCCAAGGAGTGGCTCGACAGCCGCAATCGTGTGGCCTGCAATGCGAAGACTCTCCGCCTCGAACACGAATCTGCCAGCCCCCGTGTCTACGTAGTGGGCGATGTAGGCTCGTATACCCGAGGAGGTGTCATGGACATGTACGACGCGATACCTGTAGCCATGACGAATCTCAAGAACGATCTGCTGGCCCACTTAACCGGCGAGCCACACAAGGGCGACCGCCACTACACTGCGAACATGAAGGAACAGCAAGTTGTCCCCATTGGTACACAGAAAGGTGTTGGCGCGTTCAATGGGTTCCGATTGCCTAGCCAGATGGTGTGGTTCATCAAGGGCCGGGACTACATGATTTCGCAACTTGCGCAGGCCACCTTGAGGGGCGATCAATTCAAGAAGGAGGGCAAGTGGACACCTGTGCAGGAGACAGGCAAAGCCGGGCTAAGCTCTGCTTAGTCCTGAATTGTTGCTAAAGTCTAGGAAAGGCGGCTGGTACAGCACACGGCGTCTGGGATCTATTTGGACGCGTGGGCATGGCAGAGGAGCGTCGCATTGCATTTGTCTTCAATGGAATACCCCCGCCATACAGCACACGTTGAGCATACACATGATTATAATATTATTCCCATTACAATTCTAGTTTACATATAAGCCCAAGCCGTGCTTAATTACCCAGTCTTTCTGTTTCATCGGACCGTGTTACAAGATTGCCGATCTATTAATGCATGAGATGATCGCGGGCGCCCCACACGAATAAGCTTAAACTTAGCGCGTCATAACCAGAGCTCCAAAATTTCCCAACGTCGACGTTTGACTTGTACAACACATTGCGCAATACTTTACCTAGTCTTTTCCGAGTCCTCACGGTCGAAAAATTCTCAATGGCTACTGAGACCCGCCCACCACCAGCTCTCACCTTCTCCCGCCCAATCTTCGCCGCCGTCTCTCCACGCCCGTTCCTTCAAGCGCACCTCTCTGCTGAGAAGAAGAAGCCCGTACGCGCCAACGGCCGAACACCCAATGAGTTCCGGACACCAGGGGTAAATACCGGTAGTTTGACACATTGCAATGGCAGCGCAGTCGTGCGCCTGGGCAACACGAGCGTGGTTTGCGGCGTACGTGCAGAAATATTGAAAGATGAAGACACATCAGGCGCCTTTGAATACCCCAAAGACCTGAAAGGCCATGATGATACAGCGCAAGAAGACGACAGTGAGGAAGTAGAAGGACTGAGGCTCGTGGTTCCAAACGTCGAGCTTTCTACTGGAAGCACGCCCTCACACATTCCGGGAAACGCTCCCTCAACATACGCACAAACACTCATCACGCGGATACGATCCCTCATTCACTCAACGCGACTACTCCACGCTTCAGATCTTCGTATTCTCTACAAACCCTCTACAAACCCCGAGGACTCCGATGTGGAACCAGAAACACAGTTGAAAGGATACTGGGTTCTGTATCTAGACATCTTCTTCATAAGCATCGATGGAAACGCGTTTGACGCAGCCTGGATATCTATGCTGGCCGCTTTGCGTGACACTCTTATACCATATGCATACTATGACGAGGAATTTGAGGGAATATTGTGTTCCGACAATCCACAAGAAGCGCGTCGATTGTGCTTACAAGGTCTGCCGATACCCAGCACATATGCAGTGTTTGAGGGTAGGAAGGAAGAGGATGAAGACGTAGACTGGGTACTCAGCGATCCTGATGCTTTCGAGGAAGGAGTGTGCAGAGAGACTGTCAGTGTCGTTATAGACTGCCAGGGTGGGAAGAAGGGCACGAAAGATTTGGTGATTCGAAGGGTAGAGAAGAGTGGTGGGGGTGTCGTCGGAAGGGAGCTAATGGGCGGTTTGATTAAGAGGAGTATTGATCGCTGGGGTGTTGTCGAGGCCGTGTTGGGCGGCAAAGCCTGAGCGAGGTTGCAGAGTACAGGCTCGTGGCTTCAAGCGTAGAGTTGCACGATACTGTAGGAGGTAGGCTACATTGAAAACCCGCTTAACGACAGACTCAACCTGTTTGAGTATAGTCTTGGTGTGTTAGATACTGAGAGAGATATCATGGCAAGACGGATTTGTGTGTGCGCGTATACATATGTACGTATAAATGACAGTACCACAGAGAGTGCACATGTACGCACCGTGAAGCGAAGCACGAAGCGGCACAGTATAGGCTACCTGCATATAGATGCATTTCAATAGCGCATGTTATGCCAGAGAAACGATATCACATGATTGCTTCATCTATCTCCTATTTTACACATGCATGTCTGTCATCAATCCGTCAAGACTACCTGATTGCCGCATTAGAAGGCCATTTGTGCCGCCACATTGATGCACCACGCTTCCCACGATGAAGCGTACATTACGGTGAGACACTGGAGCCGAAGCCGCCAGGAGAAATGTGTAGTAATAGAGTACGCCGATCAATGTAATCCACGTGGCTCGCTTGCGGGTAACAGGTGTTTGATGAAAAGTGGAGACGGCCATCCCCTTATCGATATTGGTTGGGCTTCTGGGCTGTTGTTGAACTGCCAGGCGATGGGGCGCTCAGGTACTAGTAAGCAAAATTCATCGGCAGAGAAAAAAACAAGTCCGACTACTGCAGAACGGCATGTTGGCGGCCGCTCTCTACCAACCGGAGTATAACTGCGGGAACGTGAGACTTCTGGAACTAGACACTGGAGCGAAATACAGGCTAGTGGCTGCACCGCGGTCGGACCATGCATGTCGGCGTGAAGGTCACTAGACGATAGCGAGTCGCTGTCTCTCGTCTCGTGTACCTTATGCACGTACGCGAAAGACGCACACTCGGGATTCGAAACTTGACAGACAGGTCCTACGTGCAGGGCGGAATACACTATCCCTGGGGACATGTCGCTTCCAGTCACTTGAGAGGCAATCACTCAATTGACTTTCGTGGCGGCGCCGCAGCGGCTACGGGGTTCAGCTTCACATTCGGACTTCAATACCAAGAGAAAAAAAGGCCGTGTTGTTTCCTATGTCGGCAGATTTTGTTTCGAACAAAACCTAAGGCGCTTGTCTATGGAAGCCGAAGAGGAAACTGTAGCAGCTAATCGAATGCGAGGGCTGACGTTAATCTAAGGCAGGGGCAGACATCACCGTTTGAAGATCAGCCACTTTTTGGACGATCGTGCCACTTAGCGCTCGCGTGGCTCCTCAGGAACAGGCCTGGTTTATCCCCATCCTATGGATTATGTCAACTCGCTATTGGAACTGTCGAAGAAAGAAAACACTCCCGTTGCGGGCGTCGCGCGAACGCCTTGTCACTTTGTTTCAAGTACCGATGGTAGAAGCTAGACGCCCTCGCTAATACACATGCTGCCTGACGCTTCTCAACTTTTGCGGGCTTGTCGTGACCTTCGATTACCGAAACTTGTTTCTTGGTATTTGTTACCTGCTTCGCCTGAAGGATCTCTTTATCCTACCCCCTGACACCCGTGCCGCTTGTGAACTGCGCGCGGCTCCCCTGGCTCAGATCGCCACCACCCGGAAACGGGTGTGGATCTAGTCGTTTTGGTGCCACTTCTAGACGCCTAGGCTTATCTTGATAGAGTCCGTGGCATGGGGGCTGCCCACCGTGGCTGCATGCAATTCCACATGCAGGAGGCCTTTTGGCGTATATTTATCTAGGGCCGTCTCCCCCTTCACATTATCTTACCTTCTTTACATCTGGCTTCTTCGCATCACTATCCCTCTTTCTCTCTCTTTTTGGCTTCCGGTACAGGAATACCATCCCTTCTTTTTTTTGTGGACTTGTCCATACACACTCTTTTTCTGGTATCCAGAGCATCTAGAGTCCGTGACTCGATACCTTCATTTACACACAGCTCACTTCTTTTTGCTGTTTTACGACACAGATTCACTGTACAGACACTTGGACATTGTCACTAAGCCATTATGCGTTTCGACATTGTATCTCTCACGGCTGGCTTTGCCGCCACTGCCTCAGCTCAGTGCTACGGCAACTACTTTAGCTTTTACAACCGCAACGGTCCGGCTATGAGCTATCAGCGTCTCGACCCCGGTCTGTTCCCCGGAGTTGAAAGTCCCCATCTTCACTCCTTCGACGGAGGAAACGGACTAAAGCAGTCGGTCGACTATGCCGGCCTCCAGGACTCATCCTGCTCTACCGCTCGTGTCAAGAGCGACAAGTCTCTATACTGGCGTCCTACCTTGTTCTACAAGAGCAGCGCTGGCTTCCAGCGTGTTCCCGAGAAGGCGACCAAGATCTACTACAAGTACGGTGATGGAAACAACTGGGCAAATGTCACTGCATACCCAAAGGGTTTCAACATGGTTGCTGGTAGGCCCAACAGGCGCAGCAACAGTGACGACAACGCAGCTGGTGTCCGCTGGGGCTGCCACCAGCCCGACGGCGGCGAGACAGCTATCTTCGACAATGGTTTCCCCAAGGGATTCACCTCTTGCAAGTTCGGTTTTGCCTCTGAGGTCACCTATCCTTCTTGCTGGAACGGACAGGATATGGATCCCAATGACGGCTATGCACACATGGCCTACCCCAACGGCAATAGCGGTGTTGGCATTGAGAACTGCCCCGTCACCCACAGAGCCGCGCGTTTCCCTACTCTGTTCATTGAGTACTGGTGGGACATTTCGTCGTTCAAGTTCGGTCCTGATGAGGCTCCTTGGGTCCTCTCCAACGGTGATGCAACTGGCTACGGCTTCCACGCTGACTTTGTAAGATTACATGCTTCCATTCTGATGCCATTATACTAACTTGATGAAAAGATGAACGGATGGGACGAGGGTGTCCTCGACAAGGCAATCAGCGAGAACGACGGCTGCAAGTGTGGCTGTGGCTGCGGTCAAGAACAAATGGAGCAGTGCTTTGGCTCCGCCAACGTCAACAAGGACAGCGATGACTTCTGGGCAAGCTGCTCTGCTAGCGAGTCTCGTATGTCGTATGATTCAGAGATCCTGGATGTCCTCCCAGGCTGCAATCCCGTCCAGTACGGTCCCGCCTCTGCTACTCCCGCCTCTGGTGCTGGCTGCAATGCCGCCCCAGCTGCCCCTACCGGCAACAAGAGCACTCAAGTCTCATCCCCAGCAGCAACCCAGACTCCCTCCAGTAACGCCTCAGCCCCCGCCGACTACAAGCCCACATCCAAGGCCTCTCCCGCCGTAACCCCTGACGCCACCCCCGAAGCCACCAGCTCCCCCTCCCTCTTCCCCTCCTACGCCGCTGGCCTCCCCAACAAGGGCGTCGACAAGGAATCCGGAGACTACGACGCCGCAAAGCCAACTCCCATCGCCTCTCCCACCGGTCCCGCCGCCCCGGCTGATAAAACTCCCAGCCCAGTCGCCGGCGGCGCCAACAGTGACGACGAAGAAGAGGGAGACTGCAAGCCCCCAGTCACAGTCACATACACACCTACTGTCACCATCACCGCCACCGCTGCAAACATCGCTGACGCAACGACCTGCGCTAGTGCATCAACTGTGTACGAGACCTTGACTGAGACGGTGACTGTGCAGGCTTCGGGAACTAAGGAGACGCCTCCTGCTGCCTACTAAGTACGCTGTACTAGCCATACAATAGTTGGTCATTTTGGGCCAGTGTAGTCTGCAGCGCTTTCAGGCGTCTGCATGTGGGTGGTTTGTCACTCGTTTTTTTTAAACCACATTCAAAGATGGATTATTTTCATCTTCATCTTCATTGTATATATATCATCATCTATCATGACTGAGAGAAGAAATAAAAGAAAGGAATTGGAGTTGAACAATACTGTGCACATGTTTCTTGCTATAGTACTATTTTATAATGTTTAATAGCTAATGTACTAGTATACTGCATACCCCTGACGACTCCGCTCTTTTGCCAACCTTTCTCAACTGACTCTCCCAAAAAGATACAACAACCCCTAAATACCCATCAAAATATATACGAGGAAGAAAGTGCAAAAAGGAGGTTGGAGCTCTTGATGAGCTCCGGCTTTTGACTCAGCCGAGGTTTGAACTCGGGACCTTCAGTGTGCCTAACAGGATGTTAGACTGACGTGATAACCAACTACACCACCGAGCCCTGTTTTGATGTAAATTGAGATAATTAAAACGTATATAGATAGAGTAACACATGTAGACATCATTCGAGCTACGATTTGCCAAGGGTGATCAATCCGATTTAGTGGATATAGATAACAACCGACCCGGCAACCGAGGGCTAGCAAATCAAACGGGTGCGTCCAGCCGACTTTGGGGAAGCTGGTATGTACAGGCATTGTGGGACGAAGTTATAATACATTCATCACCGGGAAAAGGCTGTTCAAAGTGCTTGCAGACCAAAGTACAGGCGCTTGTTGAAGCTGTTAAAAGTCTACGGTGAATAGGAGACCCATGTTTGCGGGTGATGGCAGCTTGTTAGATCGCTATGTCGCTTCAAGACATCAGCATCTCAAACAACTATTGACCATAGTTTCCTCGTCGCTCACAACATATGTACACACAAAGCCGCTCAATGGAACCGGAGAAGAGACACGGAGAGGCGTGTGGGGCTCCCGGCACGTGGGGTGGCTTCTGGGGTTGGGGCGGCGCGCGTAGAGGCCGAGGGCATACCGGCAATTGATCACGTTGCGGACGGACGTGTCGCACGTTATTAAGAAGCATTGCGCACGTTTTGGAATATCTTGATTTTCCGATCGCCTGCTTCCTCTTTTTTTTCTTCTCTTCTTCACAATTTTGTGTATTTCCTAACAAGTCTGAACACATCATTATGGATATCAAGGATCTTGGTGAGTGTTCCCCATGCCGTTGAGCTGTCGCAGCGCGCGCTGTTGCACATCCCAGCTAACCCAGCCTTTCTAGCACCCGTTGCAGGCGCCGCTATTGCAGGCGTTACTGCTGCTGCCGCATACATCGACGCCAAATATCACATCTCCAAAGATATTGCGGGCATTCGCGGTCAAAAAGCAGCAGCGCGCGGTATAGAGAAGAACTGTAAGTTTGGGCTGTTTGTGTGCTCACATCACCCTTTACTAACAGTCCCGCAGCTCGAGGCAAAGGCCAATCTCTCTGGTACCAATTCGAAAGCCAAGTCCGTCGTCTCCCCTCGAATGAAGAATGCATCTGGTCTCGTAACGGATGTTACACCTGGGCCGAAACCTACGCGAACGCCTGTCGCTATGGCCAATATCTCCACCAGCATGGTGTCGTGCCCGGACAGCTCTTCGCTATGTACATGATGAACCGACCTGAGTTTCTGTTTGCTCATTTGGGTAGCTGGAGCATAGGAAGTGCACCGGCATGGATCAACTACAACTTGGCGGGTGATTCGCTGTTTCACTGCTTGAAAGTAAGCGGTGCCAAGGTGCTGCTTGTCGACGAAGAACAAGAGTGTAGGCAAAGGATAGAAGATATTCGCCAAAAGTTGGAGGAAGAACTCGGCATGACTATCTTGATTCTGGACAACAATCTAAAGGGCGAGATTTCGAGGTCGGAGCCAAAGAGGCCAGAAGACTCCCTTCGAGCAGGTGCAAAGGGCAAATTCCCAATCTTCATTTTCTACACAAGGTGAGTCACTACTACACATTCTTTCAGAGAAGCCATGGGCTGACAATACCAGTGGAACGACTGGACATCCAAAAGCCTGCCCATTCCCTACGGAAAGAGCGGCCGGTTTGACAGGTCGCGTAGGTGCCATGGGCCTGAAGCCAGGACCTAATGGCGATCGATGGTATGTTTGCATGCCTCTATACCACGGTACCGGAGGTACCACCGCACTCGTGTGCATGATTACTGGTCTTACCTGCTGCATCGGCACCAAGTTCTCCACATCAAAATTCTGGACCGACGTGCGTGACTCCAAATCCACCGCCATCGTGTATGTTGGAGAGACGGCCCGTTACCTCCTCAACGCCCCTCCAAGTGATATGGACCGAAAGCACAACGTCCGAGCCATGTATGGAAACGGCCTTCGTCCAGATGTATGGAAACGTTTCGTCGATCGTTTCGGCATTGAAATTGTCGGCGAGTTCTTTAATAGCACAGAAGGTGTCATGGTGCTCTTTAATGGCTCTCGCGGACCCTTTACAGCCACCTCAGTCGGACATCAAGGTCTCATTGACCGCTGGCGATTCCACAACACCTATGTCCCGGTTGAGGTCGATATGGTCACCGGTGATCTCCTCCGCGACCCCAAGACTGGCTTCTGTAAACGAAAGTCGTACGAGGAGGGTAGCGAGATTCTTGTTCAGATGCCCAGCGAGGATGCCTTTGTCGGCTACTGGAACAATCCTGAAGCCACCGAGAAACGCTTCGAACGTAACGTCTTCAAGAAAGGTGATCTCTGGTACCGCACAGGTGACGCCCTTCGTCGCGACGCTGACGGCCGATGGTTTTTCATGGACCGTCTTGGTGACACTTTCCGCTGGAAGTCCGAAAACGTCAGCACAGCTGAAGTCAGTGAAGTGCTTGGATCTTTCCCTGGTATCCAAGAAGCAAATGTCTATGGTGTCGAGGTACCAGGCTACGACGGACGAGCAGGCTGTGCAGCTATCTTGATTGACCCTGCACACCGCGATTCGTTTGACTTCAACGCGCTACTTGCGCATGCGAGCGCAAAGTTGCCCAAATATGCAGTTCCTGTCTTTTTGAGGATACAAAAACAGCAAACTACCATGCACAACAACAAGCAAAACAAGGTCCCATTGAGGAACGATGGCATTGATCTGAGGAAGCTGATGGAGAGGGCAGACAAGGAAGCCAAGGAACAAGGCAAAGACCAAGTTGAATACGACACCATCTACTGGAGCCCAACTTTGCTCGGAGCTACCAAGGGCAAGGGCGCTGAAGGTGGTTATGTCGTGTACACCATGGCTGATTGGGATACGCTGAAGGCAAACAAGGATGAGGGCGGTGCAAAACTATAGGCTGTTTGTAATTGTCCGTGTATCTTTCTTTTTGTCAGTTCCTAGCGTTCTCGTTCACCAAATGGATTGCATTTTTGTATCCTGTCCGGACCTGGACAAGATTCTGGATCTGCGGAGTGAACGACTGCCATTGGACTGGATTCTTCTACGTTTGTTGTTCTTGGGTATCTGATATCTACTTACAATATTATAGAATCTACCGGATGAATACGTTGTTCTAAACTGTCTGGAGGTGTATCCGTTCGGTGCTGCGGCTGGGCTGGAGACATTCGTGTTTGCTCTTCAGCAACTTCACACTCACACTCACACTCACCGCAGCTGACTTCATCCCACCATCCCCGTCCTATCATTTAAAAGATACCTCTTCAATTCAGTCTCTTCTGTTACAACACAACTCTTTACCCAGATCGTATCCCAAGACTTGATAGCAATCATGGGTAACGACATCAACACCTACCACAAAGGCCCTAAGACCCAAGTCACCCCCATGCCTGTTGACCCAGACGCAGTCACGACGAGCTCTCTGCAAGCTCTTCAGTCGGCGGATCAACGTAGGGTCATGGACATTGTGGACAAACTTCGTCGCACTGGTTTGAGCGGAGTGGTGGAACTGCCTCAACTCGTTGTCTGCAGTGACCAGTCATCTGGCAAGAGTTCAGTACTAGAAGCGATCACTGAGATCCCATTTCCTTGCAAGGAGAATCTCTGCACGCGGTTTGCTACTGAGGTGGGTTCAATAGTATATAGAGATTATGCACTAGCCTGTCAATACACAGATCGTTCTTCGCCGTTCCCCGACTTCGACGAGTACTGCCACGATCACTCCTGACAAGTTGCGTCCAGATTCTAAGCAAGCCAAACTCAAGGGGTTTACCAAGTCTATCCAGAACTTTGATTAGCTCCCTGATGTGATTGAAGACGCGACTCTCGCTATGGGCTTAAACGTTGTGGGTGGTATCAGCCCCGGGGCATTTTCTCGCGATGTGCTGTCTGTTAAGATTACAGGTCCTAGTAGGCCTCAGCTGTCAGTGCTGCTCCCCAATATTGACGTTATGCCGAACTGATATCATCCAGGACTCTTGTTGATCTTCCTGGTCTTATCCATGCGACAAACAAGGCCCAGACGGAAACGGACAAGGAACTGATTCTGAACCTCGTTAGTCAGCACATGAAGAATCCGCGCACCATCATCCTGGCTGTAATGAGTGCAAAGAACGACTTCGCCAACCAAATCATCCTCGACCATTGCCGCAAGATCGATGAGCAAGGCCGTCGCACTCTCGGCATCATCACCAAACCAGACTTTCTTCGTGAGGGCACCGACAACGAACTGAGCTGGATCGAACTTGCTCAAAAAAAGACATCTATCTCGAACGCGGTTGGCACATGTTGAAGAACCGAGCCGATAACCAGATGAACTTCTCGTTTGAACAATGCAACAAAGACGAAGCTCTCTTCTTCAGCAAAGACCGCTATGCCGAACTACCTCGCGAGTGCGTTGGCATCACCTCCCTCCACGAGCGTCTCAGCAAATTTCTACTGCACTATCCGATCCGAGAGCTGCCATGACTCAAGGAAGAAATGATGACCAGGTACCGCGCCACACTGGACGAGATTTTGAATCTGGGTGAAAAACGCAACGCCAACCACGAACAACGCGTATTCCTCATGAAAATCAGCATGAAAGTAAACAACATCTTGAAATCTGCTACAAAGAGGCACTACGAGTCGTTCTTCTTCGGAACCATCAACAAAGATGTCGCCGTCGATTCTTCAGAGAATATTCGTAGATTCCGCGCAGTGGTTCAGCACCTCGACATGGGTTTCGCAAAGGACATGCGACTTTGAGGCCACAAGTACAATTTCGAAGCCGGACCTGGTGACGACAAGCGGGATTGTAGGGAAAGACTTGAGGCCCAAAAGGGACTTGAGCACGAACTCAAACGCGAAAAGGGGTCCACATGTCTTCCTGTGCCCCAGAAACTCACCTGCCCAGAAGTAGTTGAATAGGTTTAAAAAAAATACTCGAGCGCTCCCGCGACTACGAAATCCTGGGAACCTTCCAAGCAGTCCTCATATCCCAGCTCTTCTGGGAGCAATCCCTAACCTGAGAAGATCTCGCGTCCCTGCACATATTCAAAGTAGCGCAAGTCTGCCGCGACTTCATCGACGTCGTACTCACTGACCACGTCCCCGCAGAGTTCAAAGAGCGGCTTATAGCGGTGAATGTGGATGCAGCGCTGAGCAAGTCGTTGGGGGATGCGAAGGAGGAGTTGGGTAAGGTATTGCGAGATAAATGAAGGCATCCGTCGACGTATAATCATTATTTTACGTCGACGATTCAGAATATGTGGTTGAGGAAGCATCAGCCGCTTACGAAGGCTGCTTCGTTTGCTTCGGAGAAAGCCGAGGATTATAGTGATGACGAGAGTTGTTTTTCATTGATCCGGTTGAGTTGGCGGCGCAGTTGGAGCAGTCGATTGAGCTGGATATGGATATGTTTTCAAGCTAGGAGGCGCTGGATATACAGCGGGCGTATTATAAGAATGAGATAGGATACTTGATCAATACGGTCGCGAAGTCGGTTATTGAGCGTCATATGGTGGTGCCGCTGCCTGAGATCATCCTCTCCCCGCTAGTTGTGACGCAGATGACGGATAAGCAGGTCGAGTATGTTGCTGCTGAGCCGCTGGAGACGGTGCAGGGGAGGGCCCATCTAGAGGTGAGGAAGGTCATGTTGGAGAGGGGCCTGGAGACCTTCCAGTAGGCCATGGGTGATATGAGGCGCTAGGCTTAGGGGAGGTACTTGGATTCCCAGAATGCGGGCAGATTGGTGGTACCACTGGGTAGTCGAAAAGGCGAATTGAACACGCGGTACAGATGGCTCGTACGGCCGGATACTGGTTATGGATTCAGGGGTGATTTGTAAGTGAGTCAACGTCATTTTGATCTACCCTCATGAATGATTAAACTTCTTTGTTATTTCTCGTGACTTTTACATCAGTTCATGCCGTAGCTCCTCTCTTTACCCTATTCATTCTCTTCCATGAGGGTAGGCTCAAACTTTTGTTTGCGTGCTTGTGTCGCACCCGATGCCTTCCACGCAGACAGAATCAAATCTACAATGGCGTCGACGCCTTGATCCCTCTTTACAACGGCGAAAATGGTCGGCCCCCCTTCGCGCATCCGCCTACTGTCCCTCTCCATGACATTGAGGTCCGCGCCTACAGCCTCGGCTAGATCGATTTTGTTCACGACTAGCAGGTCCGACTGTGTGATACCGGGTCCACCCTTCCTGGGGATTTTATCACCTCCCGAGACATCGATGACATAGATGATGAAATCAGCGAGCTCGCGCGAGTAATTTGCGGCAAGGTTGTCGCCGCCGGATTCAATGAGGAGCAGGTCGGTGTTGAACTTGTGATGGAGGTTGGTCAGAGTCATGAGGTTCACGGAGATGTCTTCACGGACAGCCGCGTGGGGGCAGCCTCCAGTTTCGACGGCGAGAATGCGCTCGCTGTGGGTATGGGTCAGAGAGGGTTGGTTCTGGGGGATGCTGAAGCAGTCTTACGCGGGTAGAGCATTATTCTTGGTCAGGAACTCACAGTCCTCGCGGGTGAAGATGTCATTAGTCACTGCGGCTATGGAGAAGCGTGTTCGGAGATTCTTGCAGAGAGCCAGCATGAGGGCAGTCTTTCCGGAGCCTACGGGTCTACTTGTATCAGCATTTCTCTGTATTATATGATGTCTTGCCATGACTTCGCTGTCTACTTGAAATTGACCCAAACGGGAATGAGTCCTACCCTCCAATTCCAACGGTAAACGACCGGTCCTCCCAATCTCGTCCCTCGATAATTGGCATTTCACGTCCCACATAGCTGCCCGGTCCGTCGAGGATCTCATGGGTATGCCCGTGGTCGGCGGCAGAATGCGAATGCGACGCACCATCATGAGAGTGACTGTGAGACATTTCCGGACAGGCTGAGGGTAATAAGACAGATTAGTAGAGGGGATGCTTGCCAGAGGAAATGAAGCTCGAGGTTCTCCATGGTGGGGCACATGAGAAGTTGGCGCGGGGTTGGTTCTCCAACACCCCTGGTGCGATACGGGAGGGTCCCTTATTATTACTATCATTCCATTGTTCCACAAGCTAGCAATACGTACATGCTACATGATACGAGGAAAAAGAAGACATTTCCAATACATAGAACAAGGCCGTATATAAAGCCGATCTTAAGGACAAGCGCCCATCATGACCACAACAGAAGCAGTTGTTTTGCCCCAGACGGGAACCAGATGGGGGACTGGCCGGACCGATGACGCCTCACAGCCGTGTGTTCCGCGTCGCTTTTTTTTCCTTCCCCTTCCCCTTCCCCTTCCCCTTTCCCTTTCCCTTTCCCTTTCCCTTTCCCTTTCCCTTTCCCTCTCCCTCTCCCTTATTCTTGTGCACCCACGGCCAGCCTCATCACGATCCGCCGACGACATGCCTCTTATGATGGACCCATGTATGGATTTGTATGCCTGCATTCCATGGACCCGGTTATCGTGCCCATCCGAACCTGTAGTTCGTCAGCTGTAACGCTAGAAGGTTCGCGTACGCCGCCATAAGTGGCTCCAAAAGCAAAGCACGTTCACCTTAGCGGAGACTTCGCCGGGGCTGCGACCTCGTCCAATACTGCCGAGGTGCGCCACAAATACGACAATCTTCATGCGCGCAATCTCCGCTCCTCTCAGCTTTCCTACTTCTGTTAGGGCACCTGCAGGAACATGACACGGTGCTTAGCAGCTGCAACTATCTAAAGGCCAGCGCACCGCCCTCCCGCATGCCTACGAGCCTTGATCCTGGTTGGCATCATTCGTGTGTGGCTGTTGTCCCAAACAAGATTGTTGTTGTTGCGACTCGTCCACTTCCGGTAGGGCCGCCCTAATTAAACATACCCATTCATTCTGTTTAGACGTTTCACCTGTCATTCTCGCCTTCCATTTAGTCGCTCGGCTCTCTCTATAACGAATCCTATATTCTTTTTTTCTTCAACTCTCTATATTCTTTTTATATAATGTCTACAACAATCGCCATGTCTCCCGAAAAGTCACAACACACGTCCCTCACCCTGTGGGACATTGACCGTGTCTTTCAAGATGCACACGAGGCATACGAGCAATGGCAGGCACGTCATCGCCGCTCTCGTTCCAAGTGGGTATGCTTTGGTACCAAGAATCGAGACGATGCTGTGGGGAAAGCTTTGAGCCTTGGACGCCAGGTTCAGAGAATAATGGAAGCGGGGAAAGAAGCATTCGGCGTGCGGTTTGAGGAAGGAGACCGTAAGCCATGTTTTGCAGCTTGTAAATACAGGTGTTGACCGTGGACAGAAAAATGCAACACGGTGCTCTCTGCACAACTGCTCCGAGTTCAATACGAAATCAGACAGCCGCTGTACGACAGTGCATTCTCAGCAACAACAATCACACCCATTGACGACATAATCACAACTGCAAAGAGCGTACGCCGCGCCTGTTTAACTGCCTTACGAGACCAATATGCCCGCCTTGAAACACCCATTCTCTCGCCAGTACTTCCCCCGCCACGATTCAAGGTCGAATTCTGTCCATTTGCAGACCAGCTCCGCAAGGACCTAAAGGAAACCAAAACCAGCACTCTACGAGCAAAGAAAGCACACCCACACGACAAGTACGATGACCGAGAAATATGTCCCCACTGTAGCGCATGTATTTCTGTTGCAACCCACTCTGGACTGCCGGCGTCCAGGTGCATTCTCTTCACATCACATATCGCACTGGATCCTGTTTCGAGAGACGACAAAGCGACATTTGCATGCAACAGCTGCTACAAGACATTTGAAGATTCCTACGCCTTTCTCGACCACTTCTTTCAAAAGCAGATTGGCAGCGACCGAAGCTGTCTGCGGCTGTCCATTACAAAGTCAACATCTAGCTGGTTCTTGAACGAGGAAATCATTGAGGCGGACCCTTTACTAGTGGAACAGTGTCTAAAGAACTGCATAGCGAGAGAGACTATGCGAGGCAAACAGCATAAAAGGGCGGGCAGCCGAATAACCATACGAGAAGTGCGTTGTTCGGATTAGCATTTCAGCAATGCGAAGGCGAAGGCGAAACGACGATACGATTTGGCGTCTTGGGCGAGAACAATTGTACAAATGTAACGACTGGGACCGATGAGCGCCGGCTATGCTCTATTACGCCACATGAATTTAGCGACAAGCGATATGTAATGGTAGCTGGCGCTATCCCTACACTAGGTGCTGCTGAAGACGTGCGCAGCGGCGCTTTCTCCGCAACCCTTATTCTGGTAGAGGAGACGTCTGCTACAGAAAAAGAACGCACCGGATAACTTTACAGTAGACCAGTCGTTATTTTCTTCAAGGTTTCCCGAGCAGCCAATGCTACAGAATCCTTTCTCTTCTTATACCTTTGTATTAAGTCATGTCTAATGCAGTAATGTCTTTTATGAATACCTTGAGCGATCAAAAGCGACTCGAGACTTAGCATCTTATACATATATATACATGTACATATCACCAACAATACAAATTACATATTGATACAATGTCAATTTATATATGTATGAAAAAAAAAGTTATGCATCTATGCTATACATGCCTTCCTTGTCCTTCCTGTGTGTCTCAGTCTCTCTCACACAGAGCTAACGAGCTGTCACAACTGTCACGTTTCACTTGCCGAACATCGTCATTTACAACGATCAACCCTCAATTTCTCTATTCATTCTCTGCACAGGCCCACATTTGCGGCGAGCAGGGATGTACCTTGGCGTCATCGGCGTCATCGTACGTCGCTAAATAGGGTCGTGCTTTGGGTCCACCTTCTTGCTGTGTCTCTCGCTCGAGTAAGTTGTACTGCGTGTAATGACTGCAGTTTTGCATAGTAGCTAGTTATTTGACTTTCTTTCTTTTTTGGCTATCGGTGCTATTTTCGGGCTTGGAGGTAATTTGCTTCCAAGTTTCATTCTCTTTTTCCTTCTTCTTCTTCTTCTTCTTCTTCTTTTTTAGCGCTAGAAAGGTGTTTGTGTTTTTGTGTGTGTGTGTGTATGTGTGAGTGTGTATATGTGTGTGCTTGAGTGAGGAGGTAGATTTTTTCTTCTCTCTTCTAATCCTAGTCTGGAAAAGGAGATTTATGCGGGATTTTTTGAAACTCTGAGATTTATAATATTCTCGACTAGTATGACAAGTGCTGAAACAGTTTACAGGCCAAACTAAGGGAAAAGTCAAGATGAAGTTCTTGACGAAGGATCAGGTTCAATGCTCGATTCACAGTCGTAATACTCCACCGTTAAATCTGCCGACCATCTCAGAACAATCTGTCAGCACCTCTCCTTCGCCTCCTCTACAAAGCCTAATTTCTGTGAGTTGTGAAATAAAGATAAAGTTTACCCAGTGGTATCATTTCAAGAACATCAGGCCACCGGGTAAGTAGGTCTGATGTGAGCTCTACGTGCGAACTTTATTTGGGTGATCATTTGGATTCATTCATATAAACACTCTTTGTGTAGGTATGCATGCTTGACTCGGGGCTTTCTCGTATTCTTTCGGCGCCTAAGCGGTGAGATGAAGATATGTAAGTAAGCAGGCAATCTTAGCAAGGGAAGGCGAGGAGAGAAATGAAGTGGTGTGGGGTCTGGGGTAGAGGTACGTGACTGTGTGTGCTTACGTACGCATGTAGGTATGCACTACATGGGTAAGTTTGAGGGAAGGCGTAGGAAGAAGTCACGTGCGATGTGTACACCAACTGTAGGGATTAAGAAAATATCTCCATACGAGTTATGAAACGTTAATTCTTGGGATCCGCGACGTCTCTGTTTTTATTTTTCCTTAGTCCGATGGTTTCACAGCATATGGAGGAGCAAGAAGAACAAAAAGAGAGCTATTGCAGAGCCAAGCCATACCTCCTTTTTCCCGCCTCAGTCATGCCTCATGCATCTACATCTACAGATATGAGGTCAAAGACACGTATCCAGAGCGCATAAACTACCTTGTATCTTTCTCTCCCAATGATCACCTCAACAGACTCATTGTCCCCAGCCCCCAAGATAATGTTCCGATCGCGACTACTCCACCCCATCCGTCACGCCTCCCAGAAGACACTCACAAAAGCAAAGAAAGAAAAGTCCCAAAAACATTGAGACGAAAAAGGCTCGCCCAAAACAGATACCACTGACAAAGCTAGCCAGAACGAGCCATCCACCAAGCTACTATAGCACATCTATTTTCCTATCCTGTACCAAAATATCCATACACACACTAACTTTTGTCCCCCCACCCCCGCTCCCACTCCCCCGGCTCCCCCTCCCTCACTTCCTTCTCAAAAAAGCAAAAAAGCCATCAGAAAACAAGTTCTTCGTTCAAAGCAAGTTTCTCCTTTCCCTACGTACCTTCTTTCTTCACCCCCATTGCTTTTACTCCGCTACCCACATCCATACTGCACCACGCTGTGCCCTACCTTTCCGCTCACGCACGCATGACACCAAAGACCCCCCCGTTCGCTCCCTCTATACCTGTTTAGGACATAGGGCAATATGCAACATGCACATGCATGTACCTCTACGCCTAGCCGAATAAGTGAGTGATTTTCTGCTTTGTTTCTTCATCTCCACATGGAGCTTGCATGGCATAGGAATCGGGGGTGTTAGACCTGGTGATGAGAACTTTATTCCGTATCATGTCCGCTAGGTATGGATGTAAGAGTAATATGGGCAGTAAAAATGGGCTGATTGGGTTGCACAAATGCCGCGACAAGCAGTTGCCTCGTGAGTTGGATGGGTGGGGAGGGATATTATATCCGGGTAGCGGCTTTGGCTTGGAGGACAAG
This sequence comes from Bipolaris cookei, assembly GCA_002286855.1. Classification (NCBI taxonomy): domain Eukaryota; kingdom Fungi; phylum Ascomycota; class Dothideomycetes; order Pleosporales; family Pleosporaceae; genus Bipolaris; species Bipolaris cookei. Next base: position 322,002 of record NRSV01000028.1, read on the forward strand.
AAAGACGGTTTTTGCTGGGCGCCTAAAGTGGAAAATTTCCGGTGGAGAGAGGAGGGAAGGTAGGTCGAGGCGGTGTGAGGCGGGCAAGATAGAGACACTGATCAGAGCGGAGAAAAGAAGCGAGCAGTGTGTCTGAATATGTTCGTGATATTGTTCAAGTAAAAAAACTAGTTATGGGGGTATATCATATCGGCAAACTTTTCCCACCTCGATACTCTCTGTGGATTGAGGTAAGGGAAAAGAGGCCCAAAGAGAACAAAAAAAACGCCTGTTGCTGTCCATATCCCAAGATCAGCAATATTGTTCCCACCCCACTCATGTCCGTCCGTCCAGAGAAACCCTTTCCCATTGGAAAATAAAACCCAAACCCAGACTGGTGTACGCCTTGGTATATGCCGCTGGAACGCTCCATCCTGCCGTAGCTCGGAGAACGTGTAAACAAAAGTACATGAAAGAAACCAAAAAAAAACATCATCGATAATAAATTTCATCCTCCTCTTTGTTCAAGTATCGGTTTCTCTTAATCCGCGAGAAAGCCATCGCTCCCACCAGTTTCGCACACCGACAATGCTCTCGCGGCCGTCGTTGTGGCCGTCGTGACCGCCAGGGTCACCAAGAATGCAGGAAAAGAACCAAAAACCCGCAGCAGTCCAAGCCGCGATTGCGACGCCGAATGCGACGATGGGCGAAAAGAGGTGTATGACAACAAGCATGGGGGCGCTGTAGCCAGATGTCGAGTCGTGCGAGTAAACCATGTGTAGCTGCAGGTTTAGCGATGGAGCGAGGAAGGATTTGATTCGCTCAGAAAGGGGCGCGCGCGCAGTGCAGAGGCATAGCGGCGATAGCAAGAGGGTGATGAAGAGAGCGCAAAAGGTCCAGATAGCAATCATACCGGAGAGGAAGGCGCAAGGTCCGCAGAGCCAGAGCTAAGGGGGGCATGTCAGTCACGAGCGCGCCGAGTGGGTCGCGATGTGGAATTTTTCTTACCAGCAACTGCCACGCCTTCTCTTCGGGGCCTTTTTCTTGATAGGCGCCCTTGTCGTATACAATGGCATTGCTGCCGGATGGAACTGCAGACAGGCGGTTTGGGACGCGGTAGCCGTGAGCCAGAGCCTCGGCATGCTTCTCAGGGTCGATGTGGGCCTGGGGTGGATATGAGAGTGACTGGCGCTCAAGCTGCGAAGACGAGTAGCGATGCGCGTTTGATGAGTTGCGGTGGTGGCCGACGGAGGAGATGCTGCTGTTGCTGCTGGGGCTTGGCGGCGAGGAGGGCTTTGGCGAGAAGGGGTGGGAGATGACCGAGTCGTGAGGGCGGCGATTGCTCGACCTGCTCAGGCGGTCGGAATGGACTGAGGAGTGGTGGTGGTATTGCTGGTCCTTTTCATTGTAGGCGTAGTTGGAGTCGTAGTCGCAGCTGGGGCTGGGGTTGGACAGGCGATGGTAATGCTGTGGTTGTGGTTGGTGGTGTTCGGGGTGCGACAGGCTGGGGGGCGCGAGTATGGCCGAAGCAGGCGGCGGAAGCTGGGATTCCATTGCCGGCAGTCGGTCGGGTCAACGTCACGGGCGGACGGGCATCAAGCGACGCTGGAAGACATGCGAGAACAACGAGGCAGCGGGCATGTTATAGCGGGAGGCGGAGACGGGCCCTAGGAGAGGCAAGACTCTTGTTACATAGAATTACGCTCTCAAGGCCTTGGGAGAATGTCTTGGGCTTGGCGCTCATCCCCAAGCCTGGGCAGTCTGGCTCGGCAGCCCGCACCAAACCCACCCACACCCAATCACACCCGCTCTACCCGGGCGCAGGCGGACGCAGCGCAACTCTGCTGCACGCGCCGCTACAACAAGACCGCCGACGGGATGCGCGGCAGTGACATGTCAAAGACCATGGCTCGGCCATGCTGAGCAACGCTGAGCAACGCTGCTCTGGCTGCATTGCTGGGCCCAACCCACCGCCTCCACGCACCACCACCATCACTGCCCGTCGTCGCAGTCGTCGACACACACACACCGCCGCCAAGCTGCCTCCAGAAGCGCTGCCACGGTCCCTCGACGGCCTCCGCTGCTGGCTGATGCTGCGCCCCAAGGTTTGTTGAGTTCCCGCCGCTTTGGAAGTATCCGTCTCGTGATCGTGTACCATGGATGCAGCCTCCCACTGTCTATGTACTGTACTGTGGTAGCTACTTATGTCTGTAGCTATGTAGTACTACATGCACACACCCATCCAGATACATACATCCTACTAGATAGGACAGCCACTTACATCCGACCTCTCACGTCGCACCCCCTCTCGTCCAACCCTCTTCCCCATGGCGAAGCACTGGAGCGCCCTCAGCGGCGTGGCTGTTGGTGGGAATGAATGCTTCCAAGCTGCTTGTCTGGGCTGTCGACCGGGCTGGGCTGAGCCCTCAGGCCGGGCCCTACTAGGCGTCGATGAAACCACGTCTGTCTTGTTGATCTTGGGCCTTGGCAGTTGGCACCCAGGAGCGAAAAAGCCCTCAGGACGCTTCCCATACCACTAAACGCCGCCAGCTGGCCTGTCACCCGTTCGGTCAATTAATATTAACTTCTCCCACCTTTTTTTTCTCGGCATACCCTGCCTGGCCTCTTGGTCGACGCACAAAGGAAAAAAAAACATGCCAGAGCCGTGGGCCCAAGCCCTTTGCCTATTTGCTCCGTGCTCCGCCCGTCTCATACCCAGTACCGACCATTCCGAACCCTACCACCTATTCCCCCTCTTGACCACCGGCCGCATATCTATTCGACGTCATCCTTTTGCGTACTCTCCACGGAGTAGTACCCGTATAGTTGCTCCTACGTATCCATCTATCCATATCCATATCATGTGTACACGTTGGCCATACTATGGCCCTTCTGGCCAACAAAACCTTATTGTGCGGGTACGGCACAAGCCCATGTTAACCTCACCCTCGTCTCGGATCTCAGGTCAGCAGATCTCCAGGGTCAAAGCACCCTGTAAACATTACCGCCTCAATAGCTAAACAACAGACGTGGCTCGCCGCTTCAATTCCTCTCTTCTTACGCATCAAATGTGCATTTCTTAGATATTTGTTACTTTTGGTAATGCCCAGATCTGTCATCCTCCTTGGCACACTACTTCTCAAACACCTCTCCGCCCGCCTACAAGCTTCATCCCCTCACGCATCGTATCCGTTAACCGGCTCATGACCAGCTCCTTGATGCCCTTCTTCTCCGGCTTGGGCATAAACCCTAGCTCAATCAGGTAACTGACATACACGCCAACCGTATCTTCCGTCACCGCACCTCCTTGACTCCAGTCTTCGCCTGTCCATGTCTGGTCCTTCTTCAACGCTTCTGCCGCGTTCTTGTCATCTAGTTCCGGCGCCTTGGTGTCGCCAGGTAGATCTCCAGTCACAAAGTGGTACAGAGGTAGTAGAGCATTCTCTTCCTTTGTCCCTGACCGATCAGCAACATACCTCTCCATCCTCTGCTTCCACTCTGCATACGGCACCAGAGGCACGTTGTAGCCAAACTTCTCCAACGCACCCAAGAACTCGTTGAATGTGATACGCGGATGTGAAGTCACTTGCGCCACCCCAAGCGGTGCAACTGGCGGGTTAAATGACGACGCAACTACTACCCTCGCAACGTGTGTGACAGGTACCATGTTGATCGTGTTCGTGATGTCGGGCCTGGACTCGAGCTGAATGCAGCCCTTGAGCATTCGGACGAGGAAGTCGTCCGTGTTCGTAGTACCGTAGTCTGGATCTCCCAAAACGTATCCAGGCCGAATCACACATCCACTTAGACCCTTCTTGCCAGCTTGGCGCGTCAGGTATTCGGCTGCCCACTTGGACTGGCCGTAGCCAGTACCAAGACCCTTGCGTGCACCCTCGAGGTCGTCCGCCTCTGGTACACCGGTCCCACCTTCGGCGAGACTCTTCTCCGAAAGGCTGACAAAGTAATCTGTATCCAGCACCGACGTCGAGCTCACAAGACCAAACTTCTTGGCTTTGCCAGCAGCACACATGGACAGTGCAGTCATGGTCGACAAGACATTGGGCCCTCGTAAACGTGAGTAAGGCAACACCCAGTGCACCAAGGCACCATTATGGATGACCACATCGACCGAGTCAACGAGCTTGTTCCATGTGTTCGCCTCAAGTTCAAAGTTTTCCTTTTCCAAATCACCCACCAGAGGCTCCAGTCGTGACTCCCACCCGTCTTCCCAGATTCCGTATGCTGTACACGTTTGCCTTACACGTCCCAGCGCAGCATCAATGTCCTGAGCACGCACAAGCACAGTGACCTTTCCTGGTCTTGACAGAATATCCCGTAAGATGTAGGCACCCAAGAAACCCGTTGCGCCAGTGAGGAAAGTATGCACCTCTTCCTTTGGATTTAACTCCTCTCTGGTCCTGAACTCGATCAATTTGTTGGCAAGGTCTCTAGCGTCGGCAGAATACGCCTCATCATCAGGGTCGTCTTCCAATGCCTCGGCCGTATCAAGACGCAATCCAATTGGGTCCATGGCTTGATCAATGTTTGCCGAGAAACCGCGCAGTGTAGGGTATTGGAAAATTGTCGTCATGGGTACGTCAATGTCCTTCCATTCTTGTCGGATCTTGAAGAAGAGTTGTTGTGCAATGATACTGTGTCCGCCAAGGTCGAAGAACGAGTCACTTCCGCCAATGCTGTCAGTTGTTACACCACGGTCACCAAGGAGCTCAGCCCAGATCCTAGCCATGGCCTTTTCAGTCGGCGTCAGAGCTGCACCCAACTGCGACGGACGCCTAGCTCCTGCGGCTGCGAGGTCTGCTGGATCCGGGAAAGGCAGTGCCGGCCGATCGATCTTGCCATTCGGATTCAGTGGAAACCGGACAAGTGGAACAATGACCGATGGTACAGCATATGCAGGCAGTTTCTTTTTGAGATGCTCACGCACATCGTCTCGGAGATATTTGAAGCGTTTGAGCAGCGTCACCATGCTTGTGTCGCCGGTAAAATCGTTTTCTTTCGCACCACGCTCCTCCAGCCAGTCATACCATCGCTTCATTTCAGGAACAATGTAGCCTATCATGTCAGTGATAATCCGGGGAAAAGACTACAAGATTCCAACTTACTAACAAGCGTCGGCTCTTCGTAGGCGTCACGCTTTAGCAGTGTAACATTCTCGCGCACCAACGGATGGGCAGAGAGATGCGAGTCGATTTCGCCCAGTTCAATGCGGAAGCCGCGAATCTTGACTTGCGAGTCTACTCGCCCTGTGCAGTGGACGTTTCCATCTTCAGAATAGTGGCCCAGATCTCCAGACCGATATAGTCTGTCTCGGGGGCCTTTGTAAAACTCCCGCCAGGGCTCGGGGGCGCCCTGACTCTCAACCTGTTTCTTATCCTCGTCTATCCACTTTTGCTGATCCACGAACCAGTTGTCGATGAATTTGGTAACTGTGAGGTCTGGCAGTCCCAGATATTCCTCAGCAAGACCACCAGCCCGCACATAGATTTCACCGCTTTCACCGGGCTTGCAGATCTGGTTTCGGTCTTCGCGGTTGACAACTAAGAGCTGCACATTGTTCATTCCCCGGCCAGCGGGTATAACCTCACCAATGGTATCAAGAAAGTCAGGTGCTTCTGAGCAACTTGGTAGCTCGTAGTAGCTGACAGCGCGCTGTGTTTCCGTGGTTCCGTACATGTTGACAATGCGCACGTTTGGTGCCAGATTCTGCAGTCTCCTGCAATCTCGTTTGATCAACAAATCGCCCACGAAGAAGGAGTGATGAAGGCTGGGGAACACGGCTGATGCACCTCCAACAAGAATTTGACCCATGGCGGGTGTGAGGTGGGTGACGGTGGCGCCATACTGGCGCATCCACTCGGCGAGCTTCTCGTGCTGTATATCGTCCTTGCTTGGTACAAGTAATTGGGCACCGAGAAAGAGAGGTGTGAAGATATCTCGCTGAATAGGGTCGTGGGCGATGCCAGAAAGCATTGTGAACTTGTCATTTTCAGATAGTCCAAACGTTTCGGCCATCCAGGGAAAGTAGTGAGTGAGCGAGAAGTGTCTGCCCTTGACGCCCTTGGGCTTTCCTTCGGATCCCGACGTGAAGGAGAGAGTTGGTGTTGAGTCTGGGCCAACGAGTACACCAGGCAGTTCAGTCCTGAGCTGCTGCTGCTCGTCCAATATGTCCTTTCCGTCCTTGGTGCCTCCGACCAGTGTGCCGTCATCCTTGAGCTCGAGTGCAGGCACTTCTGTTCTTAGTTGCAGGTTGTCCTTGATGTAGTCTCGCACTTGATCCGAGAGAGGGCCTGCTTCGCGTGTGGCCTTGTCAATGATTACGAGAGCGCGCGGTTGGGAGACTTCGAGATAGATGCACTGGCGGTCTGGAGGGTATCTTGAGATTGTCAGCCATGAATACAAAGACTCAACACTCGATACTCACAGTGGGTCTAGTACTGAGAAGGTCGCTCCTGCTGCTAGAACGGCCATGATAGCCACGACCAAGTCGACACCTCGGTGGGCGAAGATCATGACCACCTCGCCTCTTTGCACACCACTCTGAACGAGGTGATGGGCTAGCACCGAGGTGGCCTCAAAGATGTGCTTGTATGTGAATTTGCGTTCGGGAGTCTTGCCTGTGGCAGTCTCGACGACACATGGCCAGTCGGGGTGCTTGCGAGCATTGCTGGCAAAGATTTCGTGAATTGGGCCCTTGAAATCAGACCAGTGAAGGTCTGCCGTGGGGTCGGGGATGCTCCCCTTTGTGAGTAAGGCCATTGTCATGTCTAAAAGAAATATATAGTGGCGTAGAGCGCGGCGTGTGGGCACGCGGGGAATAAAAATGTTAAAGAGGCGCAATTGAAGAAAAAGGTGGGTCGGATGTGTCGAAATTTAAGCCTCGCCGTCTGCTGAGTCAAGGCAGTTGGTCGTGAGGGGAGATGAAGAAGAATATGTAAAAGTAAATGTGTGTAAGGGTACAAAAGTACTCGAGGTATGACGCATCCAGTCAAAGTGCTCGAGGCGCAGGCGACATCGGCGCCCCCCACTAGACTACACCACTATGCACCACTTACATGGACCTAGTTTAGTGCAGGGCGGGACTCAGTGGCAGCGGGGTGGATGCCAAGCCCAGCAGCCCTACGTACGCTAGCCGGGCACCTTGACTGCCTGGTCAGCACAACGCGTCGCCCTCATTTGGGCCAACACCAGCCAACCAACCATCTATCCTGTTTAGGCCCACTGCGGCTATCGGCTTGTAGGCTGGTTGGGGGCAACCTCATGTCGTCAATGTCGCGGTAATCCTCTCTTCTTCTCGTACTTCCCCCCCTCCCCAGCTGTATCCCAATTGCGACATGCCACCCCAATATACCTTCATGGGGAGGCCCGTGACGCTCCACATGCCCCCAAGGAGATTTCAGGCCGTCTTCATCATCCTCATCTTTCTCGTTTTCAACCTAGTCTTCTACGGGCCACCATCGCGCAAAAGCATACCTACCTATGGCCAAGTAGCCGACGCCGTCAAGCACCCGCAAGCACACGTTCCTGATCTTGGCCAACTCCCATCTGTGCCCAACCCGTTCGGCCCTTCGCCTCACAAGCCGCCTGTTCAGGCCAACAGCACTGCTGCTAGTGCCTACGGTGCCATAGAATGGCTGAGTGATTTCAAGTGGCGCAACCCTTTCTCGTCTTCTGTGACTCTCGAAGAGAACAGAGCCCTGCTGCCTCCACTTCGCGAACGACCGCCCATTTACACCTACTATGATGTGCCCAATAAGCAGGACGAGGATGTATCGGCTGCTGAGCAAAGGCTTCTTTTGGCATGGCGAAGGGCGTGGTGGGCACAGGGTTTCAAGCCCGTAGTGCTATCGCGCGATGAAGCTAAGCGCAACCCGCTCTACCAAATCTTCCAGCGGCTTAAGTTAGATCCAAAAATTGAATTCGAGGTCATGCGATGGTTGGCATGGGGGCATATGAAAGGCGGTGTTCTCGTCAATTGGCTTGCTCTGCCCATGGCCGAGTACGAAAATCCCATGCTGAGCTTTTTGCGACGCAACGAGTATCCCAAGTTGTCGCGCGTCCAGTCCCTCGACAATGCCATATTTTTTGGCGAGCAAATAGCTGTCAACAATGCTATCAAGAAGCTTGCCGATAATCAGCTATTGAAGAATGTTTCGGCCAACAAGGACAAGTTGACCAAGCTGGCCAACAAAGAGGGCGGGCCAGTCGTGAACCTTCTGGCTTCGACAGATGTGGAAGTAGATGCCAAGGCTAACGGTATTGCGTCTTACAGTACCGCTACCATTTCTAGCAAGTACAAGACCATTGCCGACAAGCTTACCAACACGACGAAAGCGGAAGCGCTTACTCTGCTTGAAAGTCTTATCAACTCGCATCTCCATATAACATGGCAAGAGCAACACCCGGAAGGTATAACAATCGTGAAGCCAGTTCCGGAGCATACGACTGCGCTCATGTTTGAAGCCACTAACATTGCGCGCAATCTCACACAATGCCCAGCCTCTCCAATGCCCAAGACGTGCCCGCCCAATCGGCCAAAGTGCAAGCCATGTGACGCCAACAAGGCGATGAAACTCCAGGTTTTTCCAGAATTTGTCAACACTACCAAGTCCTTCACAATCGGTACTGTGCCGCATCCATACACGCTTACTTCGTTGCATTACACACGGGACACAGTCGATAGTAACTTCTTGCGTAACAATGCCGAGCGCGATCTCTGGATCCGGAAGTTGACCGACAAGTCTATACCAGGAGACCACATTGAGGAGGTTCGCGTACTAAGGTTCAAAGAGCTCGTGGCAGCCATCCCTGCCCATTCACTGTGGTTGACGGCTGAACGCATCACCCAAGATGATCTCGACTGGGTCTTTGGTTTTGGCCTGCCCCAGATGGCATCCACTACCGTTGAACCTAGCTCGCCGAGCAAGGAGTCCGAGCTCATCATCTTTCCTCGCCCAGGGCCTCCCAAGCCCATTCAAAGCATCGACATACCTGATGACAAGTGGGTTGAAAAGGAACAAGAACGCCTCAACAAAGCTCGCGATGCCATCAAAAGCAAGGATAGGAACATGAAGAAGATTGTGGAAGCAGTAGAACAATGGAACTTGGCAGATACAGAGGCCTGGAGGTTTTCTAGGGCTTATTCTGCCAGAAGACGACAGGAAAGAAAGAAATGGGAGGAAGAGGAGGCCAAATACTCGGGCAGTGAGAAGAAGGCTGGTGTCAGGCCTGGATCAGGTGGAGGAAGATGGATTGACAGGAAGTAGATGGTCAACGACTATTAACTATACGGTGTTCCGGCGTTTTTGCGTGGTTGTAAATAGATAGCTTGTCTATTGTACATAGTATCATAGAGTAGACATGTAGCAAGAGAAAGATCTTCTTAACTGGTATCTGTGGCCAGTATTTAACAGTCTGGCTTTCCGACTAAGAGCCAGCGCATGTGTGTTCATTGCTATTTTCGCTACGCCAAGTTTGCTCAAGAGCTGGAAACCTCTAACTATATGATGTAGAAGGTCGGCCTGCACAAACAAACCGAGACAGTGATGATGATACTAGACAAAAGTAGCGATACTTGACCAACTTCAGAAATCAGAAACTACACCTACCGCTGAAACTTATTCACTGAGTATTAGAAATGATAAAAGTATTTGCAGTTCGGAGGTATGCCACTCAAGTGGTAACCCGAACGATCTGATTGGTGCTGGCGAAACTGGTTCATATTTCTATCCACCATACGGCGATCCTCACGATGACTGTTCACTTCACAAACTCCATCCTCGCAATAGGCTATGTATCTGAATTCCGATTAGCCATTATGCTTCCCATGAAAACAAGAGTCAAACACAACCCTCAAGAGGATCCGCTGTTCACATCTGATCCAATCCAAGTCCCCTAACCATGGGTGGAGAGAAGCATGTTTCGCACCACACGCAGCGCAATTTGTATGCCTAGTTTATTCTTGATCAGATTCCTCAGAGTTGCGTAGAATTACTATGGTTTGCTCTTGGCGCAAGAACAATCAAGGCCAGATCACATTGTGCAATCAAGTTCTGCCTGTTATCCCACATTATACAAAATCTCAGCGTACTCACAGGTTGATCTTGAACTTCCCTATACTTGGGCAATCACTTTTACTAAGCTAATTTGATATTAGCTCTTTAAGTTTACATATCAAGCGCACCTTCCCTATGGATTACGTAACTCCTTTCGTTAACATTGCAGTTGCGCTCTCGGGTGTTCTTGTCACCAGGCAGCTTCTACAGCGCTACAACTCGACTAGCGACACAACTCAAACCACAGACAACAGTCTTCCTCTCTCTGGAGATGAACCACCGCAAATTGTGAAAACTATTAAGAGCTGTGTGATCTGCGGGTCTGACGAAAGCAAAGACGATCCCTTGATCAAAACACCTTGTGGCGAGCACTTTGTCTGCGCAGACGACACAGCCAGCTTCTTCCAACACGCGACTAATGACGAGAGTCTTTATCCTCCAAAATGTTGCAATCAGGTTTTCTTGCTGGATGAGTACAAAGACCACATTCCTGCTGGTATAGCATTAGGATATCACAGCAAGGAACAAGGCGAGTACTCAATTTTAGCAAAGTACGTTTGTAAACTATCTTCCAAGACTCCTTACAAGCAACGTTTAAGAAGAAGCAACAGGAATCGACTCTACTGCGCAAACCCATCTTGTGCCCGGTTCCTTCACCCATCATCCAACCTTAAAGACACACTCTCTAGCACGATCTACGCAAGCTGCAAGGCAGAAGAGTGCGGCAGCTGGACATGTGTACACTGTAAGACATTGCTAGACAAGAACAACCCAGCACACGATTGCAGCTCAAATGACGAAGACGAAAAATTCAAGCAAATAGTCCTCGAAAAGGGATATCAACGCTGCTTCATTTGCGGCGCAACCGTTGAATTGACCGAAGCATGCAATCACATCAGGTACGCCCTTTCTTCCTTCCTCATCGCTCTCCCCCACCTTTTCGAAAAGAAAAACAACAACAACAACAACACATCAAGATATAGAGAAGTGTCGTAGTTAATCAACTACATAGATGCATCTGCGGCACCTCCTTCTGCTACGTCTGCGGCAAACCCTGGACTGGTCCTCATGGCTGCCCCAACTACGGCCCCACCACCTACGACGCCCAAGGCTACAACCAACACGGATTCCATCGCGACACTGGGCTTAATCGCGCAGGTCTGACGCGCCTCCAGCAGTATGGGAATCCCAGACAAATGATGTATGCGGCGCAAGGTCAAATCCAGAATCGAAATCAAGAAGATGCGCCAGGGGAAGCGCGAATTCTGGGGAGTCCTCTGAGGGTTTGGCTGTCGCTTTGTACGCTTGTTATTCCGGGGGTGGGGGTGCTGCTTGCGATAGGGATGTTGCTAGGTATGGATATGCTTTCTAGTCTGTCGGAGTTGCTGCCAATGGAGTTGGGGAATCAGTATGATTATTATGATTATGATGATGATGTGGATGATGATATTGGGGTTTGAGATGGTTTGGCATGGATATACGCGATATCCCTTTTTTTTACCAGCAGCTTTGTCAGTTTTCGTTTGATACCAATAGTATTCGAGTGTTTTTGTTTCAACCGTTCTTCATTTTGTCAAAGTGCCGGTCGAAATCGTGTAGATTTTCCGCTTCACTTCACAAACGTATTCACAGGCAGCCTATACACATCAATCGTCCAGTATGGCCTCCTAGTACCCTCCCACTGATCGCTCCCATGCAATCCAGCTGGAACATTGATATCCTCCCACTCCGTATCGAAGCCCGCCTCGTACAAATCCATTTCTGCAACCTGCCGCACTGCATTAGTCATCTTCTCTAGAACAATCACCGAAAAGTACCACATACCTTTGTATAAACGTCATAGCAAATCTGCCGATCAGCCCCCAACCCATTATACCAACCAAACCGCCCATCCTTGGCCAGCAGCGCAACCACATACTCCGCAAAGAACTCCTTAAGTGCCTTGTAATCCTCGGCAAAAGTATCGTAGTAAATCGCATCAAGCACAACACCCTGCTCAATAAGCTTAGGCAGCACATCCTGCCACCTCCCCTCATGAATCTTGACATTGGGCTTGTCGTACCAGCCCTTCTCGCGGAGCCGCTGGTGCACCTGTGGATGGGCCTCAATGATGTGGTGCTCAGCGGGATCATGCGTTAAGATTGCTGCATCCACGATGCCAAGGCCGTGTCCCACATTCATCGTACGAAGACCCGGTTTAGGAATTAGAGTCTCGGCGTGGCGTTGCATGATTTGCGTTTCCCAGTCCATCATGACGGCGTTGTCGCTTTCGTCGAGGAGGATGCCGGATTTGTAGCGGAGCTGGCTTTTGAGATAGGCGTGGTTGTCTAGGGAGACGTCGTCGAGGACTTTTTCTGAAGTGGATTGCTCGACGGGTTTGGCGTCGTCGTCGGATATCTTTTGTTTCTTGGCGGCGGGTTGTTCCTCAAGGATTTCAGAGTCTTCTTCGACTTCTGAGGCGGGCTCGCCCATGCCTAGGGCTTCCATTCGGGCGAAGAGGATTTCGGCGCGGACACCGGCTTCGACCATCATGTCGTAGATCTTTTTCTGGCCCAGACGGAGTGCGATGCAGCCTGGGGTCTCGTCTTCCTTGTTGAGATCGTTCCAGATGGCGCCATTTTGGAGGAGTGTTTCCACGGTTTGAATTGCTTCTTCACTCGTCTCCTTGCCTTCTTCGGCCTTTCCGCAAGATTCAATTGCTGCGTGAAGCGGTGATGTTGCTACTCTTGCCGTGGGGTCCTGAACGTTTGCGGAGCCGTCCTTGAGCAGAATGTTCAACGCCGGCACATCGTGTCGCTCGGCCGCGGAAATGATGCGCTTGGCTAGCAGAATATCTTCCTCTGTAGCTTGTTCAGCCATTTTTGGTGTGTAGTCTATGGACGCCTTTGCCAGGCCAAACGGCGAAGAAACGACTGTGGGGTTGGAACTTTTGTGCAAGGATTAGGATAAGATAAGCGAATGTTAGTGCTTCACTACCATTGCCTGTTTAGGTAAGACTTGTCCAGATGAAGCTGACTCCACTAGCGAATATTAACTTTGAACAATTTTATGTTTATTATACTAGTGAGTAACCCGAGTCGCTGATCAAAACATCCGAATACATCTCTGAAGAAAAGCACGGTGAAAATTACCCAAGCAATGTACAGTTTCCGAGAAAAAAAATACTGTAGCATGATGATGCATAGTCCAAAAAACTGATATACAAGTTGGATACGCATGCAAATCTATGACACCATCCACCAAGCGCCAACGAGAATCGAAACAAGGACCAAGATGGTCAAAATGCTAGCGCCCGCCTTATCGCCAGTAGTGACAACGTTGAATGTAATAGGCGTATCGGTCGAAGTGTCTCCAGCGTTGGGGTTACTCTTGGAGATACCGCCCTTGTCCAAGGTCACAGGGCCGGGCTTAGTAGTGTACAACAATGACTGAATAATCTCCATGGCGGACATTTGCTCGCCAACACCGAAGCTGCCGTCGTTGGCCCCTCCGTCGATCCATCGAAGACCACATGATGTCTGATTGGGACCTCCATTGCACTGCTTGGCAGCAGCTTGGGCAGAAGCCTGTATGAGAGGATTGAGTTGATCACGAGTCCAAGGGGCGACGGCAGCCGTGTATGCGATGAAGCGAGAGAGATAGGCTTTGAAGGAACGCTGGTCGACGTCGCACTTGCCGTTGTTCTCACACGCAACCTCGGTCATGACATTGTTCTTGAAAAAGACGCTAATTCCATCCATTACACCCTGAACGCGGGTACGCCATTTGTCGTTTTGAGTCTATTCATTCTTAGCACGTGATCATCGCCAGCCAATGTTTGTCGGGTACTCACCACGTTCCACATGGCGGCAGCACCGGCCATGTGTATTCCGGCATTGTAGGTCCACTGGATATGGTTGACGGAAGTACAGTTCTGAGTATCGTCGGTTCCATCGTAGAAATGGTAATCGGTGCTCATGAGTCCAATGGCACGCTCCCAATCCCAGGCCTTCTCAGCCCAATCGGCATATGTGTTATTGCCGAGGTATTTGTAGAGTCTTGCAGCAATGTTGAAGAAGCAGCCGTTGGAAATGGTGTTCTTGTAGTTGTAACCGTTGTTGAAGGTGTAGATTTGCCACCGCAGACCTCCACCACACGTAGTCGTCTCCCAGCGCCTATACTGGGTGTTGAAGACGGCCTGTGCTAGAGACAGCCAAGAGGGCTGGTCGTCTGGGAGATCAGGAAGCTTGTTCTCTGCTGCGGACAGAGCGGCCATTCCCCAGAAGGCTTGATCATCATTTCCAAGCGTCTTGGACTGATTCGAAGGCATGAAAGTACCGTCATCTCCCATCTGGTGCTTCAGAGCTTGCGTGGTGATGGAGTTGTATGTGTCATCGCCAGTATAGTACCAGTAGTCAATGAAGGCATTGAACATGGCGCCACATTCCCACCAGTAGTAAGGGTCTGGAAGATTACCAGGGACATCGCCTGGCCGGTCACCAGTGTAGTAAGACCGAAGGTTTATGGCAAGGGCCTTGGCAGCCTGCTTGATGGAGTCTACAAATGTCAGTGCGAGGTGGTAGGAGGCTTGAGACAGGCAGACCCACCTGGAGAGTTGATGTCGAGGTCGACTGCTCCTACGCCGGAGAGTAATAGACCCGAGGCCCCAATGGCGCCGAGCGCAGACGTCAGCTTCATATTAAGTGGTCGGAGGACAATGCGACTTGGAGTCGCAGTCGTCTAGCGGACAAAAGCGAAAAGATTCAAGCGCCAGGCTTGAGGGTAAGCGATGCGCAGTGGTGCCAATACGGCCAAGATGGCCAAGGTAGTTGGACGTGGGGTATGGCAGAATGGCGTGGCTGGTGTCGAGGATGGAACGAGCGACGGGTTTAGGGAGAGCAGAGCAAACACAGAGCGTAGAGGGTGGATGGAGAGTGGCGCTTGAGGATGCGAGACGGGGCGGTGCAGCGAGCGTGTTGACGGTAGCAAAAAAGAAACGGGAGATGGCGCAAGATCAGCAGCAGAGGGCAGTGGTTGCAGAGACAGAACTCCTGAACAAGAGAGCAGCGACAAGGCAGAGGCGCAGCGGCGGCCGCCGCAGATATGGGCTAGTACACGCGTCTTGGCGATCAGGGCAGCACGCCGGCCCACTGGCCCTCTGGCCCTCTGGCGCCTGTTTCTGCCCTTTGGCGCCCCGTCACCTTGTTCCACCGGGCCCAGTTGATAGGCGGCGACCGATACACCGTCCGCTGTCCTGCTGCAAGGAGCGTCTCGAAGCTATTGACAGGCACACGCGATGCAAACACTCGAGTGATGGGTTTATGCTGATGAACGCCTAACGGGATCAAGAAGCTTCGCAAGCTTTCTCGGCGCAACCTGCGTTTAGTGCGCTGCATTTAGAAAACAAAGAAAGAAATCGCCTCGTTGTGGCCGTCCTGTTGCCATGCCAGCAGTCCAGAACCACTCCCGCGAAGCAATGTCGTATTCCCTGCGGCTGAGGCATGGGGGCGGGTGCGTACAGCAGCCCCGTCAGCTTTGCGACGTAACAGCGGCAACAAGGGCAGCCTCTGGAAGTGCCGCAAAGCGTGCTGACATAGCGTACATCTAAGTACACAGGGGAACTGCGACAAATTGTTGTCTTCGTCTTTGTGCTGGTGTGTCGCATGCTTGGGCGCTGACGAAGACGAGCGGCTGGTGGCCATCTTAGCCACAGGACGAAGCGTAATGCGAGGGTTGGCAGCGGGTCACGTGAGGTGTGGCGCAGCGGGCCCGAAGCGGACTGGAGCCACCGTTGTGCTTGCCGTCAGTTGCATCACGCTGGGAATGCCGTCACCAAGGTAAAATCGTCGGTGGTGCCTGTCAGCTTCTTGCAACAACATCCCATATTCACTCAAATATCCGCTGTCTCCGAATTTGGTCTTGTTGCGCCAAGTTTCACGCATACCTCCGCCTCAGTGCTCAAACGGTAGCTGACACATTACGCTCGTTCATCCGGGCTGAGCGGGCTCTTGAGTCTTGGTTCTCTCGACCACACCACCTTCTCTCTTCACTCACACCCTCCCGACACCACCCACCCTCCATATCCGCACCACCCGCCACTGTCGCACGCTACCTAGCTTCTCCACAGCATCTCATCTGCAAACATGTCCAACCGTGAGGAACCTCCGTATGATCCCTACATCCCCAGCGGCGGCGGCGCCGCCGGCGGCCAGCAGGGCGGCCAGAACGGTAATCACCGCACTGCGGCACTTCAAGCTGTACGTCGTCACCTTCCCACCCTGTCAGAACAGAACGATTCAGCGATGCCTTGCACTGGCATGTCTGTAAGAGCAGTCGACACAACGTAGCCTGTTTCGAGACTGTTGCGATAGCGACTCCGCTGGTCCGCGCCCTTGGGCAGCACCTGAACCGCCGCGCGCATGTGCGAGCTGCGCAGCTTCAACTGACAGAGATTTGTGTATGCGACATGATCCACTGACTCGCAGACCAGGAAATCGACAGCACCGTCGGCATCATGCGCGACAACATCAACAAGGTCTCGGAGCGTGGAGCTCGCCTAGACTCGTTGCAGGACAAGACGGACAACCTTGCTGTCTCTGCCCAAGGTTTCCGAAGGGGCGCCAACCGCGTGCGCAAGCAGATGTGGTGGAAGGATATGAAGATGCGCATGTGCCTCATTGTCGGCATCATCATCCTGCTGATTGTCATCATTGTCCCTTCGGGTAAGCTTGCCCTGGAAGCCCCCCGTTTGTTTGGTTGCCGAGTGCTAACACGGCCACAGTCGTAGCCACCCAAAAGAAATAAACCCTCCCTATATGAGATACCACGAATTACACACATTAATAATGGCACGGAATGAAGCGAGTCTGTGGGGGGAGAGCCACTGGTGAAGGGGGCGAGTGGCTACGAGTTGTACTATGATCAATGACATCTGTCTCTGTAGGATCTATCTTTAGGCGAATAGGGAGCGATGGGTCGAATTTCTTTCTTGTCTTTGTTTGCACTCGCACGGCTGTGCCGCAATCCTGTAAAGCACGATTTGCATGGAACGGGCCGTTCCTGCTACGAAGTCTGATGACGCTAGTTCCACGCATGATGGCCAGACGAGCAAATGGAGTTTTCTTGTTATATGTGCATGCATGGAAGTGTGTTGACATGTGTGTGACTGTGCGATGATGATAGTGAGGAAGCCAGAAGCAGCATCCGAGGCCCATGGCAGCGTTGGAGCTAGCCTTGCGGCCGAACATTGACAGAACCAGGTGCCCCCCCCGTCCCCCAGTGCAGCGCAGCGCAGTGCAGTGCAGTGCAGTACTGGTGCGAGAGTGTGTGGGCTGCATGCGGGCGATGCTGGCATGACCAATGGCCATTACGCACGCCCCTGTAGCCAAACAAGTGCTCGCTGGCCCAGTTGTCTGGGGAAGAAGCGATAACGGCGGCAGGCGGAGCGAATTTTGTTGCTTCGGCGTCATATCACACATCAGCCTGGGTCCCGCTCCCTCAAGTCCCCACCGTCCAGTCACGGTAGTCAATTTGTGTCTGATTGAGTCGTCGGCTTGGGCCTGGGTAGCCTCTGCTTCTTGCGAGCACTCACAATCACCATGCAGAGCATTGTACGAGCTGGCCGTGTAGCGGCACGATCCTCGCACCGCGTCCTCGCCCCCCAAGCCCGGCGAGCCCTCCCGCGAGCCCTCGTCGCGACCACGACGCCCGCCCGCCTCTACACGTCCTCCAAGGATGGCCGCAACTCGTCCATCTATGCTGCCTTCCTCAACCTGCTGGCCAGCTCCAGCTCCCGCCGCGAAGTCGACCAGTACCTGGGCCAGTTCCGCTCCGTCTCACCACACCAATTCGCCGTAGTCAAAGTCGGAGGCGCCATTCTCACCGACCACCTTGAAGAGCTTTGCTTTGCGCTCCAGCAGCTCCACGCAATTGGCCTGTATCCCATCATCGTCCATGGCGCCGGCCCACAGATGAACCAGCTGCTGCTCGAAGGAGGTGTTGAGCCAGACTTTATTGATGGCATTCGTGTCACGGACAAGAAGACGCTGGGCATTGCCCGCAAGCTCTTCTTGGAGGCAAACATGGACTTGGTCATGACCCTCAAGCGCGATTGGGGTGTCCCTGCGCGCCCCATCACCGCTGGTGCGCTGCAGGCCGACTACCTGGACAAGGACAAGTGGAAGTATGTTGGCAACATCACCAATGTCAACAGGAGGCAGATCATGGACGCTCTCGAGAACAAGGAGCTCCCCATCCTCTGCTCCATGGGCGAGACAATCGATGGCCAGATCCTCAATATCAACGCTGACGTAGCTGCCGCAGCTTTGGCACGCGAGTTCCAGCCTCTCAAGGTCATCTACCTCTCTGAGAAGGGAGGCCTGTTCAATGCCGAGTCCAAGCTCATTCCTCACATCAACCTCGAGGGCGAGTACGATACTTACATGAAGCAGTCGTGGGTCAAGTATGGCACCAAGCTCAAGATTGTAGAGGCAAAGAAGCTCCTAGACGGTCTCCCACGCACTTCCAGTGTTGCCATTACACATCCTTCCAACCTCGGAAAAGAACTCTTCACCCACACCGGAAGTGGAACGCTTATTCGCAACGGAGGCAGTGTCAAGGAAATCAGCAAGTTTGAGGACTTGGATGTCTCTGCTCTTACTGAAGGGATTACTAAGAGCCGGGGAGCTGAAGCAAGTGATGCCGTCAACCGATACATCCAAAACTTGAAGAACCGTCCGTTCGAGGTCTTCCACGATGACTCCATGGGTGTTGTCGCTGTCGTGTATCCCCCTACGGCCGAGGGAGAGTTCGCCCAGCTGTCCCACTTTAGCATGACCAAGGACGCCTTTTTGAACAACCTGAACGATTTGGTCTTCCAACGCATGAAGCAAAAGTACCCCAAGCTCTACTGGATTGTGGATGACCAGTCACAGAACTATGTCAAGTGGCACCTGGAGAAGACGGATGGCTTCCTTCGCCGTGATAAGGAAATCTTTTGCTGGTGGGGAGCAGCCGAGTCCTCAGAAATCTTCTCGCTACTGGAGAATTACCAGAAGCAGGGCCGTAGCATGTTGAAGGACAGCCTCGACGCTCAGTTTCGAAGGGCAGCCGACTTTGTAGCGAGCTTGAAGCAGGGACAGCAGACACGCGCATACACTACCATGGCTGGTTCTTCTACAAGACCTGGTCTGGGGTACGTAAAAAAGCATTCAATGCGCTCCTTCAAGTAAGCCTCTGTTGATCTTCGTCGCTAACCTAACAAGCAGACAAAACAGGTTTGCATCTGCATCAACCCGAGGCTTCTCTACTACCGCAAAGCGCTCCATGGAGACCACTAACCCCAACCCTCCATACGGAATCAAGCACAAGAGCAGAGACTATCCTGCCAAGGTTGCATTGATTGGTGCACGCGGTTACACAGGTCAAGCTCTGATTGAGCTGTTTAATAAGCATCCCAACATGGACTTGCGCCATGTATCGTCACGTGAGCTTGCTGGCAAGAAGCTAGAAGGCTACACCAAGCGACAGATTACCTATGAGAACCTGTCAGCCGAAGACGTCAAGAAGATGGCTGAGAACGGAGAGGTAGACTGCTGGGTCATGGCTCTTCCTAACGGTGTCTGCAAGCCATTCGTTGATGCAATCAACGAGAGCGGCAAAGACCCTGTCATTGTCGATCTGAGCGCTGACTACCGATTCGACAGCTCCTGGACCTATGGACTGCCAGAAACCGTGAATCGCTCAGAGCTCTCAGATGCTAGGCGGATAGCAAACCCCGGATGCTATGCCACAGCTGCTCAGCTGGGCATTGCACCTCTCCTTGAATTCATTGGCGGTCAACCCACTGTTTTTGGTGTTTCTGGCTACTCGGGAGCCGGCACCAAGCCCAGCCCCAAGAATGATGTCAAGAATCTTGAGAACAACCTCATTCCGTACAGCTTGACGGACCACATCCACGAGAAGGAAATCTCGCGCCAACTGGGCCTTGAAGTAGCCTTCATTCCCCATGTTGCTGCTTGGTTCCAGGGTATTCACGTAAGTCTTGTCTTGATCTCTTGATTCCAGCACACATGTCACCTGACCTTGCTAACTTTTTTTCCACAGCACACAATTTCCATCCCTCTCAACCGCACCATGACCTCTCGGGATATCCGCAACCTGTACCAGGACCGCTATGCCGGCGAGAAGCTAGTCAAGATTGTTGGAGAATCCCCTCTCGTCAAGAACATCTCCGGCAAGCACGGTGTAGAAATCGGTGGTTTCGCAGTCCACAGCTCAGGAAAGCGCGTTGTCGTCAACGCTACTATTGACAACCTGCTCAAGGGCGCCGCAACCCAGTGCTTGCAGAATATGAACCTTGCACTTGGCTACGGCGAGTACGAAGGCATTCCTTACTAAGCAGAGCGACCTGTTGTATTCATCTTTCTTTTTTGAAATGACAAAGGGGGGAAGGAGGAAGCAGGGAAAGGCATGGTGATTAAAAAAATAGGAAAACGATGAATTACAATGGCGCATAGATCACAAATGTACTAAACAGGCTTTTCTTCCCTTCTTCTTCGTTGGACTTGTAGATATATCCAATTCCACGCGTATTTCTATGTTGCATCAAGACCTTACATTGGCCCCCTTTTTCATCTTGCCTGGAAACTATTTGCTTCGCATCTGTACTGTGTATACTTCATGTCTAGCTAGATATATCTGGGGGAGAAGACAGCGTGGCGTGGCGTCGTGTCGTGTCGTAGGCGCCTACGTATTTCTCGGCATAAGCATATATGCACACATATATAAATATCACATCGTATTTGAGCCTGGAATTTTCTTTTTATCAAGCACCGTTTCGAGCTCTCCACTGTTTCTTTTCTTTTCTAAGAATAACAATGTTGGGGTTGTTACGGGAGCTGATGGTGACGGGATGGGCCGGGACAGGGGAGGGCAAATGTCGGCTGGCGATCAGAGAGATGGAGCGTCACGTGGGCTGGACGGTTGAATTTCATTAGTCATACTTGCACGTGTGTACATGTACGAATGTTTCTGGGTGTAGTTGAATAAGTGATATGGAAGGGGCAGATTAAAAGAGATATTAAGGAGACAAAATACCTGAATACAGTTTTTTCTCGAGACTTTGTTGATGTTGTTTTATTGGCTAGAGGCTGATCGGGATAGTATTTTCTATTGCCATTACTACATTACTACGCCACGAGCAACTACCTAGAGAGTAGTAACAGCACGTAGAGTGCCTCTAACTGAAGAGAGATGGTGAAGAGGTTCGAAAAGTCATTGAATTACCCCTTCCAAACGGCATGTGGGAGGCACGGAGGAAGACGGACGGGCGACGTTGACGTCGAAGGGCAGACAATCCCCAAAACCAGATGCATCGAGCCATCTCACTCGTATCATTAGTCCTAGGGGCTTAGAACTCCTCTTTTTCTCATGTCGGGCGCTTCGTAGCAGCTTCGATATAAGAAGCTGCACTCCAATATTCCCAATGCGGAAATGCCTGAAAGTACCCCCAGTGTCCCTTAAATCCATGTTGTCTCGATATTTCAGAGACAATTCCAGAAGATATAAGCTTATTGACAGCCCTGAAATCGAAAAATGCTGTAAGACAGAGCAGCCTAGAGGGGTAGTGGTGGGGGAGGGAGGCCGGGTGCGTGCTAGGTGGGATAATGCTTGGCAGAATCTTGCACACATATATCTTGCACCACCCACCTCCCACATCATCACTCCTTTCCTCACTCCCCACTATCACCTTACCAACCCCCTCCCCAAAACACCTTTTGTTGAGGTTTGGTATAATATCAAGGCCCTTCATGAACCTCAAGCAAAGACTTCCAACTCTTTTCTGATATCACATACCGGCGGCTAGTCTCAGGGATTACCATGCCGTCGCCGTCGCCGCCAATGCAGCAAGTTCAGTCCACAAAAAACCTCCCTTCACATCAGGAAGAGGTCCGTAGATACCGCCAGACAATGTACTATGATAAAGCTGGGGTCCAGATTGCGGAGTCTCGTCGTCGCGCTGGGGGTGCCCGTGAGGTCGAGTCACCAACCCAGACATATACTGACTTTATCCTATACCCAACGGATAGCATAAAGTCGTCCTCCAGAAACCACCCTCACGACTCTTCACGTTGCAGTGCACCAAAAGTCAGGGAGAGGGGAATCTATTCAACCCCTCACGTGACTCCTGCCAAGCATCTATCCAAAGTCAGGCCAAAACCAGCGATCATACAGAGGGCCTTGGAGCCAACAAGTAAACTATCAGGAGAAGAGAAGACAGACTTTTACTTCCCTCAAGAATCAAACCCTCCCCCAACACCTCGCTTGCGTCGGTTATCAACACCAGAGCTTCCTGATCTCAAGGAAGCGCCCTTTTGTGACTGCGGTGTCGGAGGGCACATTGTAAAGTGCTGTAAAACATGCAGCAAGGAAGTTAATCTGTGGTCCATGTAAAGATGAGGTGTTTCCGTGTTTGAAATTGAGTATATGTTTTTCTGGTTACGCTTCAATACCGAAGCTGGTCTTCTTATTCTCCGATTTGGCTGCTTAGCGTTGAGTACGACTTTTTGATCATGAAGATCTAGGATGGGCAAACTTCTTCTTCTCAACTTGTTTCCCTTGAAACGTTGCCGACGTTTACGGATACCATGCTTTTGCGAGTATCATGAGGCGTTTGGTGTTTGAATCGTTGTTCTGGATATAGCTAGGCAATCTGACTACTCATTTTAGTATGAGACCTGTGTAAATCCATGGCGCTAGCGTCTGCATTTCGATCTTTGTAAAGAGCTGATGCTGAGTGACTCATTCCTGTGGGCGTTCACTTTCGACAATGAAGTATTTGCCGGACTTCCGCTCGGCTGAGCCTAGCACATCCCAGTCCTCAACATCTTTCGCATCGACAGGCGTAGTGTCACGTTGTATGCGCTTGTGATGACGCCCCACAACCTTCTCTTTGGCCAATGCATCCTTGAGTGTCTCCAACGTGATTTTTTGTTCCTCTTCCGCAGCTGCAGTTTCATCACGTATAGCCCGGAGAGGCTTCACGCCAGCAGTGTCCACCTCTTGTATCTTGCCCACAAAATGTAGTTGTGCTGCCAGCGTATCTAGCATCTTATTCTCTTGCTCTGGTGTCTCTGGGGGTGGGAGAGCTGATAGTCGCAGCAGGTGGTATAGCTGCTGCGAAGTGACTTGCGGGGCATCGGGGGCACGGGTCTTTGGTGGGAGGAGGGACTCGACGGACCAAGTGGGCTTTGCGAGAAGCTGCTCGAGCTGGTCGGGATGGATGCCGACATTTCTCCGTGGGTTCTCAGATTCCTTGAAGTCCTTTTCTAGCCGTAGGGGTGAAGGCGCAAATGACCGTAATTGCAAGCAGTGTGTGGGCTTGTAGAGCTTCACAGCCGCAAAGACGCGACGACTTGCCATGATGCGTTTTGATTCCGTAAAAGGGAACTTGGCTATGAGGAACCAATTATTTTTTTCACTTTTCCAGCTGGGTTTGGTTTTGTTTCCTGCAATCAGCGCGCGAAAAAAGCTAAAGCCTAGACGAAACACGGGCGGTGTCGTCGCCAAAAGTCCAGTCGTGGTTGAGGCAACTGCAAAGCACTAGCGCGCCATTGGCGGTGCCCCGCGGGTCTCGCATGGACCAACGTGGGTCGTCATCACCCATCAAGACAGCGAGCGCAGCCACCTGTTCCAACCCAAGTTTCAATACAAACGTCTGCTTACACAGTTTTCTCTTCTTTTAAAAACATTCCCACACATTCGAGCCTACCCACATCGCTGATTCAGCAAGCATGGCCGGTGATCCCAGAGCATTGCTACGACAGGTAGGGCCTCGTCTTCAGACTCAGTCGCCATGCAGATAACTGATATTCGTGTGCTCTACTAGGCAGAGACATCACTACAGAAGGCGTCGGGCGGCTTCAGCTTTTTTGGAGGAAAGCAAGAGAAGTGTAAGGGCTGGCGGATGACATGGGAGTATTGCGACACTGACGCACGTGACAGATGAGGCAGCCGCAGAACAGTTCATTGCCGCAGCAAATGCGTTCCGAATGCAAAAGATGGGTATGAACATGGACTCTCAAAGATATTGATTGAAGAGCTACTCAGTTCAGCCTCACTCTGAGATACTGACTGGTCCCAGGCAAGGAAGCTGGTGAAGCCTTTGAGAAAGCAGCATCAGTTCAGCGTCAACACCTGAACGAGCCTGACGATGAGGCAAACACTTTGACAGATGCCTTCAGTAGGGTTCCTGGAGACTGTTTCATATGTATACGTGGCTAATATGACATCAGAGGCTTACCGAAAAGATGACCCAGAGGCGGCGGCAAGGTGTCTAGACAAGGCCATTACACACTACTGCAACAAAGGCAACTTCCGCCGCGCAGCTACTCACAAGCAGAATCTTGGCGAACTTTATGAAGTCGAGCTTGGCGACAATATGCGTGCGGCAGCTGCTTACGAAGAGGCAGCTGGTTGGTACGAGAGCGTAAGTCCCCATACATTTATATACCCCCATTGCTCAACGCATTGAGACCAAAAACGGAAGCTAACACAAATCTAGGACAACGCCGAAGTAATTACCATCCAAATATTCTCTAAAATTTTGGCCAAAACTAACCCTCACTCCCAGGCACTCGCTAACAAGCTCTGGCTCAAGACGGCCGACCTCATCGCCCTAGAAGGCAAAGACTACTACAAGGCCATTGAACTCTACGAAAAAGTCGCAAAAGCCTCCATCGCTAACAACCTCATGCGCTGGTCCGTCAAGGAATACCTACTCAAGGCTGGTATCTGTCAGCTGTGCACAGGCGACCAAGTTGGCGTTAACACCGCGCTTGAGAAGTACAGGGAGATTGATCCTAGCTTCCAGCAGCAGAGGGAGTATGCGCTGCTGGTTGATCTTACGGCGGCGGTGCAGGATGGCGATCAGGAAATGTTTGCTGACAAGGTACGTAATTACTTTACTGTTGGAGGGAGTGGGTGAAAGAAGTGCTAATATGCCATTTTTAGCTATTCCAATTCGATCAGCTGAGCAAGCTGGATAAGTGGAAGACTACGCTTCTGCTGCGGATCAAGAACACGATTGAGGAGGGCGGCGAAGACTTTTCTTAAGGGTAGACCTTGGCGACTTCGGTTCGTTTTTGCGCTGATTTGGCGTAAAGCTTGAGGGTATGGTGGATACCTGTATCTCAATTAGGTATTATACCACAGTCGGTATGACGTAGACTGATTGTCTGGTTTTTCTTCTGAAATTCATATCACGATGCTATTCACGTAAATCTACATTATGTTGAAACTGTTTTTGTTCATTGAGCTACCTGGAATCATACACGTTCTAGTGTGAGGGACCTACTTCGATTGAAGACAAGGCTATGTAAAAGTGAAGATGTTTGTAAAGATGGTCCAATGCCACGGTGGCCACATAATCCGTTCTTCACTTCAACACGAGATGCATGGTGGTGTGTGTGTGTGTGTGTGTGTGTGTGTGTTCAGTGAGGTTGTCTGGCGATTCGTAGTGGAAAAGAGTTATGGATGTAACCGGGGGTTTTTACAAACACTAATCTATATTACTATAAACTAACGAGTAACAATCTTGTTAGGTAAAGTAACTAGTAAGAAAGTACAATTTGAGTTGACCACAACGAGAGTAATAATAAAATCCATCCATCCTTATATCCTCATTGCTTCCAGTCCTGTCCTCCCTGGTCTCCCATCTTGGCGGGAGGTTTGGGGGGACGTTGGCCTCCCTTCATGCGATGGCCTCCCGGAGGTCATGCCTTAGCGGGACACCAAATCACGTGATCACCACGGGGTGATGAGCATTACCTTCTGACTCAGACCTCTACAAGCCACAGTACCCAACCGTGCCCCTCTTGTTTTCCTGTCTGATGTCAAGGAGAGAATCCTTCTTGTCACTTGTAACACACAACTCTACAACTCCATGTTGTCAACAAAAGGCTCAAGACGCTCCTTAAGATCCTCGACATCAAGTTCCTCGCCCTCCCAGAAGACTTGCTCGCCACCAGGGTTCTTGGGTGGGATGAGAACATCAGAAACCACCTGGATAACACCGTCACTCGCAATACCATCGTGGATAGTAACGCGCGAGAAACCGTTAATTCGGATCTCAGCAAAGGGCCCATAGCGCGAAACATCGATGGCGAGGAACTTGTCGTCCAACACGGTTGGGAGGTCGTAGTGGTAGTAATCTGGGCGGTCTTTAGCAGACTCGTCGTCCTCGGATCCATCGAAAAAGGCATCCGTGTAAAGGGTCTGGTCAACGACCATATGGTACTCTAGGAGAGCCTTGAGATACTTCTCGCCATACTTTGAGAAAAGGAAGGCATTAGCTCGAGTACCGAGCTTCTTGAAAGCGTAGTTGCTTGGGGCGAAAAAGGTACCACCGTTGTGCTCGTACTCGGTAGTGTTGAGCCAGTCAAATATACCAGTCTTGGTGAGACCAAGCTCCAGCGTACTGAAGGCGGTAGGGAGCAGATTGATGATGGTGGCAACATTAGGAGGGGGCACAAGGATGTGGTCGACACCGTGAATAACGCCGTTGGTCCCAAAGATGTTTACAGCTACAAGGCGGCTGTAGTAGTTGATTGTGGGTCCCTTGAGTGTGACTCGGGGAGTCAGAAGCTGAGCGTGACCGAGGTTCTTGCTGGTTGTGTACAGAGTAGGGATGGTGAAGCTGTGGAGAACGCGACCAGCAGGGTACAAGCTGTCAGTGACATGGTACAATAGGATGTCCTTCAAAAACTCCTTTGATGGCTTTGGGTGATGCTTCGGGATCTTCTCAAAGGCCTCATCCGTCGGGGCAAAGATGGTATAGTTGGCTGCAGTGCCATTCAACAACTCGATGACATCATCGAACTCGTTGATTAGCTTAGCCAACTTTGTTGTGTACTTGCTCTCGTTGATGAGCTCGTAAACGGTTCGGTTTGGCTTCTCGTGGTGCGGTGGGTGGTGAGGGTTATCGTGGTGTGGCGGATGGTCGGGTTTGCCATGGTGAGGACGATGGGGGTGCTCAAGGTCGATGACGCTGTCGTCAAACTCCGCGCCCTCAAGCCATGCCTCGACATCGCAACCAATATGGTGGAATTTGCTATATGTATCCTGTGCTCCATCCTTGACCTTGGTGAGTGCATCATCAAGGATAGTCTGGGCATTGTCAACAAGCTGCTGTCCAGACTTTTCAATCTTGGAAAAGACTTCGGGTTCGGTAATGACAAAAGCGGTTGCCAAGGGCAGAAGTGGCACAACTCGTGAGAAGCGCATGTTGGTCTGGTAATTGAAGGGTATTTGAGATGACAGGCAGAGGGGCAGACAGATTGAGGGTTACAAGTAGTGCCCCAATGGAGCTAAAGAGCACGACAAGTCGATTACAACACCACTGCGTAGCAATGGCGCTGAGATAGTTAGCCGACTGGTTGGTACGTGGCAACCCCACAGGTCGGACGAAATCAAGCAGTCTAGAGTTGAACGTTATGGCAAAGGGCGCAATGAGAGGAAGAGCAGCAACTGATGGGGAGTACTGGAGTTCAAGATAAGATGTCGGCAAAAAAACAAAGTTCCCGGCTGACACGCGGTGAAGACAGTCAAATGTACACAGTCTTCCCAGGCTGCAACAAAGGACGCGTCAGTCGAAGCTTCCCCGCGGTTCTCGGCGGATGAGACAATATGACCATGCGCTGACGTAACGTCGCCATCACCAATCTCAAACATCTCCCACGCCCACTACTCGATACAGCCAGGCCCAGTTGAAGCTGTAACAACTTCTAGCATACATATCTATCGTTCTTTGGGGGGTTCAGGATCATTCTCGTTGTGGGCCATGTTGCATTGGACCCAAGAGCGAAGGAATGTGAGATGGGAAAGATCACGTGAAAGCGCGCTGCTCTTGGCTAAAGTATTGCCTGTCACCCCACTCAGATACGTACTCCATGCATGCACGTACGCAGCTCGCCAGCCGATTGGTTTCCCGCACAAGAGCTTGCCATGATCTCCATACGAAAGCTGTTGAATCAAAACCATGTTCGCATACTACGTACATATACGTACGAACTTACACCTTCGTGTCAGCCACAAACAACGAGGACGACCAATTCTTCGCTCTATGGCTCATGCTCCTATCGAGTGTTACTCCCCACCCACCAGCCATACATCACCCTAGGCGCATGCAAGCAGCAACTATTGCCAAGCTTTGTGGATGCGTTCTCCATACACAAACACAGATGTGCATCTAGTTGTGACGTTGTTTTTACTTCCGTTGTTCAGACGCCTTCGTCACTGTGCGTCAATTTTATGAGGCGAGGTCACTCAAATCTACAGCTCTAGGCTCGCCCATATGCCCAAAATAACGCTGACCACACTTTTGGTCGACGTTACTAATAAAATCTACCCACAGCGGGCCTCGGAACTAAGAGTGTGATTGGCTATGAGGTCATTTGTCACCCCCCATGGAATGCCAAAACAAGCTTTTGTCAAGCTTTCAAACTCCAACGGGCTGTCCATTCCCTATTGTTATTGGTGCAACCATGCGGGCAAGAGCGGATACGACGTGTCGTCATGTCTACACATTGCAATTGCATGTACTACTACTACCACCTGTAGTTTCTATATAATCACCAGGCCTGTGTCGCACGGATGCAGACATTGCAACCAACCTGAAGCATAACGACTCTACTCCTAACTTCAAAATCCCTCATAATGGCCGGACTAGCAAGACACGTTGACACGGAAGAGCTCTTGACAACGCTCAAAGACCATCCTCTGCACAAGGCTGGTGGGCGTCATGCCGAAAACCGAGCAACTTCGCACATCACTCCTTACTCCAGTCGATATGCTACTGGCACCGAACTGTCCAAGTTTAAGATCCCACACGATGGTGCCCCAGCAGACGTTGTTCACCAGCTACTCAAAGATGAACTCGACCTAGATGGACGACCTAGCCTTAACCTTGCTTCATTCGTTGGCACCTACATGGAGAGGGAGGGCGAGCAGCTCATGATTGAAAACATATCAAAGAATCTGTCGGATGCCGATGAGTACCCGGCCATGATGGACATGCACGCCCGTTGCGTGTCCATCATTGCCCACATGTGGGGTGTGCAAAAGGGCGAAAAGGCTATTGGATCTGCCACCACTGGCTCCAGTGAGGCCATTCACCTTGGTGGACTCGCTATGAAGCGCCGCTGGCAGGAAAAGAGAAGGGCAGAGGGCAAGGACACTTCCAACCCAAACATCATCATGGGAGCCAATGCTCAGGTAGCATTGGAGAAGTTTGCCAGGTACTTTGAAGTCGAGGCCCGTATTCTTCCTGTAAGCGAGGATTCATCCTACCGCCTAGATCCCAAGCTAGTCAAGGAGAATATCGACGAGAACACTATCGGAGTGTTCGTCATCCTCGGCTCCACCTACACCGGACACTATGAACCTGTTGAAGAGATCTCGGAAATCTTGGACGAATTCGAGAAGAAGACTGGAGTCGACATTCCAATTCACGTCGACGCCGCATCAGGTGGCTTCATTGCCCCCTTTACGCATGCAAAGGCGGGCAGGAAATGGAATTTCGAGTTGCCGCGAGTGAAGTCCATAAACACCAGCGGACATAAATTTGGACTTGTGTATGCCGGTGTTGGATGGATCATATGGCGAGATGAGAGCTACCTACCCAAGCATTTGATCTTTGAACTCCACTATCTGGGCGGAACTGAGGAGTCTTACACATTAAACTTCTCGCGACCAGGCGCACAAATCATTGCGCAGTACTATAACCTGATTCATCTGGGTTTCTCGGGATACCGCAGCATTATGGAGAACACCTTGGCTAACGCCCGTCTACTGAGCAGGGCGCTGGAGCACACAGTAAGAACTCCCCCTTATAAACAAACTTGAGACAACCACTGATTTCATGCCACAGGGCTGGTACCGCTGTGTCAGCGACATTCACCGCAAAAAGGGTGACTTCAAGTACGAAAAGGGCAAGGAGCAATACGAAGAAGGCGCTACAAGCGAAGCTTACAACCCTGGTCTACCCGTCGTAGCATTTACCCTCACCGATGACTTCCACAAAGAATTCCCGCACGTCAAGCAAGAAGCTGTTAGCAATCTGCTCCGTGCTAAGCAATATATTATTCCCAGTAAGAGCGCCACGTCTTTCACTGTATATTCTAGAGAGTTGTGATTAACCATGAATGACAGACTACCCGCTACCCCCCAACGAGGAGAAGACTGAGATTCTGAGAGTAGTAGTCAGAGAATCTCTCTCAATTGACATGATCGACAGGCTTGTGACGGACATCTGCGGCGTGACGGAAATGCTTATGAAGACGGATGCCGTTGACCTTGCGGCGTTCCAACCAAGCGCCAATCCTAGCGTCGAGAAACAGCATGCTAGTAAGGGCTTGAGGAAGGAGCACAAGCACAAGGCACAGCGGCCGACAAAAGATGGCGTCTACCGAACAGTGTGTTAGTGGCGAGCAGGAGCATGGTTTCCAGATGTTGTGCATTCCGCTATTAGTGGGAAATGGTGTCATGATCTACGACACGGCTGTAAGCCTATTGGGTTGACGATACGTACTGCGTTACAAAGGCCACTGAGGGGTTCTTCTTTAGTGGGGGGCGGGGGGATTGGCAACGTAGATCAAAATAATTGAATCCGAATTCAGATGTGTTATGGGCTTCACCGCCGTTCATTTTACAAAATATATAAAGCTCCCGAACTTTGTTCATCTAGTGCGATAATGTATGGTCATATTGATGCCCAAAGCGGTGCGGGGAAACTAATCTCATTTGTAAAGTTGAACTTTTTTTCTTCTTGGCTCATCCATGCCGAGTCTGCAAGTGATACGGTTATATGTGGACTGACGTTGATGAAGGTCTATATGATTTTTTTGCATAGGTGCAGATATACCTTATCCGATGAGGCGACTGGGCGGATATCAAGGTATGTATGTTGTGAAAAACAAAGCAGTACAAACTTTGTGAAATGATGTCTTCGATTTGAGTTTCAATACTCATCAGTAGGAGCAGGATTTGGCCACTAGCAATCAGACATACTGGGTCTCTGGTAGGTCGTATGACTAATAGTGTCGCTGAGACCCACGTGCTCTTCCAGAAGTCTTCCAACATGTGCTAGCCGTAGTATAGTCCCTTACACGGCTCGCATGCATACACACTCTTATCTCGGTAGCTGGACCAACGAGTACCACGGTACAATACTGATTTCGGAAAAGCCTCGAGTGTAACGGCTCGCAGATGCCGTTTCGAACGGCGGTACAGATACGGCCAGTGTGCTGATTGTGGCCCCTTGTTATCTTTGCTTACAAGTGACAGCGTTGTGCATCACGTCAAGCATGCCAGAACGGAACCACGGCATTATACAGGCATTGATTGTGGCGGGGAGAACGAAATGAACGGCGATGTGTGGCAAGCTTGGAACAGAGACAGATGTCATGTCCAGCATCGTATCTGGCTAGTCCACGTGTAAGCTGTGGTACCTTGCACACGATTGCCGCTCTGAATCGACGTATATCGAGATCAGATCAAAGGAGTGAGATGCAGGACGATAGGCGGCCCCTGCTGCGGTGCATCAGGGCACCGAGTCATCTATCAACTTTTCATGCCGCCTTACTTGAGCGGGCATGGCGTAGCCACAACAATGTCTCGCGATCGCTCTACTGCTTCATTGTAGCACGCCCATCGCTGCCATCCATGGCTGTCCACGAACGCTCGGCTCGTCCCAAGTCGCTCGATATGCGTCCCTGCAGCAGGCCTGCCCAAGCATGGCGGAGTGTGGCGGCGCGCTAAGTCGGCCCTCACGTCATAACCCCGGCCAGCGATGCTGCAACCAGCATCACCAATCTCGAACCGGATCTCCTCAGTTTCGACCATCTGCACCCCTTGCAGTGGGGTCTGTCCTAACATGGCTGACAGATGACATTTAGGGCTCCCTCTAGTGCTCCGGTCATCTCATGCCCCAGAAATTTCGATGTGAAGCTCCATTGTCGCCATCATAGGATCATGACGTCCCACTGGTTCTGAAGCTACACAACTCTCTCCATCTTTTTTTTGCCCACTGGCACTGGAATGTCTTTGCTAAACTCCCTCTATTCCCGGACTCTCCATGCATCGTAACCTTGATGTTACGACGTAGCTGTTCCTGGCCGCCGTGCAACACCTGCGATTTATTCCTCTGTTCCTTCTGCTCAACACGCACCTTCAGTGCCTACAGCGAAGAGGCCCCGATTATGACACCCAAAGTCCCTCGCATCCTCTTGTACATACTGCGCCGCGATGTCCGCCTCTCAGATAACCCCGTATTCTACGCTGCATCCCTCCAGACCAGCCGACCGAGTTCAAAATCTTCGTCAAGCTCCGATCGGCGGCATCGCGATGATTCGCTGACTTCGGAACACGGCCGCACAAATTTCACCCACCTTTTACCCGTTTTTGTCTTCCCTGCCAACCAGATCGAAGTCTCGGGCTTTCTCTCGTCGCCGTCCGATAAATGTCCATATCCTGAGGCACGCAGTAGAGAGGCGGGAGTGTGGCGGACAGGCCCTCACCGCGCAAAATTCATCGCCGATGGGGTGTGGAATCTCAAAGATAAGCTTGCAGGGTTAAATTGTGGCTCTGGCTTGGAGATGCGTGTCGGAAAAATTCCCGAGGTGGTCTCCGACATACTGGATTGGTACGACAGGGACGAAAATGAGGGTGTAATCAGCGGAGTTTGGATTACAGATGATGATGCCACTGAAGAGAAGAATGACGTAGCAAGTATGAAAAAGATCACAGAACAGCGGGGTGTAGATTTAAAGGTTTGGGTCGACGAGAAGTATTATGTTGACGAGTAAGCAACCCAAATCTTTTGAGTGACGTTAAGTCGGAGTAGTCCTTTTTTTAACCTGAAAACAGTCGGGATCTACCATATTATGAAGATATCTCTAAATTGCCCAATGTCTACACCACATATCGAAAGGGCCTAGAGCCGCTACGCGACCGACCCCGAAACACCGTACCCACCCCTACACAACTTCCCCCGCTACCTTCCAGGATACCACCGCAAAAACCGCCGTTTACTATACCCTCGACTTTGGAAGGATTAAAAGATGCTCTACTTACCCCATTACTAAAAGACCCGACATACACTCTCAAAGTACCACCAATATGGCCGACCGATGCTCAATCAGCACATCCTCTTTCTGGCGGCGAAACAAATGGCCTGGACCGGATAAAACATTTAGTCAGAATAGGAGCGATGAGTTCCTACAAAGCCACGCGCAATGGCATGCTTGGTCTCGACTTCAGTACTAAAATCTCGGCCTACCTCGCACAAGGCCATATCACGGCTCGTCAAGTTCACTGGGCCATGTTTGACTTTGAGGAGGGGCGAGGACCAGGAGAAAAAGTACCAGGCTACGGCAAAGGCGAAAACGAAGGCACTGCAGCTGTTCGGTTTGAATTATTATGGCGAGACTATATGCGTCTCTGCATGCGAAAGTTTGGGTACAAAATGTTCAGTCTCTACGGCATCCAGAGCGGCAACCAAAAAGAATGCGAACATGACAACAAATGGAAAAACCTGAAAAATTCAAAGGGCGCAGGCGACGATCCAGCAAAAACGGCTGAGATTTTTGAGCGATTCCGCTCTGGACGAACAGGCGTCGGCCTCATCGACGCCTCGAACCGCGAGCTATTCGTCACAGGATACACATCGAATCGCGCCCGCCAAAACGTCGCTTCCTTCCTCTCATCCCACCTGAACATCGACTGGCGCGTAGGTGCAGAATGGTACGAATGCTTCCTTGTTGACTACGACCCAGCCAGCAACTGGGGAAACTGGCAATATGTAGCAGGCGTAGGCAACGATCCTCGCCAGGGCCGCATCTTCAACCCCGTCAAGCAAGCCCTTGACTACGACAAGCATGGTGAATACATCAAAGCCTGGGTCCCCGAACTGCGTGGTCTCAAGCTCACGCGCTCGCTTGGACCCGGCAAGGAGGAAATTGATCAGCAGCGCTTAATGGGGCTGTACCAGGCGTGGAAATTGAGTGATCGGGAAAAGAACAATCTGGGTCTCAAGGGCGTCGATTGGGTCGAGCACCCACTTACTCGCATACAATTTCAAGTTGGCCGTGGCCGTGGTGGACAAGACGGAAGGCCGAAACGTGGAGGGGCTGGCGGCGGCGGTGGCGGTGGCGGTGGTGGTAACGGCGGAAATGGTGGTGGAGCTGGTGGTGGCGCACCATGGCGCGGAAGAGGAGGTCGTGGTCAAGGCAATGATCGGAACTCCAAGCGGAAGCCCGACGAAGAGAAGTGGGTGAGGAAGAAGGATGATGGGCCTACGATTGTGAGCAGTGTGCAGCAGACTTGAGAGCATGGGACTGAAAGTGGAAGACGGATTTATTCTTTTTTTTGTGGGTTATATCTGGTGCATGTGAGCATGTTGTAAATAGGCTTGTTGATTCCCCTTGTTCATAACTGCGATGGTACATCGTATTGCGCTTCTTTTATCTCGAGCATCGCGTCACGAAATGCATGGCAATTTACCTTTTTCATCCAAGATTTCTTGAAGAAGACATAATGATTGGAAAAAAGATCGGAAGTATTGATCTTCTACTCTTCAATATCAGTAAACTGCCATGCGTGAAATATAGTCGCAAACCAGCACAAGTCTCGGAACACACTTTGTGATATGGTAGTGAATTGCACATGAAATTTTGCTTTATTTACTGCATATTCTTGCTTCAACACTGCTGCAGTCTCTCCTATACACTTCTTTTTATAACGCCAACATTCCCAACATGTCCTTTCAGAGACACGCGTAATTCGTTCTAGGAGGAGATCCAATTACAAGATAGGTATATGGATATCGTATGGACCCCAAGGGGTATTGTGTGGGGTCGCAAACAAGGCTCCGGTTCACCCTCTGTCGAGAATGTGAAAGCCAACAGGGACATGGAAGATTACCTGTTTACCGTGCTCGTTGGGCGGTCGCGGGGCGCGCTCCAGCGGGGGTGGGTCCGGCCATGCGATTACCCCTACAAGAGTGTTAGCGTTATGCACGCTGCAACTGTACTAGGCAACGACTTACATGAAAGACCTGCTGAGAAACGAGATGATGATCATGGGCAGCCACGAAGGCATCTTGGAGAAACCATAGGTGAAGTAGCCGTACGGAACAGCGAGATTGTACTGCTGCATGGTGCCATTGAAGGGGTGGAAGTGGCCCCAGTAAGGCTCAATCTCAGCAATCTCATTGTCGACAATGAGCTTCTTGATCGTCTCCGCGGTAGTGGTAGTGCGGTTCAATGCTTGGTAGCGAGCGACAGGGACAGGCGCCGACTGGTCTGGGAGCGGCTTAGGGATTTGGAAGAAGTACAGCGATGGCGCGTGAATGGACCACGAGTTGCATAGAATACCCTCAGTTTCGCAGTCTAGGTACGCGAACTTGGGCGCGTTGGGCATAGCAGCGATGACGGGGAGAGAGGCCTGGAGGGTTATATTAGTGTCGCATTTGTAGAGGCAGCATGTTGTAGTGTACGCACATTCCAGGCCTTGGTGGCGTTTCCGCAAAGGCCGAAGCATGTGTTGTTGCCGCCTGTGGTGAAGACAAGCCAGTCCTGGGTGGTGGGCGGGCTAGCGGTCGGGTCGACTGTCAAGACTTCTTTCCAGTTCTCCAGAGTCAACGGGTACTGGATTACCTCGACCACCTTGGCCGCTGCCTCGCTGGCTGCTGTGTCGAGTGGCGCCGATGGTATTGAGGCCGAGATAGTAGAGGACACGGCAGCAGTTGCCTTGTTGAAGAAGCCCTTGACCTTGTCGAGGATAGGGATCTGCTGCTCCTCGGCGACAGCAAGCGCCGGGAGGACGAGGAGAATGCCTGATGAGATGCGCATTGTGCCTTGTGTGTGGGGGGAGGACAGGTAGAGGAAAAGAGAGAGAACGAGTGCGTGGTGGTTAGACTGGGTAAGCCGTTGGGGGGGCGGGCGCGGGCTGGCTTGCGGTTGGTCTGATGGCACAGGTCCGGCAACGGTCAAAGGTCAATGTGGGGGAGATGCGATTGCGCGTCACAGAACGATGTTAACACTAAAAGCTAAAGAGCGGCAGAAAAAAAGGACAAAAGTCTAGAGATGCGAACACCTGTACTGAAAGTTTACAACCAGAGGAATAGGGATGACGGGCGGATACAAGACCCGGCGTCACTTCGCGCGGTCCAGAGCTTAGCCGCGAAATCATGGAGCATGGGCCTGCCTGCGCATAGTCCACCTGTTTATGCCCCCTTTCGCCCTCACCACTGACATACCCGCCCCACACCAATCCTGCTGCATCTCTTTCCGGCCCATCAATGTTGTTCCTACTCCGTCAAAGCTCCAACCAGGCCACGCAACATGTGCCGCCAGTGTAGAAAATAGTTCCTCTTCACTTTTTGGGTTGGAAAGTTGCACCACATCCTCTGCCACCACAGTGAGCTTACACATCTCAACTATCCACGTAGGGATGTACCGTCTTCCTGTTGCTTGTGGGATACACCTGTAATTATCGATACACTAGAGCCTGGTTTTAGTTTGTTATTAATCAGAACATTCTCTCATTGCCGTCAAGTCATGAGCAATAGTATCTGGTCCCGTAGTATTCGTCTCTGGAGTGCATCCAAGAGGTCTTTACGGAACGCTCTGTTCGGTTCTGGCTGAGCATCTCGTCCGTCATTTGACCCTTCGGCTTGAGCACGTTCTCGCTCTTCAACCTCTCGGCTATGCTCTGTTTGCTCATACAAAACTCCTCTTGCAGTGGAGCTTGCAGACTTATCTTTTTTGTTTGGAGAAGCTACTCTTCTATTGCTAGCCGCTCTCAATATGGGTGGCGGAGGCGGAGGCGGAGGCGCATGTGACATGATGGGAGACGAGGCTCTAGAGGCGGTTTCCGATTCTATTGACGATTGATTGCCCACGAGAGAGGAAGCTATACCATGGCGTTGAGGATCATTAAAAGTAATTGACTGAGGGTACGTTGGTCTGTATTCGTTATGATTGTCTTCGTAATCATGATCCCCCGGAATCGGGGCTTCTTGACTGCGTTGATGATTGCGCGATGTTGCTCCAGATTGAGGCATCTCCTTCTTACTCCTAACCTGAGGCTTTTGAGGTTCTGAGGGTTTTGACAATTGCCTTGTTCTATAACCAGGAGGGATAGTTCGTTCAGGACTTCCAACGGGTGATGCAGATCGGAGACGTATTACAGGAACTGGCGCGCCCTGACTACTCTTCTGACCAACAACTCTCCACCTTTGCTCCCCCTCTTGACCCATCCGTCCACGGTTCTTTTGTTTTCGGTGATAGCACCTCCGTGCTTCAGTCTCAGTAGCTTTAGGCTTCCACTCATAGACCTCAACTCGCCGCTTATCCCGTTCATCCGTCTCAGGCTGCTTCTTCCGAACTTTATTATTCCTCGATGTTTCTTCTCTATTCCAATCACGATTCATCTTTTCTTCCCTAGTCTCTTCCTCTAACTTCTTCCTCCTTGCTTCATCCAATACTTTCTCGATGAAACATTTGGGTCTATATCCAACATCATGCTCGGCCTTGATATGCTTGTATGTATATACGAAGTGATCGCCAAGTCCAAAGGTTATGCCTGGTTTGGATTTATACTTGGGCAGGCTACCGAATGGTGTGTCATCAGGACCTCTCTGCTGACGCGTTGGAGAGTTAGATGCACCGACCCTTCCTTCCCGAGCGCCTGGATGTCTTTGTTCGGCCCGAGACTGATGGTGAGATCTCGGGGCCTCCATTTTGTCACGATGCTGGGGATGATGGGATGTTTGGGCACTCTCCTTTTTCAGTTCCTGCCATGGGGTTTGATATCTACTTGTGCTGCTTGCTGGGCGATCTCTTTTTCTGTCTTTGCGATGCTCCTCGTGGGAACTATACTGATACCTACTGTGTGAGCTATCATAATGCTGTTCATGGTCTCTGCCGCGCGACCGGTTGCGATATTGATGCTGATGTCTCTCTCTTGACCCATCAGTCCGCTCATAGGGTGCATGACTGTGACGTTGGTGACTCCTATCTCTCTTTCTGTGTCCTCGATACTCCTTCTTTTCGCCTTTTCGCCTTTCCTTCTCCTCCTTGTAACTGCGATAAAGCTTCACGCCCTCAGTCACAGCTTCAATAACGACTTGGGATGTACTTTCGTCGTGACGCTTGGAAATGATGTCTTTGACTGCGCTTTGCGCGGCCTTGCGAAATTGGTCGTCGTCAGGCATAGGAGGTCCTTGGTGTAGTTGCAAAAAAGACATATTAGGGGGTTTGAATATCAATATTACGGTACGTTTGGGAGACGTGAAGGGTAGTCTGTGAATGAAATTACGGCTAAAGCGTTGGTAGCCAACAGGATTTTGTTGTACGTGCTACACGCTGGCGATATAAAGACGTGCTAGGCTACAAACGCAATTCCGAGGTCACGAACAAACGGTTCGTTGAAACCAATGTCACGGTAACAACTCGACGGTCTGGCCGTGTCTATCTTGGTTGAACTGCCTCAGAGTTGGGTGTTTCGCTGCATTGAACGCTGGTGGTAAGTGAACGATTGTTAGAAGAGAAACGTTTCATGGATCAAAAATAAACAGCTTGAATGAAGCGATAGGGCGAAGGCAATCGGGTACGACTGCGAAAGAATCTCGGACCACAATTTCGTTCCTGCATCCCATTTCCCAGACTATGATTATATATGCCGTGAGAGTATGTAGATGTGCCAGGGTGAGGAATAAAATGTCCCCGTGAAGCCTCGTATTTCCTAATCCAATCCGGCTTTCAGATCCGTCTCAAAGGTTTTGTGTATTCCCCAAGCGTAAGACATAGAACGCCATGTGCTGCACGGTACAATCATGCAAGTTTCCCCCCCAGACCCTCCAATTATTACCATCCTCTATCATGATATCCGTTCTGTCCTCGTGCATTCGAATTCTACTCCTTCTTCTTCACCTCGCCCTTTGCCACCTTGACGCCTTTGCCGCGGAAGTCGTTCGCATCCGGCGCATCACTTTTTCCCAGGCCGAGTTCCTCGGCTTCTCTATCCAGTTGTTGTTTCTGCTTCTTGGCGGCTGCGTTGAGCAGATATGGTCGAATAAGGAGGTATCCTCCTACGATGGCGATGATGCGAACCCAGCGCTGGGCGGTCATTTCCTCGAATGACTTGATTGAGTTGTTTACAAGCCTGTTCTTCCATTCGCCGACATTGTCGAGTATGTAGTCCATGACTGATGTATTGAGGGATGTATTTAGGAGCGACGTGTGCGCTGGGGGATGTTTTGCGAAAGAGGGTTTGTTACTGGTCGTTGTACTGTGGGCTGATGCAGGCGCAGACAAGTCGATGCGTCACAAAGATGGTCGAAAGGCGTGAGGATTTCAAGTAGAGGGAAGTTTCGATCAATGGACAAGTTGCGCGCGATAAATCACTTAAAGCGTGGACCAGATGGCAGCCATGGGCGGTGACATGGTTTCTGCCATCCAGGCCCCACTAGAACCATGGACGCGTCGCGTCTGCCCGTCGCATTGCCAGAGTATCGCAACGGCTCCACACCCACATTTGTAGCAAATGGCGTCTAACGATGCCGCAGCAGAGCGCGAGGAGGTTAGAGACAGCCTGATGCATCTATACCTAATTCATGTATTAACAAGATTGTAGCGGCTCAAGTCCGCTCTCTGGTACGCAATCGGCCAATTCGTTGACGACAAGTCTTTGGAAAGCGATCTGAATGCCACTCCGCAATTCATCGGTGCCTTGACTGAACTTGTCTATACTCAAATCGGTATGCCCTGATCCTTGGCCCTCCGAATCATATATCAAAGAGTTCCTAATGTACTCCTAGCAAACACAGCCCGGGATCTCGAAGTGTTCTCGAAGCATGCCGGACGTAAAACAATCAACTCAGACGATGTCCTCCTCCTTGGTAGACGCAATGAGCAGCTGCAAGCCATGCTGGAGAAGGAGCTAGAGGAAATCAGAGCTGCTGAAGGGAGACGGGCAGATGGACAACCAGTTGCTCGCGCACAACCAGCTGCCGCAGGAAAGAAGCGAGGAAGGCCTGCTGGCACGGGAAAGGGCAAAGCAAAAGCTTGATCAGGTCTGCAAATTATGACCGCATCTTGTGTACGTTTCCTAGGCGTTGAGGAGTTATGCTATGATACCCGCAGATGTAATTTCCAATAACGTGTATGATGCACCAGTTGTCCTCTGTAGCTCTGCAGAGTAGTGGAGAACGAGTGACTGACTGATTTGTTGATGCAGTTACCATGCGAGCGCAACATTTTGGTCTAAAAGCCAATAGGGGGGGAATCCTACACTCTACAGCCGTGGTCGACGCCGGTGGACCAATCGTTTACGACCGAAGTCAGACTTTCTAAACTGTCAGCTCCCACATCTCTTCACCACCACTCCACCACAAAGACCGAGTCTCGTGCAGACATGGACAAAACCCAAAACATCATTAAGCAATCGCAACCAAACAACTATGTCTTTGCCACGTCACGATGTTGTGTTCACCCGTATGCTTTGTGTGTGCTTTGGTCTTAATCATGCATACAAAGGTGGTCGATTTCCTACCTACAATGCCATTTTCTCAATCATCAACTCTGGAAGCTGTTTCTCTTTTCGGGTATATTCTTCATTCTTTTTTTTTCTGTCAGCTTTTAGTTCCCTTATTTTGCCTACCTGCACCAATAGGCAAGCACCATTATTATGGCCTTCATCGATTTCGAGAATATGCCATCACCTGCCCCATCATACAGCTCTACCTTTGACTCGCAAGATATTTCGGATATGCCTCGACACATGGGCTTTACTGCAGCGCCTAATAACGGCATGCTATACTATCAATCTGCTAAATATGAACCACCGGCTTCAGCATTTCAACTATTGGAAAAGCGACAGCCAGAAGATGAAGGAGGAGCTCAAATCAAATCCGATT
Source organism: Bipolaris cookei (assembly GCA_002286855.1). Lineage (NCBI taxonomy): Eukaryota > Fungi > Ascomycota > Dothideomycetes > Pleosporales > Pleosporaceae > Bipolaris > Bipolaris cookei. Next base: position 363,009 of record NRSV01000028.1, read on the forward strand.
ACTCGGATCCCAATCATCCGCAATTTGCAAACTCGGCTCCACCGGAATTTCTAGCGACACTTCCTCCACGTAGCCGCATACCCGCAAAACGTGTCTTGATTCCTTGGGTACTGTTTGTAATCTTCTTCCTCACTACCATGTGGTATACATCCATGTTATTTGGTGCACGGTTCCTATCAATTGTCCGACCAGTCCCACCGAGCTTTGCCGCACAGGAGATCACCGTTTATATTCATGGAGAATTAGTGCAGGGGACTGTATCAGTATCCACAAGACTCTTTGCCGCCCCGACAAGCACAACGACTTCTATTGCGCAGACGCCAAGTCCAACAAACCCTTTACCTATTAGTGGGAACGATGGATTGCCTGATTTAGGTAATGAGCTTGGCAGGATATCATCAGATGTGGGGAGAAGTGTTGCCTCAGCGCCTACAGGCTTCGTTACAATCACGAGAGGGATACCTTGAACAAGACGTTTTGTTCGAAACTGCCCCACTGTAGGCGCCAGCACGACGCGTCATGGACTGCAGCCTCCTCAAAGGATGCAAAGAATAAATATGCTATTCCACTGAAGAGAGTAATGGACGACGTCGACATTGGAGTCATGTACTTCTATCTTTTTGTTTTGTTATCTTCATTACCATTTTTTTTTCATTTCCGACACCCTTGGCGGGAATTCGCTGTCTATTTCTTCCGTTCAATCCCCATTTCTAGAATAAATTGGACGTGGAACGGCTATCGAGCCAGATTCTGCATATTGATGGCGAGTCACTACAGGAGCTTTCGTTTTGAAACAAGCACGAAACAAGTCGGCTAGCCCGTTCTGGCAGACTTGGAAACACTCGCTTCTCCACTATCATGAACATTCAATCTCGGATAGTACATATTGCATAATGGCGCACTACAACTTTACCACATGGAGTAAATTTGTTTCTTATTCTAGACAAGCCTCTAGCGTGTCGCGACTTGGTTCCTGTCAAAGCAATGTCGTTCCCGCACCCAGTGGCCAGGATAGTGCGAACTGTTGCCGCGAAGGATTCATGGCGGCTCGCCGTAGTCTTCGGAGATATACTATCCTGTGCAGGCGCCTAATTGAAGCAAAGGATCAGCGTTTGGACATACATAAAAGCGCTGGACAGTCGTCCCTCATCGATTTTTTCCATCATTCCAACGGGCCAGTCCTTTCTTTGAACACATTCACTCAGTTCCTTTTCTGCCACATTCATTCTTTACCTTACATTCCACCTTTGTGATCAGGCATCACCATCACACATTTGAAATTTAAACATTGTACACAACTCTTATCCAAAACACGTCACCATGTTCACCAAGGCCATCTTCACGAGCGCTCTTCTCTCCGCCGTCTCGGCTCACCAGAACCTCCACCAGCTTTGGGTCAACGATGTCACGCCCGGATATCAGGTCGGCATCCGGATGCCACCCTCCAACAGCCCCGTAGTCGACTTGACGAGCAACGACATGGCCTGCAACGTTGGCGGCTCCAAGGTTCCATCTGGCGTCAAGACAATCGAGGCTAACGAGGGTGACAAGATCAAGGTCCAGTGGGATAACTCTGGGCACCCGGGACCGATCACGCACATGCTGTATGGCCCCGTCGATGATGCTTCCCAAGCCACTGGTATCGGTGCCGGATGGTTCAAGATTGACGAAATGGACTTTGTCGATGGAAAGTGGGCTTCCGAGATCATGCAAGCGGCCAACATGACGCATGAATTCCCTCTTCCCACTGGCCTTGCCAGCGGCGAGTATCTGCTCCGTTCAGAAATGCTGGCACTCCACTCTTCTCAGACAAAGGGTGGCGCGCAGTAAGTTGATCTTCTCTTCACTTAGCATGTCTAAGCTAACACGTAAAAGATTCTACATCGGCTGCATGCAATTGAAGATCAAGGGCACCGGCAGCAAGGGCTCATGCACACCTACCATTGAGCTTCCTGGCGCCTACAAGGCTGACGATGCCGACATCTACATCCCCAACTACTACAACGGATACGTTGCTACCAACTACAAGGCTCCTGGTGGTGCGGTTGCTACTTGCGGTGGTGCTGGTGGCGCTGCTCCTCCCGCCTCCAACTCAACTGAGCCTGCTCCCTCTTCGATTGCCGACGAGGCTGCTGCCCCTACTCTCGCACCCACCGTCCCTTCTGGCAATGATACTCTTCCATCGGCTCCGGCCGTCCCCAGCACGTTCGCCACGCTCCCCAGCCCATCTGCTGGTGTTACAGCTCCCGCTGGTGCCGTGCCCACTGGCTCTGTCGGAACTGCTAAGCTCTACTACCAGTGCGGCGGAATCAACTACAATGGTCCCACTGAATGCGAGGGCACTGCCAGGTGCGTCAAGCAGAACGACTTCTACTCGCAGTGCATCAACTAGAGGAATTGAGATGGCACAATGCGCATGAGGAGACGAGAGGTGGTGGTGGTGGTGGTGAAAGAATTGTTGGTGTTCTTGTACATATAAACTTACGTAGATGTTGATCTACAATTTTACTTTTGACATTATTGAAGTCATATGCGTTCCGAGTGACAAATCGATCCAGCGCCATTGTGCAATAAAAATAGCTAGATGGACTAGAGTTTGAAGCAAGAGAACGGGAAATGAGGAGGCGGTCGTGGCATAAGGTTGGGAAGAACAAAAAGCAACATCCCAGTATCCTCTGCTGAGGTGGTCGCCTGAAACACAGAAGGAAAGCGCACCGCGTGGCTGTTTGCTCAACAGGAAGGAGCGAGGCGTTGTATGTTTGCTGCAAGCTAATCGTCAATGTGCGTGTGTGCATGTGTGTTCGTACTTGTAAAAGCAAAGCCATGTTCAAAGTACTAACGGCTGTCAAATACATATGTATGAGAGCGTTATATCGGTAGCGCGTCGTGTACCTGTGGCGTGCGTCAACGCCTGGTCAGCCTCGATTCGCAGACAGGGCGGGAGGCCAGCCGATGGCTTTGTTTCAGGTTAACCGCAGTTGTAACACCCTGGCTACCGTCTGAACAGCTGGCTTGAGGGGCGCATGCATATGCAGACAAAAGCCGCACCTGTCAGCAAAATTCATACAACCACACAGACTCAAGACGAATAGTCTTGATGTGACGCCGAGTCGCCGAAAAACAACGTTCAGTGGTTGCTCCTTTTCGTGGCTTTCGCAAAGCCCTGGCCTTCTAGGCCGCCGTCGCCGCCGCCGGGGTTGCTCCACTATTGTCCGTTCACTACCCACGTACCCCCCCATCTGCACAATAACCATTCACACTACCCCCGAACCCCTCGACCTCTTCGTTGAAAACCACCAAAATTAACTAACCCTTAATCTCTATTCTATACCCCTCACTGAAATAAAAACTAAAGAATTATCCTGCATAGACTGCAGTTGCCCTTCAAGTCGCTGTTCGGCACCACTCAATAACCCACACCGCCGGCTCTCACAAACATAATAAACATGGCCGACAACAGGCCGACAAGCTCACACAGTTCCGACAAGGACGCGGTACGCACTTCATATTTCCCTATCATGTATTTGTTTGATATAGCTAAGGCTTCGGTGTGCAAGTTTGCTAACTGCCGTGCGGCTACAGGACAGTTTCGAGGACGCACCGGAAACTTCACCTCGCCCAGACTCGCCCTCTGAAAAATCACAGTCACGCTCGCGCTCATTACTCCAAAAGGAGACTCCCTCATCGAACGTACAAGAAATCAAGACGGATTCGACTGCACGTGCAGCACCAGCAGCCCCCAAAGGCAACAAAGACGACAGCAAAGACGACAGCGATGAAAGTGACGAGGATGATGAAAGTGATGGCAGTGACGAAAGCGACGAAACAGACGAGTCTGGTACAGGCAGCGAAGCTGAAGAACCGGAAAAGCCCACCAATGATGTACCTGCCAAAAAGCCGCCCCTACCCAACAGAGTGTCAGTGACATCGGACATGGACGATGTATCTTTGGATGGTGGTGCGTATTCCCTCTCCGTTTGAAACAAACAACACCATGTGGAGACTGGAATGCCTGTATTTCAATGTCAGGAGTATCCATATCTCCCGACAGCACCTGCCAACTTGTGGCTTCCCCATGTGTGCCAGTACATGCTTCCCGATTCTGAGGCTGACCCACTGCAGACGGTGCAAAAGCTCCAGGCTCCGTGTCAAAAGCACCACTGCGAGACTCCCAAGACTCCACGGCTTCTATCCAAGGCCTCTCCGGAAGGATGTCTCCTGTCAAATTTCCTCCACCCCCCGCTCCGCCAGCCGCACCAGCCGCTTCGGCCGCGCCAGAAAAGCCACCAACTACATCCAGAAAACTTACTGGTCCTTTCGCGTGGCTGTCAAGAAATAGCACCAGCAAGAAATCCGAGTCTCCACCATCATCCACAACAATGACGGAACGCAGAAACACAGGGGCTTCCATTGCGACCATCGGTAGCAATCCTGACCTCTCGTCGAGCAGGACCGAAGGTGAGGGCGAGACTGGTTCGAACAATCGAACGAGCCAGGGAAATCTTCGGGACCGTTTCAAGTTTTTGCGCATGAGGGAGGAAGCCGGCATAACGATGGGTGACGAGACCAGCCTGAACGGCAATCCAACTGCTGTGGCGACCAGGCCGACTAGTGTTGGTCTTATCAGTCCACCCATCGTTCCTGAAGACGAGCCAGGAAGTCCACCAGCACTTACGAGACAACCTACTATCAATCCAAAGCTGGCCCCTGGAACTGCATCTGGATTTGCTGCTGGCCCAGCGGGAGATGCAGCTGAGCCTGTAGATTGGGATCTTTGGCAGTCTGTGGTTAATGAAGGACCAGCTGCCATTGCCCGCACTAGCGCAGAGGAACTCAACCATGCCATTGCAAATGGAATTCCCCAAGTCATCCGAGGTGTTATTTGGCAGGTGATGGCGCAAAGTAAGAACGAAGAGCTCGAGGTCACGTATCGAGAACTCGTAGCCCGTGGTACAGATAAGGAACACATGAGCCTTAGCACACCCAACCTTAGCGGCGGACAGACAAACGGGAATGGGAAGGAGTCAGTTGCTTCTTCATCCTCGTCAGTTCACTCAGACTACTCGAGCCCAGCCACTACGACAGGAAGCACAAACGTACCACCGGCCTCGCCGCCACTCACCGCAGACAACTCCGAAGACCCCATCAAGGTACAGGCAAGAGTGGCTGCTGAAAGAAAGCAAAGCGCTGCCGCCATCTCGAAACTGGAAAAGGTTATCAAGCGTGACTTGGGTGCGCGTACAAGCTACTCAAAGTACGTCATGGCGGCTGGTTTACAGGATGGCCTTTTTGGTATTTGCAAGGCTTACGCTTTGTACGACGATGCCGTTGGCTACGCCCAGGGCATGAATTTTATCGCCATGCCTCTACTTTTCAACGTAAGTTTGAATGTATGCTTCCCTTGTTAAATTGCTGACTTTACAAGATGCCTGAAGAAGAGGCTTTCAGTCTTTTCGTAACGTTGATGAACAAATATGGCCTCCGGGACCTATTTGTACATGACATGCCTGGACTCCACTTGCATCTCTACCAGTTTGAACGCCTCCTCGAAGACTTTGAACCTGCTCTCTACTGCCATTTGCGCCGTAGGGATGTAAAGCCTCAGCTCTATGCCACGCAATGGTTCCTTACGCTATTCGCATACCGTTTCCCGCTACAGCTAGTCCTACGCATTTACGATCTGATACTCAGTGAAGGTCTCGAGTTGGCCATTCTGAAGTTTGGCATTGTCCTGATGCAGAAGAATGCTGAAACACTGCTAGGCATGAAGGATATGGCAACACTCACGACCTTCCTGAAAGAGCGACTGTTTGACGTGTACATTGACAAAGCCCCTTCTGCAAACTCGATTCTTGAGAACGGCTTCTTTGGTTCCACAGCAGGTATCGACAAGGAGATTTACCGCGCTGACACGCTTGTGAAAGATGCTGTCGCTGTCAAGATTGCACCTGAGACACTGAAGCAGTATACTGCTGAGTGGAAGGAGCAACGACGGATAGAAAAGGACCGCGAGACTGAGCTCGTAGGGCTCAAAGAAAAGGTTGCTTCTTTGGAACAAAAGGTGCGGTCGTTGGAGCATCGAGCCGAACAATCGGACATGGAGCACGTTCAAGTCGCCTCTGAGCTCATCAAAACCAAGGTCGAGAATGAAAACCTAGAAGAAGAGAACGAGACACTGAAGACAAAGGTGCAAGAGCTCCAGAAGATTGTTGATACACAGCCTGCAGAAGTCGAAGCACGGCTGAAGCACGAGATGGAGACTGTTATGCAAAAGAACATTGTTGTTCACAATGAGAACCGTAACCTGGAAGATGCAATGGCCGAGATGGAGAAGGAACTGGTGGATGTCAAGATGCAATGGGCTACGGTAAGGCCACTACAGCTAGGTTGAGTTGGAGACACAGCTAACGAAACATCTAGATCAACGAAGAACACGAGGTACTCAAACAAAAGTGGAACAACATCTCACAGATGATGAAGAAGTGAGCCCTGGATTTTGGGCTCTACGTATGCATCCGAGGCCAGCTGTTGGGCACCAGATCTATTCCACCGCGTCGATCGCCCCTTGATTCGTTTCTAATGTCTATATAAACACATTTGCCCTGCCTGTCACATAGCGTTGGCAGGGTCCCGTATGGTGTTCATCTTGTTCGGGCGATGTTGGATTCGCAACAGACGGGTGGTCCGCATCGCCCACATCCCTTTTACATAAAGAAAGGCAGTGCCTGCAGTTCGAGCATGGAGGGAGTTGGATAGCCTGCATGAGTATAGGAGCAGGGGTTTGGGAGTTGCTACAAAGTGAACTGGTGGCATAATACGTCTATCTCTGCAGACGCACGGCGTATCTTACGGTATTACTGAAGTGTTTGCTTGTAGCGTCCTATGGCCTGGCGCATGTGTTGACTAGGAATCATCAATGGAACGAAAATATACTTTCAAAAATGCAAGATACAATATGCAGTGACTGTGAACGATCAACAGACGGCACGTGGTTGGCTCTCTCAATGTGCCTTCACTTGCAGTCGCTAGAGGGCTAGAAACTTGGTTCGGCTAATTTGGCACTAGCGTGTACTAAGGCTGCGCCCGACTCCTCTTCTCCCTCGCCGCAAAGATTCCTGCGACCTGCACAGACAGCTACGGCGCGACCAACTCAGCTGCCGTATTTCTTGCCTTCGCCATTCCACATCTTGTTTTTCCTGTCCCTGCATCTTCTTTGACTTTACTACTAATACTCTGGTAACGCGCAGCCTGCCATGGCCGCTCCTCCAGATCTCAACGCCATCCTGGCCGCTCTTGGTACGCAAACTGGAGTTGCCGCAGCCCGCGCATTTACTGACTTTTCACCCAGCCGCCGGCCGACCGTCGACCACACCATCCCAGACACCCCAACAAGCTCCACCTGCACAGCATCCCCCTCCGCAAGCCCTGCCACCAGGCTTCCCTGGCGCGATGCCTACTGCCACCCCACCAGCCATGCCGGGCTACAGCTTCCCACAACCCACACACTCTGGCAGTCTTGACCTTAGTGCTATCAAACCCGTGAGTTCTGGGTCTGTAAGCATACAGGATGCGCTGGCAAAGGCGCGCGGTTTTGCAGCCCAGAAAGGCCTTGCCCATGAAGCAGCGCGCCCAGGTATTGCTGAACCTTGGTCTGGTTATGGTATCCCAGCGCAAACTTACACGCCTCCAGCTTACCAAGAAGACCCGCGCCTCAGTGGGCGCCAGCCCTACAGACGTTCTCGGTCGCGTTCGCGCTCTCCAGCGCGCCGAGAATCCGTGCGTGAAAGCTACAATCCATACCGCGATGAGCGTCGTGATGAGCGCCGAGGCGGCTATGGTCGTGAACGTGATCGCTCGCCCCCTAGACGTGACACCTTCTCTCCCGCCCAGCAATACGGGCAGGCTCGTTCGCCCCCTGCCAATGATAACTCTGAGGTGATTCTCATTGACTCTTCGTTGGTTGGTCTTGTCATTGGACGTCAAGGTGAGAGTCTACGCCGCATTGAACAAGAATCCCAGACACGTATTCAATTCATCAACGGCCCCGAATCTGGACCTCAGCGCGAATGCCGTATAACTGGCAGCCCTGGTGCTCGTATCAGTGCCAAGCGCGAGATCAACCGTATCATCGAAGAGAATGGTGGAAACCCTGCTCGTGAGACTGGCCGCAATGCTAGGCCTACCGCAAAGACGGTCGGCCAGCAACAACCGGCTCTTAGAGAAGGCGAACAGTCGTCGCAGATTATGGTGCCCGATCGAACCGTTGGTCTCATCATCGGCCGCGGTGGTGAGACCATTCGTGATCTACAAGAACGCAGTGGCTGTCACGTCAATATCGTTGGTGAAAACAAGAGCGTGAACGGTCTGCGTCCTGTGAACCTCATTGGAAGTCCTGCTGCTGCTGCCCATGCCAAGGAACTCATCATGGAAATTGTCGATAGTGACACTAAGCAAATGGAAGGCACCGGCAATCAACAGCTGCCGTCGCAGCAACCTTTCAACAGACGTGACAACTTTGATCCCTACGGCGCTGGTGCTGGTGGCGTCGGCGCTGGCAAGATCAATGATAGCATTCATGTTCCATCTGATGCTGTCGGCATGATTATTGGCAAAGGTAACATGTACTGATGGCTATTATGCAATGATCATACTAACAAGAACCCAGGCGGTGAAACCATCAAATCCATGCAGTCCGAGACTGGCTGCAAGATCAACGTTTCACAAGCATCTGGCGCTGATATTGAGCGCGAGATTGGCCTCGTTGGAACACGTCAAGCCATCGATGATGCCAAGCGAGCAATCTGGGAGAAGGTTGATCAAGTGGTACGTTTGTTCCGAGTTTGGTCATGTTTATACAACGCTAACTGAAACCAGCGGGAAAAGAACAATTCGCGCCGACGTGATAATGGCAACCAGGATAATGGCTACTCACATCAACAGACACCATCATATGGACAGGCTGCTGCGCCTGCACAACCTCCGCAAGCCGCTGCCCCTGCTGCAGGTGGCGCTGCTGCTGACCCATATGCCGTTTATGGCGGCTATCAGAACTACCTGGCAATGTGGTATGCATCCATTGCTCAGCAACAACAAAGCGGCCAAGGTGCCCAAGGACCCCCAGGCGCATAGTCGCCACCTAGTCGCTGTGACCGATGCACATCTTGCTGAACTTCGCCGAGCCCTGCATGTTTGCATGACCAATGCTTGGATCTTTGCTGCCTGGCATGATTACTATACCCGATTTCCTGGACCTATTTTTTCGACTTCTTGATCTGCGCATACCCGATGTTTTCATGACTTGCGGATGACACATTTGCACTTCATACTCCATCACTGGCTGTCCTCGAGCATATTGTCTACAACGGTGTGGTTTTTAACTATGCTTACAAAGAGACACCGTCACCTTCGCTGCTTTGCGTGAGCCGAACATCGATTGATCTATGCCTGCCGTATGGATGACTGTTGCGAGCTCCCCAGTCCTTGGGTTACACCGATAGCTGTGCATGCATGTTATCATTTCCACATGATGATCGACGATGCGTCATCGCGGTTTTTCGAGATTATCTTGCAAAGCCCACCGTTTACCTATATGTCTGCTGTCTAATTGCATCTATTATGAGCCTGCCCCTGGCCCATCCATTTTTTATGAGGACATCCTGGAATTTTTCCCTGGCTTTCCTATCAACAAAAGCGTTTACTGCCTTGATGCACGTACCTCATCATACGTAGACTTGCGTTCGATCGCCCTCTGCAGATCACTGGGTGTGACTTTGGAGTTGGTTTCGAGCCGTCAACCGACATGTGCGAGCACGTGGTGCATATACCTGAGGCGCATAGGCCCTTCTTGTTTCTCTGTCCTGTACAGTACTAGTATTATACTATCAAAAATGGAGCCCTTGCAGTGTGCAGTTAACTCTTCCACAAAAATTGTTCTTCATATCCTCCTATGCTTTTCAATGTGATATCTCCAGTGACATGCCAGTCCTCGCCGGCAACCCCGTCTATATCATTATGGGCGGACTTCGCCTCTTGTAGTGGCACAACAGGCCAGATGCTGAATCTAGTCACTGCTCACGTGTAATGTCACTGAGCCGCGGGGTGGGGCAAGGATTGAGGGGCAGAAGCGCGAACGACGGCCATCGGCGAGCTCCTGCGTGGACCCTCTGCAGCTGGAACGCGTCCCGAGATAAGACACAATTATGTCGACGCTGATTCGTGCGTCTGCTAAGTGATTTATGGACTACATTACCCAACTGACTGCTTTAGCTTTTGATATAGCCCGCCGAGGTAACTGTTTTTTGCAGGGCCATATTGTCCAACTTGCTCTCCGCTCGTTCCCCACATCGCCAAAACAGAGACCCTAAGCATTCCTGTAACTAACTGGGCCAGCCTGCGATTGATCTTGTGATACGTTTGCGTTCACTTGCTCCATCCCTGTTTTTTTCTTTTTTCTCATCTCTCTCACTCCGTTCGCCTGTGCGCTTTGACGTTTCTTCTTCCATTTCCCCCCCTCTTCTCCTCTTCCTTTGCCACGCACCCATTGCAGCGTGGCAACCATGGCACCGGGAATCGTTACACCACAGCCTGCAGTGTCGAGTGAGGCAACGAAGTCACTTAACGAGGTTACCATAGACTATGATGATACGCTCCGATTCTACCTGAACGGAACAAAAGTCGTACTGGACAGTGCGGACCCCGAGGTCACGCTGCTAGAGTATCTGAGGGGAATTGGATTGACGGGGACCAAGTTGGGGTGCGCAGAGGGTGGGTGTGGTGCATGCACAGTGGTATGTTTATTGATCTTAAGAGAGAAGAGCCTACTCTAGAGATCTTTCAAGATTTCGAGAAGCTGGTGCCGGCAGCAGCCAAGAGAGCTAACAGTTTGGTAGGTTGTGTCACAGTTCAACCCAACCACGAAGAAGATATATCACGCCTCCGTAAATGCATGCCTTGCACCCCTCGTCAGCGTGGATGGCAAACACGTAATAACTGTCGAAGGAATTGGAAATGTAAAGCGACCACATCCAGCGCAGGAACGGATAGCAAAGGGCAATGGCAGTCAGTGTGGTTTCTGCACACCGGGTATTGTCATGTCATTGTATGCTCTGCTTCGTAACAACATTGAACCCACCGAGCTCGAGGTGGAAGAGGCTTTTGATGGCAACCTCTGCCGGTGTACAGGATACCGACCGATATTGGATGCAGCACAAAGCTTCAGTGTACAATCTGGATGTGTCAAGGCGAAAGCGAATGGCGGTGGCGGATGTTGTATGGAGAAAAATGGTGCAAATGGTGGAGGTTGCTGCCAGAAAAATGGAGCAGATGGAGAAGAGCAACCGATCAAGAGATTCACACCACCTGGATTCATTGAGTATAAGCCCGATACAGAGTTGATCTTTCCTCCGCAATTACGGAAACACGAGTTTAAGCCGCTTGCGTTTGGAAACAAGAGGAAAAGGTGGTTTCGGCCGACAACCCTACAGCAACTACTGGAAATCAAGGATGCCTATCCGTCAGCGAAGCTCATTGGTGGTTCGACTGAGACGCAGATCGAAATCAAGTTCAAGGGCATGAACTACAATGCGTCAGTATTTGTCGGCGATATCCCAGAGCTGCGACAGTTCAAGTTGAATGACGACCACCTTGAGATTGGCGGAAACGTTGTCCTAACGGATCTTGAAGAGATTTGCAAAGAAGCTCTTGAACACTACGGACCAGCCCGGGGTCAGCCTTTTGCAACCATCCTGAAGCAGATTCGGTATTTTGCTGGAAGGCAAATCAGGAATGTGGGTACGCCAGCGGGAAATCTGGCCACGGCGAGTCCTATCTCGGATCTCAATCCGGTGTTTGTCGCTACGAATGCAACACTTGTTGCTAAGAACCTCAAAGAAACGAAGGAAATTCCCATGTCGACTTTCTTCAAGGGTTACAGGCAGACCGCGCTACCACCCGATGCAGTTATTGCGGGCTTGAAGATTCCGATCGCAAAAGAGAAGGGTGAGTACATCCGCGCGTATAAGCAGGCAAAAAGAAAGGATGATGATATCGCGATTGTGAATGCTGCGTTGAGGATATCCCTAGACGAACAACATATGGTTGAGAGCGCGGATCTCGTATATGGCGGCATGGCACCAACAACAACACATGCACGAAAGGCAATGGAATTTCTTCAGGGTAAGAAGTTTACAGAGCTCAAGACTCTGGAGGGAGTCATGGATCAGCTTGAGCAGGACTTTAACCTACGGTTTGGTGTACCAGGTGGTATGGCGACATACAGGAAGTCTTTGGCCCTCAGCTTCTTCTACAAGTTTTATCACGATGTACTGGCTGAGCTGCATGCTGAGGAAGTCGCTATTGACACCCAGGCCATTGGAGAGATTGAAAGAGATATCAGCAAGGGAAAGAGAGATGAGAAGGCTGCGGAGGCGTACATTCAGAATGAGGTTGGTCAGTCGAAGAACCATGTTGCTGCAATGAAGCAATGCACGGGCGAAGCGCAGTATACGGACGATATTCCATTGCAGAGGAATGAGCTCTATGGATGCTTGGTTCTGTCGACCAAAGCACATGCAAAGCTGCTGTCAGTAAATGCAGAGGCTGCGCTAGAGTTGCCAGGTGTTGTCGCGTACGTCGACCACAAAGACCTAGCCTCACCTGAAGCCAATTGGTGGGGTGCGCCGGCTTGTGACGAGACATTCTTCGCGATCGATGAAGTCTTCACTGCAGGCCAGCCCATTGGCATGATCGTTGCCGACACAGCTAAGCACGCAGAGCAAGCTGCACGAGCAGTGAAGATTGAGTACGAGGAGCTCCCAGCTATCTTCACGATCGAGGAAGCCGTTGAACAGGAAAGTTTCTTCAATCATTTCCGTTACATCAAGAAGGGTGATACTGAGAAGGCGTTTGCTGAGGCGGATCATGTCTTCACTGGCATCGCGCGTATGGGTGGTCAGGAGCATTTTTACCTCGAAACCCAGGCGTGTCTGGCTGTTCCAAAGCCTGAGGATGGCGAGATGGAAATCTTCAGCAGTACACAAAACCCTGCTGAGACTCAAGCCTATGTGTCTAAAGTGGTTGGTGTCGCTGCGAATAAAATTGTCACTCGTGTCAAGCGCATGGGTGGTGGTTTTGGTGGTAAGGAGACACGCTCAATTCAGCTCGCTGGTATTGTGGCTTGTGCAGCAAACAAGGTCCGCAAGCCTGTACGTTGCATGCTTAATCGAGATGAGGACATTGCGACATCTGGACAACGTCACCCCTTCCTTGGTCGATGGAAAGTTGGTGTCAACAAGGACGGCAAGATCCAAGCACTGGATGCAGATGTTATTTGCAATGGCGGCTGGAGTCAAGATCTCTCTGGCGCAGTTGTTGAGCGCTCACTTTCCCACATCGATGGTGTCTATTCGATACCCAATATCCACGTTCGCGGCCGCGTCGCAAAGACGAATACCGTCTCTAATACGGCGTTCCGTGGCTTCGGTGGCCCGCAGGGCATGTTCATTGCTGAGACGTACATGGAAGAGATTGCCGACCATCTCAAGATACCAGTTGAGCGGCTAAGAGAGATCAATATGTACTCGCCCGAAACTAACATGATCACTCACTTCAACCAGGAGATCAAGGATTGGTATGTGCCTCTGATGTACAAGCAAGTTCAAGAAGAATCCCTTTACGCACAGCGCCGTCAAGAAATCGAAGAGTGGAACAAGACGCACAAGTGGAATAAGCGCGGTCTTGCAATTATACCGACCAAGTTTGGTATCTCATTCACTGCCCTTTTCCTGAACCAAGCCGGTGCACTTGTACACATCTACCACGACGGAAGTGTCCTTGTCGCGCATGGTGGTACGGAGATGGGACAGGGACTGCACACCAAGATGGTACAAATTGCTGCTCAGACGCTTGGTGTACCTCTCGAAGATGTGTTTATCAGCGAGACTGCCACAAACACTGTTGCAAACACTTCATCTACAGCAGCATCGGCATCCTCTGATTTGAACGGATACGCTATCCACAACGCGTGTGTACAGCTGAATGAGCGCCTGGCCCCATTCAAGGAAAAGCTGGGATCCAAGGCGACTATGAAGGAGCTCGCTCACGCCGCATATTTCGACCGTGTAAATCTCTCTGCTCAAGGTTTCTATAAGACACCAGACATTGGCTACGTCTGGGGCGAGAACAAGGGACAAATGTTCTTCTACTTCACCCAGGGTGTCGCTGCTGCCGAAGTCGAAATCGATACATTAACCGGTGACTGGACGTGCCGGCGCGCGGATATTAAAATGGACGTTGGCCGTTCTATCAACCCAGCTATTGACTACGGCCAGATCGAAGGTGCTTTCGTGCAGGGTCAAGGATTATTTACGACGGAGGAGTCTCTGTGGCTGAGGGGAACAGGCAACATTGCAACAAAGGGGCCGGGTAACTACAAGATCCCTGGATTCAGAGACATTCCGCAGGAGTTCAATGTCAGTTTGCTCAAAGATGTGAACTGGGAGAATCTGAGGACCATTCAGAGGAGTAGGGGTGTTGGTAGGTTCTCTTTTCTCTCTTCCATGATTCATACTTCCTCAGAAACGGGATTGCTAACCGCGATGAACTACAGGCGAACCACCACTCTTCATAGGCAGCTGTGTCTTCTTTGCAATCCGCGATGCTCTTCGGTCTGCTCGCGCAGAGTTTGGCGAGACTTCTGTTCTGCACCTTACTTCTCCTGCTACGCCTGAGCGCATTAGGATCAGCTGTGCCGATCCCATTCTGAAGCGCGTATGGGTGGAGCCTAAGGAGGGTGAGAAAAGCTTTTTTATCAGCATTTAGTGGTTTTTTAGTTATTGGAGCTGTTTTGTGAAACTGGAATGTGTGGTATTTAGGAATCATGTATGGTATGCGAAATTGCATGAATGGAGTCTTGATGAATACTTCATATAACGTAAATTTGGCCACAAGTGCACAAGTGCATACATATGAAAAGGGTCTCCGGCATCGAGATCAGATTATCGATGTTGTGGAGTCAGGACAAGGGTGACGAAAACGGAATCCAGATGAGATCGCGCTAATCGCAGCCGATCGCTCCGAAGCTGATCCTGCAAGGAGAACCATCGTCATAACGCGAACATCAATTCGATGACGTCGTGGCGAGCTCGACGCGTTTAGCCCATGATGGCGCTGAAAGAGCAAAATTGCTCGTTTCAGCCCCTTCGCTTTCGCATCCGCTGTTTAAAGTACGGAAGTACCACAACACTCTCAGGCACATGCTACGCTCCTTTCACCGCAACATTAGCCTTCGTGTCGCATGCCGAACTACACGATTACTTTGTGCGCCACCCTACCTACAGCTTTCAAGTGTAATTTCTTCTTTTCCCGCCATGCCTCCTAAGAGGAAGAGGTCTGCCGTAGCGAGTACGCCGTCTTCCATGGACATTCCTGCCTTAGCTATGGATATATCACAAGTTCGCAAGACAGAAGTGCCTTTGCCACAGAATATATCGAAGCTACCGCGTCGCCAATCGTCTCGTGGCGTCAAAGCCGAAAAGATGGATCCTACTGTCAATCCCGGGATCCTTGATGGGGCCGCTGCGTTACGAGCATCTCCTGATGGACATGAAGACGCGCCGATAGACTCCGTTCTAAAGCCTCCTGTAAGCAATACGCCTGCAACTTCTACTACAAATAACAAGAGAAAGAAGGCTGGTGCGCAGAAATTCAAGGTTAGGGAAGAAGAGAAAGACACTAGTATCAAGATGTCTAATGGCGTTGTTGATCCTGCGGCCAATGCTGGTGTCTCTGGCGACCCCGAAGACGCTGAAGGCGCAGAGACTGAAGAGGGCGATGAGGCAGAGTTCAAAGAGGCTTTGTCAAGACCCCCACCGGTTAACTCTTCATATCTTCCTCTTCCATGGAAAGGACGATTAGGCTATGTGTGTATCCTGCAGACACCTTTTTATATAAGCTAACAGATTCCTATACAGGCTTGTCTGAACACATACCTTCGAAGCTCGAATCCTCCCGTCTTCAGCTCGAGGACATGTCGTATTGCGAGTATTATCGAACATCGTCATCCTCTAAAGGACCCATCTCAGCCGGAGCATGCCACCAAAAACCGCCCTGATAAGGATCAGCCAGCGGATATCGAGCGCGGTATGAAATATGTCGAAGAGATAGGACTTGCCAACGCGCGAGACGTAAGCAAGATGGTGCACTGGAATGACAAGTACGGCATCAAGTTTATGCGACTGAGTAGCGAGATGTTTCCCTTTGCGAGCCACGAGGAGTATGGCTACAAGCTTGAGCCATTCGCTGCTGACACACTTGAAGAAGTGGGCAAAGTGATTGCAGAACTGGGCCATCGAGTCACTACACATCCAGGGCAGTTCACTCAGCTGGGGTCACCGCGAAAGCAGGTCATTGACAATGCTCTACGGGATCTTGAGTACCACGACGAGATGCTTTCTCTCTTGAAACTACCAGAGCAACAGAACCGTGATGCTGTCATGATTCTGCATCTTGGAGGGGCCTATGGTGACAAGCCGGCTGCGATTGAGAGGTTCAAGGAGAACTACGCGAAGCTTCCTCAGAGTGTCAAGAATCGACTGGTGCTTGAGAACGACGACGTTGTCTGGTCGGTACATGAGCTACTCCCTCTATGTGAAGAGCTTAACATTCCATTTGTGCTGGACTACCATCATCACAACATTATTTTTGATGAGACACAGATCCGCGAGGGCACAAAGGATATCATGGAGCTCTACCCGCGCATACTCAAAACATGGCAGAAGAAAGGCATTACACCCAAGATGCATTACTCGGAGCCTACGCCCGCAGCCATCACTCGCACTACACGAAGAAAGCATTCACCGCGTGTCATGACCTTGCCTCCTTGTCCAGATACCATGGACTTGATGATCGAGGCAAAGGACAAGGAACAGGCAGTGTTTGAGCTTATGCGAACTTTCAAACTTCCAGGGTTTGACAAATTCAACGACATCCTACCTCACATACGACAGGATGAAAATAGACCGTGGAAACCTAAGGCGAAGAAGGCTGCGACAAAGGGGAGAAAAAAGAAGACAGAAGATCTTGAAGACTTGGATGCAAAGATTGAAGGCGCTGAAGAAGAGGAGAAGCCGCCGCCAGTAGTTCCTGAGGAGGAAGTAGGTATGGGAGGGCCAGAGGGACGAGTGTACTGGCCTCCAGGAATGGAGGACTGGCTCAGACCCCCAAAACGCATGATCAAAAAGAAGGATGAGAGCACGGCCACGCCCGCGAAGAAGAAGCGTAAGATGGCAGGTAACGCGGGGTCTGTAACGAGTGAGATTGCTCCACCTGAAGATATCAAGACACCCGTGAAGACAGCGGCCAATAAAGCCACCAGCCAGGCTAAGCGGGGTGTAGCAAAGTTTACCACTAACAAGAAGAAGACGGCCCCGAAATCAGCGCCAACACCGTCAGCGTCTGACGAGGACGACGAAGACGAGCTTAGCACACCTCCACTTAGCGACGTAGGCACAGACGAGGACGATACTCCTGCCGTGCAGAAGCGAAATGCACGGCCTACGCCGACACGGAACAAGTCTACCAGGGCCACGGCTCGCATTAGCTACAAGGAGGAGGCAGACTAGATAGGCCCGTAGACTTGGGTAAAGTCAAAAAATTAAGAAGATGTATTACTGCCCGAAAATAATGCCAAAGAATACATCATTATCATCATCATCATTGATAGAGTAATACTCATTTTGGTAATCGTGCTCCGTGGGAGGGAGGGATCGTGATATCGGGGTCATGGATTGCTATTGAAATGACGATGGAAGGCGGACATGTATATTTGTTCGTCGGAAAACCAAAACAAGACAAGAAAGCATGTATGTGTGCGTGTGCGTGTGCGTGTGCGTGTGTGATGTGCTCTCAAATTAGTCCAACAAGAAAAACCTCCGAAAGAAAGTTGCCCTGCTCAATCCTTCCCTTCCCGCTTCAGGCCGTTATGCCGTCCCAATCATCCCTCCCTCCACCTCCCCTTCCCCCGCACACCCCTCTTTGCCCTTACCCATCACACCAACCAGCCCCAAAATGCTGCTTGTTCCTCAGTCATGTGTGTGTGTGTGTGTGTATGTGCCTTCATCTCCGTTCCTGACACCCCATTTCATGCCTCCAGTAATTCCCCACACCACCACCACCACTACTACTCCTTTTCTTCCTTCCGTATTATTCCCTCTCTAATGCTTTGCAAAATGTCACAAACCCGCGCATACCCTATCTCTGTGTGCCATCTTTTTCTTTCCATGCGTTGCGCGCATGTGCGAGTGCGTGGGGAGAAAGGTGCTAGCTATCTAGCCACCTTCCCAACGCAGTCAAGTTTCGCTTGCTGTGGAATGCGCTGGTGAACATGAGTTCGTTTGGCTGGGTCAGGGGCGCTGCGCTGGTCGATGTGAAGGGGAGGGGTGGGGGGAGGGGTTTAGGGATAGGGAAGTGTAAGTAAAGGTGCGAGTAGGTTGGGATTTGGGTCTGCTAGCACTATCTGTCTTGCTGGTCTCACAAGTGGTGAGTTTTAGTATGTATGTACCGGAGGGAGGGAGTGCAGAAAGTCGCATGAATGGGGGGGTTTTTTTTAAAAAAAAGACAATTTCATTCGCAGCTAGGCGCATGATTATTCTTGCCTTGATTGTGTTTCAACTACATATTTCTAGCTTTACTATTTTTTTTTCGCTGTGGTGGTAGTTGGTACTGGTATTAGTGTTGTTGTTCGACCTCGCTCGTCTATCTCACTTCCCCTCACTTCCAACAGAGATGCACAGAATGCAGTAGCTTCAAGCCACTGACGCACACCACAAGATTCCAGAACCGCCATGGAAAGGTGCCCAAGCCGCTGTCGTGCCGCACTACCCGGTGCTTGCCGCAGCATGCCGTGCATATTCCTCCTTCTTCTTCTTTATCGCAGATTTGCATACCCCACGCTCGGATGGCGGATGGAAAAGGCGGGAGAAGGGTGTGGGAAGCGGACGGCAGGGCGGCACTCGTACAAGTGGCTTTACGATGGTGGCTTCTCACCTGCTGCAATAGTGAATACGAGTCGTTTGGGCGAGAGGAGAGGGGTGTGTAGGAGTGTGGGGGAGGTGGAGGGACGAGCTACGGGATGTGTGCGTGCATTCGTGCGCGTACATAGAAGCAGAAAAGCGAGGTGTGGGTGAAGGGGGGGAGGGGGCGCCGTTAGTTTGGCTGCCGAGTGTACCATACGAGAGAGACAAGTCAGTACAGTACAGGGGGTGTGAGCGGGTGAAGCAGGCACAATCACATTGCATAAAGGGAGCTATCGATTAAGCTATTGATGCAGATGTAGGACGATGCCGGTGTAGGTGCGCATAGAGTCGTGAGTGGCTGTGTTACTGTGTGGGGGGAAGGGGGGGGGGTGTAATCGGCCTTCTCCCAGGACGTGTTCGGAGGACATGGTTGAAAGAGAGAAGGTGAGTAAGGTGTAATCGCGGGTGGCGTGCGAAAACAAGACCGTCTGGAAAGTTACTTTGATGGGTATGGATTCAGGTACCAAGTTTTTCTTTCGTAGAATTGCGAATGACGGGGTTGATGGAGGGTATGGTGCCATGGCTACATGACGGAAGGATTTCATGGTGTTTGAGTAACAAGACGCTTATCTGTGGGTATTGCTATGGTAGTTTCTGGTAGGATTTGTTCGTATTCTGCTGTACATCCGTTAGCCAAACGTCATGGCACTCTCACGGTGTATTCTATTTTTTTTCGTCCGCCAATCACTGCGAGTTGAAAGACTTCCAGAAGTTTGGTCCTGGTGGTTACAGGTCTCACAGCCTGCCTAGACCGCTTTGACAAGTTTGACAGCGTTCGCGCAGGGTCTCATGTGTGTGTCAGTCAGTCAGTCAGTCAAGCAGTCGATCAGTCAGTGATTCTCGTGTCATTATTCTCTCCGAGCTTCGTTCGAGATACCAAAAGGCGACTGCTTGAACATTGTGGCCTAGAGTTAATATCAGAACGTGTCGATCATCGAGCGCACGGAGATCTAGGCCTCATCTATGGTAGAAGTTTCTCTCTGCGTGCAGCTGGGCAGACAGCGACTGGTAGCTTTCCACAAGCGGTTTACCTCCCGCGGCTACATATCTGCACGTTGTCTGCACAGCCTTGTACAAATTGAGCTTCATGCCCGTACCATGTATGTGGACTTTCGAATCGAACATTCGGTGCACTAGTGTTGCAAGCTATCCTGGTGTTGCAAAATCGTGTCTAGAAAGGGATTGTATTGGCCGGCGAGGTGTTGACGGGCTATGTTGGAGCGGCCGCGATCAGAGACAAGGGGCCGTCCTAGTTGTTTGGGCGGAATGTCATTGCGCCGGTCGCCTGCTTAGAAGCCGTGACCACCTCCTTTCGCAACAAAATGTATGTGGGGACCTAAGGCTATCCTAAGCAACAACAGGCGGTGTGGCGTGATCTTACAGCAATGGGTTTTACGGGCGTAAAAAAAAGAAGGCTACGGCGGTTGGGGCGCAGACCAAGGATGGCAGGCTTCCAAGAGATTTGAGCCGCGCAAAGTAATGGTTATCTGGAATGCCGGTCTCACTAGGACTACATGCGTTTGCGCTTGCAGCTCGCCTGACAACAACCGCGACTCTTGCACGAAGCACACGCATATATGTATACAGGTAGACGGGAGCGAACCGGTTGTTCTACAGAACCTGCATATGTCTGTATGTAGGTCAAGTTGAGATGGGATGGTAAGGAGCAAGGACCACCACTGATAAGGATGGGCATGACGGAGAGTGAACCGCAAATATCTACGCGAGAGGTCTGAGCTTCAACGGCCTTGTTGCAAAACGGCAGGCCATAGCTCAACCATTTGAGTTTTTTTTTTGGCTGTTATCGATGCGCGTTGAAAACGATGCCATTGGAATTATCTTGGCTCAGTGACGGAGAAGACTCGGTATCCAGATGATAGCAATTAAGATTAGAGGAGGTTGGACGCCTGCTGTTGTCCTGCACAGCATAGTACAGTAAGTATACGATGAACGAGGAAGAGGGAATTACTATGCACTGGCTTTCCAGCAAACGAGAAACCAATCGGCAAACAGTAAACCAACTCTTAAAAAATACACTTTGCGTGGTCGAGTCGCGTGCTTGGCCTCTTCGTCTTCCGAGTGAAAGGTAACTCCCAAGCAGTCTGTGCTCAATCTATCAGCTCGCATGACGACACGATTGCACGGACATGTTTGTTTTAACCCGAGTTATGGTGACATCGTGTGCCCTGGCTGGGGAGTATTGCAGCTGCAAACGGCATCTTCACATGCTCCCTTTGTCTTGTCTTGTCTTGTCTTGTCTTGTCTGCCGACTCATTAAGGGACGTTAGATCCGGAACAATATCGCCGCGAGTTGACACGACTAGTACCTGGCATCTGATATAGTACATAGGCCCATTTTCTCATATTGCGGAATTCGCCTTCTCCGGCTCAACTGCAAAAAGTCCGGATGCGTTGCCGAAAGTAGAGGCGCGCCAAGAGAGAAGCAATTTTTGGTCGGTGTTGTCGCGGAGGGACCGGACGCGTTGTTGTCAAATTTGGCTTTGGATGATTATGCGCCGGCGACACGCCTTCACGTTATCTGTTAATTCTTTTGCCACAGCAGCCATTGCGTCACTCCAGCCAGCCAAACAATTCAGCAAACCACTCTTTTGGCGGCTGCATCCTTCGCCCGGCTCGTTCGAGGAGAAAGACGCAGTTGCCGAAGGTCGCGGTCGGGCCTTTTTGTGGATATTTTTTTGCAATGGCCCGCCCCGAGATCTTGCTTTATGAAGCGTGTGAGCGTGCCCATGCCGGATCGCAACGTGATGACTCGGTAGTATACTATGAAAATGGGTACACATGCACCCTCTGGCGGCTATACGCATCCATACGCCTGTTTTGTGGTTATGTAGCGAGTAGCACATGATAGCAAAGTGCCAGTGTTACGTACAAGATTGCTTCCCCGGATTTGCCATGCGAGACATTGAAGGCTCAAAGGGCGAACCCTTTTTTGCACTAGACCAATGGCACAATTGGGTCTGACGGCCGGCGCGGAGTTGCCAAGAACCTTTCTGAGCGCCTGGCGTAACTAAGTACTCTCAGGCTAGGCCTGTTGCTAAAGTCGTAGTGGCACTTGTTGTATACGCAAATAACAGGTTACGGGAGACATGTAACGTTTCCTTCACATTGTGATCTTCACTGCTAACCCTCAAAGCCGCACGTTGGGCCAGCCAGTCGGTCATGCCGGTACGGCATTCAATGCTTTTTCCAACCCCCACGCCTCAAATACCAGGTACCTACGTACTCGCACTATTTTTAAGGCGCGCTTTGACCGACAAGCGCATCACACGTTCTGGGATGCAATTGGCCGCCTAGTACGGGCATTGCAATTCCGCTTTCACCGAGCGCAGCACCCAAGCGAAACATCTTGGCCTTGGATCTCTGTCTCGTAACGACGTTTCCCGTTGGCTGAAACCCGTCCGCTGCGGAGATTGGTTCATTTAGTCTAACAATGCGATGGTGTTGAGGAGGCCCTTCTCCTGAAATTTGGCCATGTACAACAGCGGGGTGGTACGCAACCAACAGTGAGGCAGTGAGGTGCGCGGAGGACGTGTAAGCCACCAGCTTGCTTCTCTTTTGGTGTCTTGCCCCGTCGACATGAACCACAAACCCCTTGGTATCTTCTTTGGGGGAAGCAGGTTGCCGTGTGCTAGTACTGATGCATCGTTAACACTTCCCATCCCCGCAAAAACCAAATCCGGGCTATATGTCGCTACGAGTCGATATTGATATACCCAACGACAGTAGCAGCGAATGAGGTAATTGCATGTGCTACCGAGGTGACTTCCCCGCCTAGCCCGAAATAACATCGTTCCGGGCGGTAGCATCGACTGGTAGTGGTGGTGGAGGAGGATGATGATGATGATGATGTCCGGTACCTGGCAGAGATCACCGTAGATCTCTTTTTGCGGGCAAGCTGAGCCGGAGTGTGCGAGCTTGTGTAGGTGCGTGCGTGTACGTGTGTGCGAGCCTCACTCTCAGCCTTGTGGTATTGTACGCTTGGGGCATGTGGTATCCATCTCAGCCTTAGCAATGGCAGCTGGAAGAGGCGGCAAACCTACCATTTTCCAAACAAAACCACTGAAAAAGTTTCAAAGAAGCACGACATGGGGTTAGGGGGAGGGGGGGGGTTTGGGGAGGGAGGGGGTCCCCTCCCCTGTCGCACGGGTGTGACTGGGTTCCGTGGAGACTATTCATGGGCGGCTCCGGATAGAGGTCGTGCCCCGCCTCTCGCCTCTGGGGGTTGGCGGGCTGGCCAGCCTAAGCAACCTCAGTTGTCAGCAATCAGAGTTAGAGTTCAAGAGGGGGGACACAACCGATATGCGTCCCCGTAAACCCTGATCGTCGCGAACACCTTGGTGCGCCTAGTAGTGTAGCTGACATGATGTGCGCCATCAGCTGGAACTGCCTGCTTACCCTCTATGCATCCTGACTGGCCGACCCAGTCCATGACGATCAAAGAGCCAAGAATCGACAACGACGAGGGCACGCCGTCCTACGGCTGTATTCGATGCAGATCAGACGTTGCATGTGGCGCCCCGTCTAGCAGAGCAGTCTCACACTCTCACAAGCATCTGCACACACCCACACCTGTCACGCAACAAGACGGATCTGCGTCGTCATGCACCACCATGGCTGACCGGCAACTGTGCAAATCCTGTGTAGCTGCGCTTGGGGATCGCTGCGCTCAGGGCGTTTGCATCTACATGTGTGTGTGTGTGTGCGTGTGCGTCGGCCATGATCATTTGCACAGCCTCGCATCGACGTGGAGACCGCATATGCGATGCTGGTCCAGAATCCCGATCCCAGCACAACCACCCTTCATCTCGAACGTGGGGTCTGACTAGTAATACATTTTGTTGAACTCATTTACTACGTATCTGGGTATGCATCTACAAACTTTTGCTCGATACACTGCGGCTTTGCAACTGAGCCTGGGAAAATATCGCCCTTTGGAATATCGCTACACACAAAATAGAGAGAAAAAAAATATAAACTCCTTACAGAGCCGAAAACCTATTACCTTTTCCACTCAGTCCATGCATGCCCAAATCCCCAGTCATAATATTTTTCATGCACGTTTCTTCGTCGTAGCCTTTGTACTGCTTGTATCCAGCAAGCTCAACCCAAATCAAATCACAATGTACTCCCCGTCCACGCGATCCATGGCTCTCCTCCATCGGAACGGATGCTGCACTGTGCTAAAAGGCCCGTTTTGCCTTGGCACGTGGACATCACCATCTGACCACTCGTCGTCCTCGCGCCATACCCGCTCTAGCACTTCTAGCCCACTAAGGTTGTTGAAGAAGCCGCTCTCGCGTTGAATCTCCACGCATCGTTGTCGTACAACTGCGCGGTGTTCGGGATCAACGCACTCTGTGCCCACAATAAACAGTGGCCACAGGAGAAACTTGTTGACGCAGCTCGTCATGCCAATTTGCGAAATGTGATAGAGCCCTTGCGCTACTAAATTCTGAAAATTCAGTGACGATGGTGGAAGCGTTGGCTGCGCAAGGCGCTCAGTGTAGAGCAGCGCTGCATAGCGGAAGCTCTCACTAATGTGGAGCAACGCAGCTTGCTCTGGAGACATGACAAGCATCGACAATGTTGCATCGCAGGAATTCGAATGCACTTCTCCAGGTGACGGAAACTCCCACTCTTGCAGCCGGATCCGCAGATCGTTCCACTCAGTCCAGAACGCAGAGCGAGGATCGTCGCGAGCCGATGCGAAGGGATCGACATGCTCGTTAATAGGCGTGCCCCAACCATTACCATCCATGTTGTCAAAACTAAAAGAATAATAATCCTTGACCTTCTTAGGTCGCGGTGACGATGTAGGTGTGTCGTCGTTGTCGCGCACAGGCCGGTTCTGGCTGAGAAGGTTGAGCCTTCCAAGCCGAGCAATGAGTTTGAAGAGTCGGCCCTCGCAGCCAGAGTGGTGTTCTAACGCACCCAGATTGGCGCTCAGATTCATCATGTCAAGCGAGTCACCACGGACTTCAATCTCCCGGTCGTTCACCGCTGCCGTCATGACATCGAACCAAGTGAAGAAGGTCTCAATCCATCCGACAAACTCAGACCGGACGCTCCTGTCGCGCAAGCTCAGCAGCTTCTGCACACCTGCAAGCTGTGTCTTGAACTTTGTGAAGCCAGAGTCGCAAACATGAAAGAGACAGAGAATAAGAAGCGTGGCGAGTACAGAATCGTCCTGCGATCCATCAAAGTCGATTAGCTTCTTGTTGAGCAGAGTAATAGAGTTGGCCTTGTAGTGCTTCTCTTCGTCGGTCGCTTCGCCATGCATCTCGCGCAACTCCTTGGCCGTCATTTGTGAGTAGGCGTGATCTGGTATCACTCGTGTGTCGTGGAGCATGCTGACGCGGCGTCCCTCGATACCCCCGCGCATGCGCATGTTGTTCGTAGCCAAAGCGCCGATGGCATTCTGTAGCTCCTCGTTTTGCATGGCTAAGTGTAATATGTGCATCCGGTAGGGGTTCTGTGGGCTGTCAAAAGCCACCAACACCGGGCATATAAATCTGTCGTAGTAGTCCAGGAGGAATAGCATCCGCGGGGAAAGAGGCGAAGCGATGGTAAGACTCTGGGGAATAGAAGTGGTGAGCGACAGTACGTCTTGAGACAGGGGGCCAGAGCCATAGGAAGACATACCCTCCGACGGGAGAAAGGAAAAGCCGGGCTGAAATCCATTGAAATTCGAGCTCATCTCTCCCTCGGTAAAAACATCTTGAAAGACAATAGGGCCCATGCTTTGCGGGGCCGTGCTGACTTCGGGATAGTCTTGTAGACTTTGATCCGAGCTTACACTTGAGCTCATGTCATCCCCAGTAGGGAATGAGCGAGGGGCTTCGTTGAGGAAGTAGTTGTCCAGGGAGCCCATGGGGGCCTGGTCGTATGATGGGTAGCGTGGCATTGAGGGATCTGCAAACGGGTACTCGTCAACTGGAGTGTTTGGGAACTCGCTTGGTGAGGGAAAGTCACTGTCGCTGTAGGTACCCAGCGAGGCGGATGAAGCCGACATGCCGTTGTCTTCAAAAGGAACGCTCAGTGTGGTTTGTAACCGTTGGAGGGGACCTCGGTGGGGCTGGTGATGCCTGAACTTGGAAGCCTGTGGGTGCAAGAATTCAAACTGATCTCGATGTTGCTGCATGGGAAAGCCCATTGGCGTAGAGGGGGTGGGTATGGGTATTGGGCTGGTGGGGCTGAAGTATTGGTATTCCTGTGGCGCAGAGTAGATGGGACTGGTAGGACTCCTCGGAGAGTGGGCGCCAAAATCGATACTGGCTCGGTGGCCAAAGTGATGTTGATCTTGGTGAGAACTGGAGGAGACAGATGAGGTGCTAGTTGAAGCAATAGAGTTCATCCTTTGTGTCTTGGGTTCCTGTGTGGCAGTGGAGGGAGGAGACTTTGCAACGGGCAGGGTCATGCCACGAAGCTTTCCACGGCTAGCTACACCCACGCCCCATGTTAGAGTGGTACGGTAGCCAGAGCATTCTTTTCCAATCTCGACACACTGTCCACAGTAGGGACGGCGTCGATCACACTTGACTTGACGCTTCTTGCAGGCAAAGCAGTCTTCGGTGGCTCCAGTGGCAGGAGCTCTTCTTCTTCGCTTCCTTGGAGCAGCAGCAGCGGAGTTGTTGACTGTGGCGGCAGTGGTGGATGTTGTGGTGGTAATGTTGGTGGTGGTGCCTTGAACTTTGTCTGCCTCGACGGGCTGGGTGGTGGCGGTAGCGGTAGCGATAGATGGAGAGAGGGCCATGGTGGGATAGGTATAAAAGAGGAAGTGTTATTGCGGTACTCTGCAATGTTGCATCTGCAGAATGTGGAGCGAGTATAGTATAGTATAGTGGGAGTGGAAACAGAATAGACAAAGACAGCGAGGGGTGCAGTAATGCTCAATGGAGCATAGAAGAGGCGCGTCACGGTGGGTAAGTATTATTTTGGCCTCGACAGGTCTGGGTAAAGGAAGCTTGGTCCCCGTCTGATAAGGTCAGGGCCCTAGCGGACAGGGCTTTGGCTGCCAAGGGAAGAAGGATGCAAAATGCCGCGGCATAGTGAACGCTAGGATATTAAGACGAGAGGTGGTCATCTCGAGAGCGATGTGCATGAAGGATGTGGCCTGCAGGGTGCAGACCTGGTGCCCGCATGTTCTGGCAGCGGGCGCAAGGCTTTGGGCAGTGGCAACCCCTACAGCACCCCACACCGGGACGGCGAATTGCAGCGACGGGGACAGCCAGGTCGGGTTACATCGTGGAAAAATGGTAGTACCCCGGCAGAAGCTTGACGGAGGATGGCGACAGAGGCCTGCTGCAGGACGGAGAGGGCTGGACGCCACGGCGAGTCCACCAACCAGAGCGGCAGCGCCCCCCGATCTGCTACCGGCCGCTAAGGTCGGAGCAGCCAGGGCGCGCCAGCCAGTGAGAGGGCACATCGTGCAGACGGGGGTGGTGGAGGGGAGGGGGTGAGGGCAAGGCGTTGAGTGGCCTGGCTGTTCTGGCTGCCGGCTGCTGCACCGCCAGCGCGCTGATAGCGTCAGGTCCAGCGCGGCCATGCGAGGGCTCTCGGGCGAATGACCTCGCGCAAGCGCTGTCGCGGAGCCGACCGAGGCCACCCATCGAGTGTGCTGCCGTGTCGACGAAGACGCATCGAAGCCGTGTGGAAGAGGGCGGGTAGACGAGCAGACGCCGCCCGCGCTGAAGCCTTGTGCCAAGCGGGGAGGGGGGGAGGGCGTGAACGGCTGCGCGAGCGTACGTCCTTGCGTGGCTGATGGCAGCAGACGAGGCGTCGAGCGAGTGAGGGTGACGAGACGGCCTCTCGCTCGCCTGCTGGCTGGTGTGCCACGAGAGTGGTGCAATTTGAGGCCTGGTGCACGCGAGGGCCCAAGGCGAGACGTGCAACAGCGGGCGCGGATATTGCAATGACATCGAGGACCACGGCGAGCGCGCGGTCGTGTGCATCATGGCATGGTGCAGCGCTGCACGCAATGCCCGGGGGGTGCCAGTGCCAGTGCCAGTGGCTGTTTGTCCGCCTGCTGTCCGCCTGCGGTCCGCCTGCTGTCTGTCGCTCGTCAAGCTGGCAATTCAAGGCCCGTTGGCGATGGCCTTGGCACAAACTGCTCTGGTGGGCCCCGGTCGTGATGCGATGATAACAGCCATGCGGGCCTGATGAGAGTGTGATATG
Source organism: Bipolaris cookei (assembly GCA_002286855.1). Classification (NCBI taxonomy): domain Eukaryota; kingdom Fungi; phylum Ascomycota; class Dothideomycetes; order Pleosporales; family Pleosporaceae; genus Bipolaris; species Bipolaris cookei. The sequence goes on from NRSV01000028.1 coordinate 391,274, forward strand.
ACCATCGGCTTTCCGCCCTGCCGCTCTGCCGCCCCCACGGCCACAGCCTCTGCATCCACCAACATCATCGTTTTTGTCGCTGTCGTCAGGCACAACCAAACCCCAAAAAATAACACGGCCTGCCACTGCCACCCCGCTCCCTCTCTGCTGACTTTGCGCTGACGTGCTTGGCCCCCCTTGCCCCCTCTGCCCTTCACCCTTCACTCTTCACCCGTCTCCGTGCAAAGCACCGTCGCCCTGGCTCCAGCCCTCGTCCATCCCTCCCGCTGCACGTGTGCCGAAACTCTCTGCTAATAAGCAGCGGGGGTGGCTAGTAGGCCAAAACAACGTCGTCCCGTCTGTTCCCAGATGCCGTTCGCCAGCCTTGTTCGTCAGCGTCAGCGACAGCGAATTGCGTCTTTTGACCGATTACCATGGTCTGCCTCAGGCTAGTCGCTCAGCCGGGCACGTGAGCGCCAAGCCACACATGCATCGGCGACATGCGCTCCTTTGGCATGTTGGCTACCCTCCACCACTCAACGATTTGTCTCAGGTAACAAGCAACTCCAGACTCCCATCACCTGGTGGCTTTTCCTCCTGCTAGCCAAGCGACCTCTCACAAACCAGTCGTCGCTAGTCGCCCCTTCTGTGCCTGGCCAAATGTCCCTCGTCAATGCGCCTGTCCACCCAGGCGCCCATACGCGGGGTAGAAGATGAGGGGATACGATGCCACAGACCGCGTCTACCCACTTGACCTGGGCGGGTCTGCTACAGTATCTGCTATACTCGCTGCCTCGGACTGCGCGCCTAGCGCTGGTTGCCCTGGTTTGCCCGCCTGTCGCTTTTCACATAATTATGTACATACACCTGTACACATGTATGTACTTCGTATGCGCATAACTACATTCCTACGGCTGGGTGCCCGCTACTCCTAGTGGGCCCATTGATTCCAAGCCACGCCATCACTCCAGACCTTGCAGCTCCAACGCCCGGCTGTTGAAATGACTAGATACGCTGGCAGGACAGTCCCGGGCTACCGTGTTGCAAAGGACCGCTTGCCACCAGCAACTTGAAACCTAAAATGCTTGGGGGTCGGGGCGCGTCCGTAGCCTGCAACTAGACAAAATGTACCAACTTGTGGGACTAGACTCGTACCGAGCGGGTCATAGCCACCTATTTACAATTCTAATCTCCGCCGAAACAATTCTCCCGGCGCCGTTCACAATCTTCACATTTCGCTTCCCACTGCCAGGTTTGTTTGCACTACGCCCGGTCCGACAACAGACCCTTCAAACAGCTACACAACCATACGCCAACCGATGCTGACTCGGTTGAGACATACTCCCGTGCTGTGTTAATCATGATGATCAGCATTGCCATCACCATAGTGGCCCTCTGGTGGGAACGGGCAGCGTACTAAGCGCAGGATCTCGAACAACCGGCGGCTACAGTAAGAAAGTCAGCCAAAGCTCCGAGGATCTCTCTATTCTGTTCGTCCACATGCTTCCTGAGCTAGCGGACAACACCATCGATGGGGCCCACTGCAACTGGGCCATGGGCTCCAGCCGCAGTCCTGTTCCAAGGCTGAATGCCTTCGGCTGCCGAAAATGCGCATAAGTAAATGCGACAAGCTGTCGAAGCGACGTACTACTATGTACTAGTAGTAGGGCCAGTCTCTTAGCCAGGGTCTGACATACTTACATATGTACCTACTTAAGTACTTGGACGTGAAGATCCGCTAGATAGATGCATGTATGGCTCGTAAAGGGACTATTGGACACGGCTGGTGGCGCTGCAGGTAGTTTCGGCGACTAGCTCAAAACGCTCTAGCTCCGTCCACCATGCACAGGTAATTTCGACTTCAAAGCGTTCAAGGCTTCGTGTTTTGTGGAAACTGCAATGTCGCCATCGACTGTGTAGTGTGAGCAGGCGGTAGACAGTGGGGACGGTTTGGTGAGACGAACTTGTTCAGGTCAAGACTGAGCCCTCGTTCTCCGCAAATTATGCCTTCACACGCAATTTGAGCTCAGCAATGCATCTCAACGATCCAGTTGATGAAGAAGGAGAATATGGTAATACACAGCAGACGGAATCGTCCATAGCTGCAGTCTGTCAACACGTCAGGCTGCATGGCGCCAGTGGATTCGGCGGCGGCAATCCATGACACATTGCATGTGTGCATACACACATACGCTACAAGGCCGTAAAGCTGTGGGCTTCACAGATGCTCTGCCATGGTAGCCATGTGCAACTTCTCCAGTAAGCTTTGGAGGACATGGGGCAGAGTGACACGGGAGAGGGACACATGGTCCATGCGCAAGCTCACTCCACCTCAGTGAAAGCATCCCCGCAAACATCAACCCCACAAACAATTTAACAGCTATGCACGTCATTGCATCTTTTTTTGCCTGACCCAATACAAGTTTCGACACCTCGCCGTTGCGCCCATGTCTTCCAAGTTTCTCTGCCTTCGCTCTGCTCGTCTTGCTGCCCGCTATCCGTGTCATCGACGAGCCTTTGCCTCAGCCGCCTCTAGCCGTGCCGACCACGTTCGCATCGTAGAAGTTGGACCACGCGATGGATTACAGAATGAGAAGCAGACGGTGCCCTTGGCCACAAAGATAGACTTGATAGAGGGGCTGGCAAAGACTGGGTTGACAACCATCGAAGCCGGCTCTTTCGTTGCGCCAAAATGGGTGCCGCAGGTGAGAGAGAAGCGTCTTGGAAATTGCTCAAGCTTTGCTGACCGCAAAGCCAGATGGCCAATTCGGCAGAGATCCTCGAACATGTCCTTTCTCGTCCCCCTCCCTCGCCGCGACCAATCACATACCAATGGCTTCTGCCAAACGTCAAAGGACTCGACAACTTCCTCTCCACCTGGCAGTCCAAATCCCAGCTTGGCCAAGATGCATACCCGACGCCCCCAACTTCTCCAGGACTAGACAATGGACCAACTTCGAACGCATCCTCCCAGGCCGAAGCATCAAGTTCGCCATCATCACCTCGACACGAAGTCTCGATCTTCACAGCAGCGACTGAGTCCTTTTCTCAGAAGAATACAAATTGCTCCATAGCAGAATCCCTCAAGCGTTTTGAGCCAATCATGTCCAAAGCAAAGGAAATGAATCTAAATGTGCGCGCGTACATTTCAGTTGCACTCGGTTGCCCATACGAAGGTCCGAACGTCGATCCCCACAAAGTGGCAGAGCTGGCTGTGAGTCTATTGGAGATGGGCGCCGACGAGATCTCTGTAGGAGATACTACGGGGATGGGCACTGCGCCTAAGACAATGGAGCTTCTGAAAACACTTAACGCTGCTGGCATCGACAAAAACGATCTTGCACTCCATTTCCATGACACATACGGTCAGGCGCTAGTCAACTCGGTTGTAGCTGTTGAGCATGGAATTCGCACCTTTGATGCGGCAGTGGGTGGTCTTGGAGGTTGTCCGTATAGCCCCGGTGCAACTGGGAACGTTGCCACGGAAGATCTTGTTCACTGCCTACATAGCTTGGGAGCCAATACTGGTGTGGATATCGAGAAGCTTGCGGAAGTAGGCCAGTGGATTTCTCAGGAGTTGGGAAGACCGAATGAAAGTAGAGCTGGCAAGGCGACCTTGGCTAAGTTACGGAGAGCAGCGTAGAAATTTGAACATATTAGATGAATGTAAAAAAGATCTTGTTTCAACTAAGACATGTCTATCATTTCTTCCTGCAACCCATGTTGATATGAGTCGTCTCATGTCATGCTTATATCAGATTCGTGCTTTTTTGTGAAAAAGAGGGCAGAGCTCAAGCATATATACCGACCGGGACACACCCTGTTGTGTTTTTCTTTGCGAGGTAACAATCCAACATACTAGCCGTGAATGATATATAAACTCCGGAAGTAATATATACGCACTGCATTTCTAAGTAGTAAACTTAACAGAGAAGAACAGATAAGCTGACACTGATACCTAAGGGTATTTGTATGCTCGGAAGTTGGTTTAGCCATGAAGAAGTAGAAATTACTCAATGTGAAGGCATCTTGACAAATCCCTATGCACTACCTTGGTTTCTACTGTAAGTCTGCCCATTTCCCTTAAAAAAAATTGAACATCACTCAAGGTCCATCTCTTGCGATGTGAAATTGCCAGTTACTGTATGACTCCTTTGCTTACATCTAAACATGTACATGTGGTATTTGTTCTTGTCCCTTTGTGCTGGGCTTGCGATAATGAGAAGAAGAAGAAGAAGAAGAAGAAAAAGAAGAAGAAGAAGAAGAAAAAGCTGAACTTGACACTGTGTTAACATTACTTAGCACGAGCATAGATTTAAACTCAAAGCCGGCTGAATGGTTGTAAAATGTCTCGCGGTGAAAATCGCATTCAATGGCTTGTTCAATGTTGACTGCAAGTGCTGTAGTAGATTGTATCGACACTATTCATGTTCTTGTCGGCTGCTGTGTGTAGCAGGTGAGTTTGACATTCTTCGGGATACTAGGAATCTGTGAGTAGCATTGAAGAAATTGAACATAGCAGTATGGGGAACCTTGCAGGCGAGCGAAGATACAGCAGTTTTTTCTTTTGATTAATCGCCGCGTTTAGTAGGAGGGATGTAGTGTGTTTATATGTAGCATAGTGTATAAGTATTGCTGTAATAGCAAGCAGAGGATATGTTGATGACATAAGTATTGTTAATATGTTAGCCAGAAAATAATGTAAGGTAAATGGTAGATGCAGTACTTGACCAAGCAGAAGGGACACTTTAGCTACAGAAGAGGCACTTTGGCTGGTAAACATACAGGCTAGTTTTTTCGACACTTCGCTAGGCAAAGCCTCGATACCGATGTGTATATGTTTATACTATGTGATCTTCAATGAAAATTGTATCTATAATTGCTTTTGCCTCTTCAACATCCTCATCGTCATACCATTTCAGCCCATATGATATCATGAACGCTTCAGAGTTGCCATAGTGAGTCCCAATCCATTCAAGCTGTTTATGAGAGAAGTTGTAATCAGCCTGATGACCTGTAAAGTCAAATTCATCCTCCTCTTCAAACTCGTCCTTCGCGCTTTCTCCGTCAAGATCGTCGCCATGCATCAGGGCACGCAGGATCAATCTGCCCTCTTCGCGGTCTTCGTCTTTATGGATCTTGAGACCATGTTGGATAAGGAAACGGTACTCATTGCCCCAGTTACTTTTGAGAAAACTTTTCTCATCGTCTGTGTACGGCGGATTAGTGCCATTGGTGCGTGTTGGTACGGATCCAGAGTAGTTGACACCATTCCCGGCTTGATAGTCAAGCCATTTTTGCTGTTCACTATGTTCCCAATAACAGCTGAGCATGTACGTTCCGTCCTTTTGAAGTGTATGCGGACCCAGTTTCGGACCTTCAGGTTGGTTTCTGACTTTGATCGCGAAGAGCGGTGAATTACTGTCAAAGTACGCTACGTTCTTGCCCTGGCTATCTTTGATAGTTCCCAATGTCGCTGCACTATAACGCATTTGTACCTCATAACCATCAGAGGTCTCAATCGAATCTCCAATGACGTTACAGAGGAATTCAGGCACATGCAAAACCTGCTTCAGATGCAGAGAACCGTGACCAGATACACCAGACCGGTTTGGCGAGCGTTTGGTAGGAATCTCCACAGTGCCAATTCCCAGCACTGGCACATAGTTCGGCGAACAGAAGATAGAAGATCTGATCTGAGAAGTAAAGGGAGTGTAGGTCTTGAACCAGCCTCGATCTTTTGCTACGCTGGTCAGTGTTAGCGGCGCGCTTGTCTACGTGGCCGGCCTATGCCCTACTTACTGGACGTTGGAGGATTTCAGCCAAACCCAGTCTGGACAAACGGGCGTGTTGTTATTATTAGCCATCGTTCTGCATACAATTTCCGCCAAGAGATATTGGTGAGGCATACGTGGCCAAATGCTAAGATGACCAAAACAAAACAAAGTCTCGCAGGGTCGCCCATCACGTGGTACCGTGCCACCTCACCAACCACCTGATCATGCCGCAACCAGCCCAAATGGAGCCTATCGACGTTGCGCTTGCAGCTATCGCTGCTTTAGAGCCTAGAGAAAAGATTGTATATGTGCAGATCGCTAGAAGGCTTAATGTTAACCGCGTAACGCTCGCGCGGCGGCACAAAGGTCTATCTACTTCACGCACTATCCTGAATCAGAACCAATAAGCTCTCCACCCACAATAAGAGAAAAATCTTATAGAGTATATATATCAGCTAAGGACCGAAGTCCTCGGACTCCGGGCATGGCTGGCGAAAATTGGCGTACCTGGAGCGGAACCTCACTGTACATGTGGCCACAACAGACAGACGCTCATCCACGTCCTTGCATACTGTCCGGACACGAAGGAAGCTAGGGCTAAACTTCTTACCAGAGCGGGCACAACCCAGATCCACGAACTCCTCAGGGACAAGAATAAGGCGGCCATAGCTGGACAGTGGCTCCTAGACACATGCCTACTCGAGCACCTAAAAGTCGCGATCAAGATTGAAGCAACAGACACGACGGAGTGGAAACCATTCCACATACTCAGCTCTTGACAAGGAGCTAGCTACACATACTCTGCTACCCCAAAGAGGGGCAACACAGTCAAAGGCGGCACGGGGAGGAGAAAGGACTGGGATAAGTAATGAGAAGTGGTAGAGGTTTTTAAGCAGGATAATCTGCTATGTTTGCTCTACGCGCCTAGAAATAGAAAGATAGTGTTCATAGATCCGAAAGGAAATCAGGTAGCACTTTAAATTGATTATTTATTATTATTATATATATCAGCTTACTATACGTGGTACTTCACCTAATCGGAATCTTGTTCGGAGATTTGCTTCAAAGATCGCACAGAAAGAGATTAGTTATCACTGGGTTGATCGCTTTGTTCAACGCTATCCAGATCTTCAGGCAAAACAGGCCGCGTCAATGGATCGCAATCTCCGCCGAGCTGATTCAGAACAGAAACACCGTCTATATTTTGAGCTACTACGTTAAAAAATCGCCCAATATGAGATTGAGCCGCGCTATATATACAATAAGGATGAGAAGGGCTTCATGATTGGAGTTCACTCGCGCTCAACGAGGATCTTTTCTAAAGCTTCTCTTCAATCTGGATTAAGAAAGACTATAATGCAAGATAGCAATCGAGAGTGGATTATGCTGATAGCTTGTATCTGTACTGATGGATTTCATCTAGATCCGAGCATCATCTCCTCAAGCCAATCTAGATCCATCCAAAACTCATGGTTGCAAGGCTTTGATCCAGAGATCCACTCCGCCCAAATCGCCACACCAGCCACTGGCCATTCGAACGATAATATCGGGCTTCAATGGCTCAAACAGGTGTTTGATCATGCTACCAAGCCAAAAGCTCTACCGTCTTACCGATTACTGTTCATGGATGGGCATCACTCTCATCTCACGATGGAGTTTATTGACTATTGTGATCAGAATAAGATCTTAATTGAATATACCCACCTCACGACTCATACGTTCAGCCGCTCGACGTTGGGCTGTTTAAGCCGTTATCCACTGCCTATTCGAACGAGCTATCGAGCTTCATGGATAGGTGCCAAGGGCTGCTACCTATCACCAAGTCCCATTTCCTCCCACTATTCTGGAACGCCTGGCAGGCATTATTCAAGGAATTGACGATCCTCTGAGTCTTTGAAGCTATCGGCATATCGCCGTTCAATCCAGAAGTAATACTCCAGAAGTTTAAACCAGCGGCTTACCACAGCGATAGCGATTCATCCGCGCTAAGTGCTTCAGATTGGAGAAAGATTGGAGAGCTAGTTAATCGCGCGGTTGATCAAAAAGAGAGTAGAAAGATCTCCCAGCTTAACCGAACTATCATAAAGCTATCCACCCGATCAAAACTCGGCCAGCAAGAGATTCAAAAGTTACGAGGAGCTCTAATTGGTGAGCGTCACCAGCAGCAGCGCTCACAGCCTGGTGCGCTCGAGCTGCCCGAAGATTATCATGGTGGAGCTGATTTCTGGTCGCCGCGGAAAGTGCGAGAAGCTCGCAGCCTCTACGAGCAGAAACAGCGTGATCGTGAGGTACTACAACATCAGAAAGCTATTAAAATTAAAGATCGAGAGGATTCGAAGCTGTTTAAAGCTCAAGAGCTTCGTACACGGCGTCGCGCGCGAGCTGAGGCGAGACTACTGCGGGCGAAGCAGAAAGCTGATGAAGCTACTGAATGAGCTGCTCGCCAAGCTGCCTGTAGAGCTGTAAAACGACTAAAACAAGCTATTAAAACTTCCCAAAAGAGCAAGAAAAGAAGCTTTAAAGCCCGTACAAAACCAGGATCAAAAAAATAATTAATAGTAGTTGTGATAGTGGTAAACAGCCACCTGATGGCTCAGCAGCTCGATCAACACCGCGATCGCGGCGCGGCCGCGATATCAAGTTACCAGCCAAGTATCGATAGACAAATGATTGCAATATTATTCTAGTTTCTTAACACTAAGAGATCTCATAATAATAGCTATCTATTGCCGCTCTACAGCCTCGGTTTTGTGGTGGTT